>CM076398.1:4402444-4652714 GCA_038363315.1 Mugilogobius chulae
AGGAAGCAGAGACTGAGGACCGGGGGGAGGCTCACCCATCACCCAAGCTGAAGTCACTGAGGTTGTCAATAAGCTCCTCGTGGCAAGGCTCCGGGTGTGGATGAGATCCGTCCTGAGTATCTCAAGTCTCTGGATGTTGTGGGACTGTCTTGGCTGACACGTCTCTGCAACATCGCGTGGCAAACTGGGACAGTACCTCTGGATTGGCAGACCGGGGTGGTGGTCCCTCTGTTCAAGAAGGGGGACCGGAGGGTGTGTTCCAATTACAGAGGAATCACACTCCTCAGCCTCCCCGGTAAGGTCTACTCCAGGGTACTGGAGAGGAGACTTCGACCGATAGTCGAACCTCGGATTCAAGAGGAGCAGTGTGGTTTTCGTCCCGGCCGTGGAACACTGGACCAGCTCTACACTCTCCATCGGGTGCTCGAGGGTTCATGGGAGTTTGCCCAACCAGTCCACATGTGCTTTGTGGATTTGGAGAAGGCATTCGACCGTGTCCCTCGTGGTGTCCTGTGGGGAGTGCTCCGAGAGTATGGGGTCCGGGGCCCTTTGCTCAGGGCGGTTCGGTCTCTGTACGACCGGAGCAGGAGCTGTGTTCGCATTGCCGGCAGTAAGTCAGACCTGTTCCCAGTGCATGTTGGACTCCGCCAGGGCTGCCCTTTGTCACCGGTTCTGTTCATTGTTTTTATGGACAGAATTTCTAGACGCAGTCAGGGTCCGGAGGGTGTCCGGTTTGGTGACCACAGGATTTCATCTCTGCTGTTTGCAGATGATGTTGTCCTGATGGCTCCATCAAACCAGGACCTTCAACATGCACTGGGGCGGTTTGCAGCCGAGTGTGAAGCAGCTGGGATGAAGATCAGCTCCTCTAAATCCGAGGCCATGGTTCTCGACCGGAAAAAGGTGCCTTGCCCTCTCCAGGTGGGTGGGAGTCCTTGCCTCAAGTGGAGGAGTTCAAGTATCTCGGGGTCTTGTTCACGAGTGAGGGAAGGATGGAACGTGAGATTGACAGGCGGATCGGTGCAGCGTCTGCAGTGATGCAGTCGCTGTATCGAACCGTTGTGGTGAAGAAGGAGCTGAGTCGAAAGGCAAAGCTCTCGATTTACCGGTCGATCTACGTTCAACCCTCACCTATGGTCATGAGCTTTGGGTAATGACCGAAAGGACAAGATCGCGGATACAAGCGGTCGAAATGAGTTTCCTCCGCAGGGTGGCTGGGCGCTCCCTTAGAGATAGGGTGAGAAGCTCAGTCACACGGGAGGAGCTCGGAGTAGAGCCGCTGCTCCTCCACATCGAGAGGGCCAGCTGAGGTGGCTCGGGCATCTGTACCGGATGCCTCCTGGACGCCTCCCTGGTGAGGTGTTCCGGGCATGTCCCACTGGGAGGAGGCCAAGGGGAAGACCCAGGACACGCTGGAGAGACTATGTCTCTCGACTGTCCTGGGAACGCCTCGGGATCCTCCCGGAAGAGCTGGAGGAGGTGTGTGTGGACAGGGAGGTCTGGGCGTCCTTGCTCAGACTGCTGCCCCCGCGACCGACCCCGGATAAAGCGGAAAAATGGATGGATGGATGGATATTTTGTTTTATTTATTTATTTACAGAGTGAGACATCGTTTTGTTGCATCTACAATGATAATTCTCAAAAATGGGACAAAGCATTGATGGTCAAAGTAACAGGTCAATCTCTGTTTACTTTACCACACAAAGCCTTGTTGTTCCCTGGAATCGTAGCTACAGCTGATTAGGTGAAACATCGCAGTGGGCGGCGCTGACACGTCACATGACTTTGTAAATCTGTTTTGGCTTCTCTTTCTTCTGACTCAGTGTTATAATCTTAACGCTGAATCGTCTTATCTCCTTTATCACGTCTAACAGGCCACCGACTGTGTTTTCTCTGCCAACAACAGCTCTGCATCTGCTCCACTGTGTGACTCGCACTACACCACACAATACACGGGCATTTACAGGCTTATGGGTGTTACAATAGATCATTAGTATGCAGTTGATAGACCTATAAGCTCTGGAAGCGCAGTTTGCAGTGATTGATCATTTGAAGTGATTAAGTTATTAACAGGTTATGCAGGGCTGGATTGGGATTCACAATTATTATATGTCTGTTTTTCAAAGCAGTACATTCATTTAATCTGACATAAACAGAAGGGAGAAGGAGAAGGAGAAGGAGAAGGAGAAGAAGAAGAAGAAGAAGAAGAAGAGAAGAAGAAGAAGAAGAAGAAGAAGAAGAAATACACAATCTTAGCATGCCCAGGTAAGATGAGTTGGAAGAAAAGTATTTGTTTTACCAAATAAAGTCTGTCTTTATTATTGCAGGGAACAAACACAATATTTCCATTATAATAATACAAAAATAATGGAAAAAGATGATTGGAAAATAAAACAGATATCACATTTGCTGATGGAATATTTGGTGGGTCACTAATCCCATTCTCAAGTGCCTTTGCAATTTATTTAGCCAAATGAGCCATGACAATCTCCTGTGTTATTGGATTACGGCTTGTATAATAAAATGCGTGTTGCATCTTGAACCTCATAAATAAGACAATTGAAAATCCTATTACGTTATTGCACTACTCAAATATACAACAAATTGCGACAAAGAATTAGACCTTGGAAAATAATTGCTGCTCTAATTTTAGTAATTTAAATACATGTTATGTAATATTATTTAGATCTCAGCGGATTTTTTTGCATAGAAGATCATTTAGAAGTCACTAAGAAATGTTTACGTGTGATTAAGGACTCTGGTGGAAATAGTCTGGAATGTCTTGACTATGTAAAATAATACGCCGTTCGTTCTGTTCACCCATCTCTGCTAAGTTTATCTCTTGTTGTTGTTAGCATTGTTGCTACCTACCATTAGCATACTGGCACCTTGCTTCTAACAGCTGTGAAAAAAGCAAACCGTGAAACATAAAACACATCGTGGTTAACAATTTGGAGGCTCAGAATACTTTAGGTAAGTGAGAAAAACATGTTGACTGATGTAGGAACCTTAATTGAATAATTTCTGTTTGACATATTGATGCAAAAAGTAGTGAAATTGTGCTAATCATACGCTATTGACATGTTCTGTTATGTGGAGCTTTCTAGTGAGATCAAGTTGGATTGACAGAGTAATTACCTAATCATGAACGTGCATCAGTTATTACATGAAAACATAGCTGCTTCAGAGGAACTGAAAAAAAAAAAATGTAACAACAAGCAATTTTAAAGTGAGGTAAGTGTAGTTAGATTTTGCGCTAAATGGCAGATGACCAATTAACTCTTTTGGTCATATTAATTGCACCGTTCTCTGTGGAGCAGACCCACTCATTGCAGAGGTCTCTGAATTCCAGGCAATGGGAATACAATGTGATGGTGCTTGAGGAAATACAAATACAAAACTGCATGCTATTTGTCCTTGAAGCACAGTATTCGGAAAAATGTTTCTCAAAACAAAATTTGATTGATGGGCCTAAACAAGGTTAAAGGTCACTGTTTTTTGAACTTCATCCATAGTCCATAATGTTATACTTTCACCTTGAAGCTTAAGCCTATAAATGTGCTGTATGCTGGTCTTTTGGGAATAAGAGTGTGATGTAAGGCTTTGACAGAGCAGCCTTAGGTCTCCTCATTCATCATGCCTCAGTGCTTCTCCTGATGGAGCAGGTGGCATCTGCAGCTCAATGCCCACAGACAGGAGCAGTGCAGAGCTGTGGATTCCCATAATATCAACTCACATAAAGTATATTGCATTGGAATCAAATGTATACTGCATTAACTGCAAATCCTCCGAGTTTAACAAAATGCAATATTCCCTGTTGTATAAAAACATATTTCTACTAATGTGTTTGGAGCAGGCTTTTTTCTTTCTTTCTTAATCATCTGCCATTGTATTTGTGACCCTTTTGTCTTTGTTTTCATACACTTTGACATGTGTAAGGCAAGAGTACAATCAAGTCTTCCTCCATTGTCTGTGCTGTACAAATCCTGTATATACTGTATTATGTAACAGCTTGACCCCAGACCTGGCACATCACTTCTCCAGCTCAGGAGACATGTTGACTCGACCACTGGCGATGGTCCGGACCAGCTGATAAAAAATTAACATGTCCGCCGAGAGAAAGAGGAAATGGGTTATGTTAGAGGAAGCAGGCCCAAACAGAGAGAGAAGCTGGAGGTGACAGGATGTACAGTAATAAGAAAAGGTCATATCTGCTAAGTTTACCCCACTGTTTCAGACAACTCACTTTGTGTCATTACCGTGTTTTGCGTCAAAGCTGCATATAGCTGCATATGTTCCGGATGAGACATTGGTCACTATGGCAACACATATAGGGAAACAAATAATCCCGCTGTATCAACTGGCAACATCTTAAGTGCAATCAGTATTGTTTACTTTTCAAACATACTTTTAAACAAAATATGAGCTCATTCAACATTTGACAAAAAAAAAAAAAAAAAAAAAACACGGTACATATACAGTGGATATCGTCGGCATCAAAGGCCACGCCCACTAACGGACCTCCGATGGAGAAAGTTAACATGGGGAGTGAATCAGAACAGCAACAGCAAATGCGGACTTTAGGAGATACATTGCGTCAAATACAAACATAAAGACATGGGGATAAATAAAGTGATTCCAAGTATGTAAACATATCTAACAATGCTAACGGTAGCTGCAAGCTAAATGCTAACGTGATGCTAGAGTCTTCCTAGGTTTGATATTATACTTTTATTTATGTATGTATGTATTATTATTATTATTATCTATTTTTTTATTTTGTTTTTATTTTATTTTATTTATTGTATTATAGATCTTAATACATTTCTAGAATACGTTCTGCTCACATAGAATCAGGGCATTCGTTCCTGGACTTTAGAACAGCTGTTTCAAAACTTTTTAGAGCCTTTGCCCTGCTATTGGCTTGAGGATTGCCCAAGACTCTCAATAATATGTTACACTCCATTCAAAATAATGTAGAATCAATTTCATGCTTGTGTAGACAAACTTTAAGGGCCCTTAGCAGAGCCCCTGAGGTAACCTTTAGGAATCAATGCCTATAGAAATCAAAATACATGAAATGGGGAATTAGCTAGTTTGATATTTCATGGTTAAAATGTTATTAACAGGGAAATTGATGACATTAAAAACATATGTCCATCACATTCTGAGACATGAACACAATTAATTATGAATGGAATTGGTAGATGTTTTAAACATTTCTGGCTTTTTATAAGAGAAATAAAGGCAATATTGATGATGCAGTGATCCTTACTTGTTAAAGTGGTTTATCTTAAGCAAGGTGCATCTTCTTGATCATTATTCTACTATAACTTAATTTACACCTGAGGCCTCACTGTGCTGCTCCACGACTAATGACAGATTTTCCCAGTAGAACCATTAAGAGATGGTCACATGTAGTGGCCAAATTACTCATGACCATGGGGACAATAGCGGGTGAAGTCGATCTTAATTAAACTTTAATTACTAATAAATTATATCTATGCTAATAATATTGAGAAGTCAAAGACGTTTGAACAAAGTAAAAATTGAACAAACAGGACGAGTGTATCAATATATAGTTTTAGTTGTAACAGATTTTGCAACACAATTTTGAAAATAGACTAAACAGACATTCATTCAAGTTTTATTTCATTCATTTTCTACCACATAATCTCTTTGGGGGTTGTTGGTGACTGGAGCTTATCTCAGTGACTTTGGGCCATCGGCGGGGCAACACCCTGGACAGTGACCAACTTGTCGCAGGGTTAACACATAGAGGGAGACACGGAGAGACAATCATTCTCTTTCTTGTTCATTCACTTGTGAAAATTGACCAAAACAGTCAACACAGTCTCACTAGAAAGCATACATTTATCACGATACAAAAACAGCGTATTATAGCACAATTAGACACCTTTTTTTGGTACTCATGTTATGTCGTAGGTATAGCACGATGTGAAAAAGCGTTTCACTGTGTAAAAAACACACGAGTTTTTGTTGAACATTTGTAGACATTTTCTTTAGGTTTAATAGGTTAGTTTAGACATCAAGAACTAAATCGGGTAAGATTAGGGCTTGGGCTTTATAAATTAAGATTAGGAAAATAATTTTGTTTAAATTCATAAATAATAATATTTACAACCACCTCAGGAATGAACTGGGACTGGGACACTTGGTATATAGACGCAAAAAAAAAAAAGTTGTTAAGTCATGTTAGTCATGTTGTGGTATATGTACGCTTTCTTGTGAGATCGGGTTAAAGTGCATGCATGTTTTGGGAGGCGGAAGAAGCAGTACCTGGACAAAAGCCACAGTAACATGGGAAGAACATGCAAACTCCACACAGGGATCATGTTCATTTCGGGAATGTTACTGCTGAGCTCTTTATAAAAGATTCAAATAAACATAATGATGTGGAGGTCTGCATCCAGCTTCGGGCCTTTTGTTTGACACTTGTGATTTAGTTCAACCAATGATTTGTACCCACAATCTCCTCTATGGGAAGCCAGAGCACTGACCACTACTGTGCGGATTAAGCAGACATTTTTGAGCTGATCCTGCTGGACCATCCCTGAACACTCCGAGGAATATGTAATTCAGTTAAATGTATTGTTTTGCATTTGATTTTTTAACATCTTATCACCTTCAAAAATACATCTATATCATGCTATTCCATCTTTTTTATACAGTTTCCCCTCTACCAAAGAATATTTACATTGGTGCATCCAAGTCTGAGAGTAAAATCCACAGAAAGTGCACATCCATATGTGTTTACAGCTCAGTTTCTTTGCACAGAGCAAAATAAATACATATGATTTAGTGGATAGTGTAGAAAAGCACAGGGCACATATGTCACAAACTCTTCTCTTGTTTTTGGAGACTCTAAAGCAGCAGCAGCAGCAGCAGCTCACTGTATGTTCACTCGTAGATGGGATAATGACTTGTAGACTGTATATGCCATGACAGATGTTGTGTAAATGTGTTTACTCTGCTCCTTAGTGAGTTTCCTCTGCAGACTTATTGACACTGGTGATAGTAAAGTCTGTACCGACTCACCAAACAGACAAGCAAACTTTTTAGAAGAAACTGTAGCAACAATTGCAAATGTTCATAACAATTAAAACACCATTGGCTGGTCTTACTTTTCCATACATCAATCAACCAGCAGAAGATGCAGCTAATTTTGGACTAACTCCCTATATAAGAACATAACTGATTACACCTCCACATCACTATGTAACATTTTATGAAGGAGGAGACACTATTTGCTTGACTTTATGGAGATGCTGTTGCTTAGACAGTTTCAACAGACATATTGATCTATGGGTTCCATAAAGTGATACAAATTTAGCATTGTTTCCATAGTGACACTTAAAACAACCACTATAGAGGTTATGCAGGTGACATCACAGCATTCTAAATGTTCATGCTGAGTGGCAAGGATGCATTAGAGTCAATGGAGAGAAAGGACATTTTCTCAATAAACAGCTAAAACAGGAAAAATTAAAGTACAGTTTGGTAACAAATTCAACCCACAACAAGTCTACTGAGCATAGGTTTTGTAACTGACATGTAAACAACGAAAATCAAGTCAACTGTTGGAGCAAAACATGCAAAACAACAAGACTTTAGCTTCTCTCACATTTATCAGACATTGAAATCACACACAGTTGAACTTATTACCTTTTTCTTTTTAAAAAAATGTTTTTGAGTTCGTTTGTTGCAGTTAAAATGTCCTAAATCATCAACTTTTTTTAGCAGACAAGTTTGTAGCAGAAAAGCCGTTGCCTCGACAACAAAGAAATACATTGAAGAAATGCCACTCATTCTAAAGTTGCTAAGCATTTTGGAATAAAATGATGTCACCTGCATAACCTCTATTTAAAAAAATATATATATCATCAAATCACAAAAGTAAGCAGTTGACCCAATAAAACCAAGGTCCAGGCCAGATATTTGGAGAGATGAAGCATCAAAGTCATGTGTTTCTAACATCTGGAATTGAGTTAGATCTCCAGCTACTCACGGCAAATAAATAGAAAATACACAGAATAAACAATCAAATCAATGTTGCCTGATATGCTAATGCTTCAGAAACAAGTTTAGATGATTGACGGACTTAGTGCACAAAATGTCAAAGATGACAAAATTGCTGAAAAGGGCCTTTCAGAATAGTGTTTTCTGAGCCTCAGAGGCGAAGGCAGGAATAAGTCACTGTTTTGAAAATATCAGGTAATTCTGAAGTCTTAGGCCCAAGTCAATTTGAAGTCTGAATACCTCTTCTACATTTGCATTCATTTGTTTAGAATATTCTATTGAAATGATATTCTGGTCACAAAAAATAAGTGAGGATGGACATATTGCAATTTGTTGATGCAACATTTGTAATATTTTTAAGTATCAAGTGGTCTCAAGTCAAAGAGCTCCAAGAGCAAGGTTCGTTCTAAAGCTTGGTTTATGGACATGAAATTTGGAAATGAGACACATGGATCGGAGCAGAGGACAGTAGAAAACTGTCATTGAAATATTGTTGATTTCTGCGCAGACCGTTTGCATAGTCTCACATTTTTCGCTGACACGGAAAACCTGGTCTACATGGACAGTGCTTGAGGGGGCGTGTCTGCAAAATGACAGAAGTTCTCCGCGCGGACCATCGCAGACTTTGTGGATGCGTCAAGTATAAACTGAGCTTTAGTCTTAGTCACTTTTATCAAGTGTCAAGTCATCAAAATTCTGACTTAAGCATGGCTCAAGTCCAGGTCACGACTGGTAAATCTGCACCTTTATCTGTGAAAAATATCTCACCAACAAATTAGAAAGTGCTTGCATTGGAAGCAATGCAAGAACATTGAGTTTGCACATTACAGTATGTCCTAAATAATAATAATAAAATAAAGACAATTGATTATCTGCTAGAAGTCACACACATTACTTTTAGGACATGCATTTTTATTGAACTGCATTTGATTTGCTGTAATACTATGTATTTCATTGTTTCCCACATATTTAAGTCTGAAAAAGGAGAAAAAAATATAAAATTACTGAGATTAATCATTCAACCTTCCATTCCATTAGTCAGTTGTCATGACATTACACCTAAAATAAAACCCTCCCCTTGTTTTCAAAGTTAAACCAAAGTTACCCTGGCACCTCCCGCTCCGGCTGTACTCCTGAGAGACGAAGCGCTTGATGAAAAGGTGCTAGTGACAGTTTGTTGTGATGGCGTGTTTTTGAAGGATTGATCGAGGTTAAGATGGAGGTGTCTCCCTCTCTCACGGGAGGCCCGGGTCCCTGCGGAGATGGGGTTGTAGTCTCTATGACACTCAGTCTGATGGAGTGATGGAGCAGGAGAGATGTAATTACAAAGACACTGAAGATATAGAGTTGGACACGAGCCACAAAAGACAATCGGGTTCATGTATCGATGTTTCTACAGTAGCACCAGGCAACCGTTAGCTAACAAACAATGTTATTTAAAGCCAACTAAATGTTCAACTATTTATTTAATAATTCATACACCTAATACAAACAAGTTGAAGCATGTGAGGAACTTAGGTTAGGTTCTAATTAAATGGTACAAAACATCAGATCATTGATTAGTCAGTTCATGCCAACACCAATATAAATCAAGCTGAAGGGGAATCGTTTGCAAATTAGTGGAAGTTCTTCAAAAGAGAAGAGAAGGCTGTTCCACATAAAACACTTGGACTGAGTTGAGAGTGCGAGAGAAAGGTATATTCTAATAAGATGCCCACCAAGAGTTGGATAAACATGAAATTCACTATTGAAGACAAACATATGCAGTAATTGAAATGTTAAGGAGGTTTTCTTCTTAGAAATAAAGACAAATAGCAACACAGTCTCCGGAGAAAACGTAGATATACAAGGACATGTCAAAACGTACAATAAGCACTTATTTTAGGCTTATTTTGTGCAACAAAAGCCAAAACATAAAATAATGAATTTTGGTTGAAGCCACGTGACAACATTTTCTTTAATTTAATGGGTAAGCCTAAGCTTTAAGTTACTAAAATTGATAGGTTAATATTGAAGATAATATTCAAAAATAATTTCAAATAAATACTGTTTTTCAGTTGCGCACACACATATTTGCATAAAAAAATTATGGTTTACAATTGTGATTATATAATCACTGAATTTATTGGTTTATTATATTAGATACTTCTTTTGTATTCTTTAACTGAACTTAATCTTACTTGGAAAGTCACATGTAGGTTCAGAATTTGTTTGGCATAAGAATTAACTTGTATAGCTGCAGCTAGGATTAGGGAGAAACACAGGATATCTGTTTTGTCTTCAGGTTGACCTTGCAGACCCATGGAAAGAACTGGAGATGTCTCCGAGAGAATAGGAGGAGACTTGGCTCCAGAGCTGCAGGACGAAATATGAGAAACTGGGAGGAACCACATGAATATCATACATTTGCATATTCATTTTGAATCTGTATTGGGCTGAGGGACAGGCAATCAGTCAGATTTCTCACACTACACCTGACATAAGTCTTGCATAATGGAAGTAACCGGGTAAAGGTTACCCCGACCTTTGTTTAGAAATAGTGTTAGGTGGAATACATGTTTATCACTTTAAATGTTTTGAACCTTGGTCATCTTTAGAATAAGAGCATGCATCACATCCAACCCGTTAAACCCGAAGAAAATGTCACCACATGATTTCAACCAAAATATTTTATGTTTTTCACATTTGTTGTATATCCATGTTTTCTTCAGAGACTGTGTTAACTGAAGTCAATAAGTTTTCAACAGATTTATTATGAGCATGTTTGCATGTCTGTGTTTGCATGCTAGCTTTTTTTTTTTTTTTATTAATTCAGACAGCAAAAGTGTACATTTTGCTATCAAAGTAGCTGTGAGTTTGCACTGACAGCAAGACGAACGAAAGCATATTGTCGGCATTTGCAGAGATAATACAGGCGCTAGCTTCACAATGGTGTCAGAACTGAATCATGCATTTTAACAGATGAAGTGCCATACGACAAATCAAATCTGGTAATTTGTAAAACTGTTGCCACCGCAGCTGCTGTCTCGTAACTCCACAATGTTTGCCTGTCTGTATTGTGATCATTTTTAGTGCCAAACCAAACAATTACAGTTAATTTGCTGATTATGTCCTGTGATAAATATAGTGTGATTACGAGCACAATATGGCTCGAGATTCCTCATCAGTTTGTCTACCTCCACGTTCGCATTTTCTTCAGGCAGTTTTTTATGTGATTATGAATGTGGATTGGCTTTGGAATTGGACCACACATCTTCTACCAGTCTTCCCATTATAAGACATCACCCTGAGAATAATGTGACTCTTTCTCGGCTCTGCTTCACTGATCAGTTCTCGTCCTGGGATGTTCTATTTTATATCAATTTCTGCCTGGAAGTCCTGATTATATCTCACACTGTAAAACAAGGATGCATTATCTCAACCCGATCTCACAAGAAACTGCACATATACCACGACATAACACAATCAATTTCATGCCTTTTTATGTAAATACTGTATGACACGCTCTGTAGGCCCAGTTCATTTCTTTGATGGTTGTAAAAATGTGTTATTTATGAATATTAACAAAATCCTTATCCTAATCTTAACCTACCCCAGCCCTAAACTTACCCATTTTAGTAACTTGAAGCCTAAACTTACCCATTAAACCCAAGGAAAATGTTGCCACGTGGCTTCAACCAAAATTTGTGGTTAAGTTTTACGTTTTGGCTTATTGATGTGGAAAAAAAGGCCTGAAAACGTGCTTATATTTTTATGTGACATGAAATACCAAAGCAGTGGTAGTTTATCAATAAAAATATAAATTATGTATAATGTGTGTCATTGAAATGTGTAAAATATGTAACTTACCTACATGCAAAAAGTCTACAGTATGGCCAGTATAATTGTTTGTGCTGGAATTAGACCTTTTACTTCCTCTGGAGTAACTTAAACTAATAAATTAAATGTGTGGCAATGATTTATTTGCCAGGCTGATGCCACTTAGGGTCTCCTCTCAGTTTCATTTCACTCGCTACTAGTTCAGATATTGCAGGACGAAAAAGCAGGAAGTGCAGTAAACTAATCAGCGAACAGGATCAGAGCAGTGTGTTGGCCATACCCAACTCAAGTTGAGATAGCAGACTGTATGTGTTCTCCTCCTTTAACCTTGTGTCAAATATTAACTAAGAATATGATATTGTACATTTTAATTTACAAGTTTAACACAGAAATGATGACAATCACTGACACACATGTTTGTGTTCTACTTCCTGGATAAAAAAATTTACCAAAAAGCAGTGATTTGATTAAATACTAAAAAAAAGTCTCTGTTTACTGTGAAGCAAACAAACCCCAATGATGCAATAGACAGTTTCCACAAAGTGAAATCTGTTTGTCTTGTGATGTTACACATCTGGAACATTTGACAGGGAGTATCTTTTGATGCTCAGATGGGAGACAAGGATTCATCTGACTAACATGAGTGAAGCTAAATGCGACTCCAGGCATGTTTTACATGAAGGAACGCTACAGCATAATTATGTTTTCATTGCCATGTACATAAACATAGTCATACAAGACACTGATATTTATACATACGCTGCAGTTGTTCATAATTGCTATTGCGATTCCACCATAGTAACGCATATTGCACTGTGCTCATACTTATGGTTTTTAGTTTAATGTAACTACATTTTCTGGCTTCACTTGAACAATGTATTAAATCTAAGTCAATTTTAACATTATTCAGTAAAGACATGTTCTTATTTATGAATATTAACACAATCCTTATCCTAATCTTAACCTTCCCCAAGTCCCAGACCTAATCTTACCCAGTTTAGTAACTTGATGCCTAAACTTACCTGTTACACCGTGAAATTGTGCTCATGGTACAGTATATGTACACTTTCTTGCATTATCATCTTGCTCTTTTTCATGTTTCTATCCCCTTGTGTAATGCAACATTGGGGGATAGTAACACTTTGCTTTTTATGTGAATCCAGCTTTTACCTTCCTGCAGAGATAGGTGAACTAGCTTCACTTTATTTTACCCTTAAAAAGATAAAGGAAAACATGATTCAATAAACTCAAAACAAGACAGGAGTATTATAGCCAAAGCTTAGACTGGATTGTTCTTTTTTGCAGTGTTTGGTGGAAGCGTGCTAAACCTGCTTTGTGATAAGCCGGGAGGATATGCCGCTACACCAAGCTTTTCCCAGCTGAGGTCAAAGGTGACGGGTAAAAATAAGTGTCCACGGCGGCGCACACTTAGGTGGGATTCAGCTCCACACTTCCTCCCCCTCCTCACATTTCCTCCCCCTCCTCACGACCTTGTCTGCTCATTTAAAACCTGACCCCAGACAACAACAGCAGAATCCTTTCCGCTTTTTAATGCTGACTCCAAACAAGACTTCTGTGCAAGCCTTGTGCTGCCTTTGCTGCAGGGAATACCATATACAACATATTATTTCTTAGCACACTTGAACTGAAATGCTTGTCTATAGGGGTTATGCATGGACATTATTTTATTTGAAAATGCTCCTAAACATTCTCTTGAGGCTGAATTTTGGACAACACAATAGAGAACATGTACATTTCTGCTTTTGCGGACAAAATAAATTTGTCGAGGTTTTGTTTTACACAAATTGAGTACTGTATTGTGGCACAACACGGTCTCACTAGATGGCGTACTTTTACCATGACACAAAAACAGTGTATTTTGACCTCTAGTGCACAGCTATTTTTAGTACTTAGTGCATTTAGCACGGTATGAAACAGCGTAAAAATGGCACAAGATTCCACAGCGTCAACACACGAGTTTGGGTTGCAGCCACGTGGGGACGTTTTCTTCAGGTCAAACAGGTAAGTTCAGGCATAAAGTTACTAAAATTGGTAAGATTAGGTCTGGGGCTTGGGGCAGGTTAAGATTAGAATCAGGATGTCATTAATATTCATAAATAAGAACACGTCTTAACAACCACCATTAAAATGAATGGGGACTGTGACGCGTACTATAATTACGCAGGACGACCGTGAACTCATGCTAATCATACCTAATTTACATGTTGTGTAATGTTGTGGTAGATTGGGATCAGGATTTATTTGCCTGGATAGTCTGCTTCGATTGGGTAACTGTGAACACAGGGCTGCTACTACACACTTGGGTGCCCTATGCAAGATTGTTTTTTATTTTATTTATTTTTTTTTTTTTGTAACATAATAGATGCATTTGCCTTTAATCTGGGATGTTTTAGACCAAAACTCCATGAATTTCACATATTTGCTTTCCAGTGGGGCCTCTCCAAACTGCCCTCTGCTCCGCCACTGTGTCCTCTCTTGTGCACACTGAACGCAGCTCAACAGAAGCTACATCATCACGCTACATATTAAGGAAATCCTAAAGTCTGTCATGTTTGTCAGGTCAAATAGACTAGATTCAGGCTTGTTTCCCTCTAAAATAATCTTATACACAAATGTGGAAAAATCTGCCGTATTTTATATTCAGCTGCTGTTTTTCCTTGTAACTAGCCAAATATATGTGTCCTGTTGACACCAAATAAAAATGTAGCTTATGAGTTGCAGAACATGTTACTGTTTTCAAAACAGATTCCAGAGTCTTTGATTTTGTGCTATGTGTTAAGAATTATCAAGCAGATGCGTCTAAACCAGACTTTTCTGTCACTCGTGAATTCAGCACGTGGGACGGCACAGCTCGACTTGGTGCCCCCCAGAGCAGGTGGTCCTGAGTGGAGAGGTCGGTCTCGGCTCAGTTAAATCGAGCCCTGGAGCGGTTTGTTTGTATTGTGAACGCAAACAAACCGAGAGTGAAACAAAACCAGGAAGTGAACAGTGACGTGATTCTCGCTGAGACAAACCTTATCATAGTAAAGTCGGTGCTTGTAAAAAAGAATCCCGCACTTTGTCTATGTGCACAGAGCTTATGAGAATGGTGCTTAAAACAAACTCTTGAAGTCCTTATGTATGCAAGTACTGTATGTATGTCACTCCATGTTGCAATGCATACATTAGCCCCATTCTGTAATTATAATCCTGCACTGCCTGCCTTATATTTAATCTCCTTTACATCCATGAAAACACAGCTGCTTGTCATCGCTCTAGTCCATTAGCTGCCTTTCAACAGCCACACGTCATAGCAGCAGTTGTTTTCACACATTTAAACAGGGAAACTAAATTAGAAACATAGCCGGGGGATATTTACTACGCTTGGAGAGAGTAAGGAGAGAGAATGAAAACACGGCTCGTCTCGGAGAGGTGGTGACAGGTGTCGTTTGTAGCTTTTGTAATAAACCGCAGCAATAAAGATGTTAATATAGAACGGACTCAGTTAATTTCTCTGGGTAATTGAGAGGAAGCAGCAGATACGCTCTTCTTTATTTAAAATCATCTTCTCTCAAACTCAAGTGGCGCGGCTAAACTGGAAAAAAAAATAAAAAAAGTATTTGCTGCACTTGAAGTCTCCCCCTGACAGAACAGAAGGCAGATGTTGTGTTGACATGCACTGATTGTTCTGAGCAGTTTCTGACTAAGTTATGTAATGAGAAAGTGACAACGCTGCAGGAATGTTTCAGAATTTAACTGTGTAAACCATGGAAGTCTACAGGTTTGTGCTAACCAACAATTGTGGATTTTTTCTCAGCAGGCCAGCATTATTATGTTATAGTGTTATTATTTTAGTTTAGTTGTTTGAAAATTTCTATATTTGTGTTTATGTGTTTAGATAATTTGTTAAAATTTGTAAGAACTAGGCTAAGGGTTAATTATGGAGACAAATCACCGCCACATGTATTAGCAAAAAAATTTTACATTTTGCAAATATGATAATAAAGAATTGTGAAAGAAAAAAAAAGAAAAAAAACATATTGAGGAAAAATAATCAAGTTTTGCAAATAAAAAAATGTTTTGCAAAAAATAAATGAGTTTTGCAAAAAATAAATGAGTTTTGCAAAAATAAATTTTGCTTTGTAAAACAAAAAACCAGTAAGTACCAGTAACTACCCCCGTAGTTACCTATTAACTAGCGGGCGGTATTTTAAAGTGTTACCAAGATTTGCAAAGCCACAAGAGGGCGTTACAAATCAATTAATGAGAAGAATAAAGAAAAGTTGTGTTGCAGCCCTGTTTTTTGTTTTACAAAACAAAATTTATATTTGCAAAGCAAAATATATTTTTGCAAAGCAAAATTTATTTTTGCAAAACTCATTTATTTTTTGCAAAACATTTTTTTTATTTGCAAAACTTGATTTATTTTTTCTCAATACGATTTTTTTTCTTCTTTCACAATTCTTCATTATCATATTTGCAAAATGTAAAATTTCTTTGCTAATACATGTGGCGGTGATTTGTCTCCATAGTTAATCTGTATTTGGAGAAAGTAGACAAACCTTCCAAATAACTTATTTTCATCAGTGGACGGTTTGGGAAGACAACAGTGACGATCAAAACTGGCTTGAACCAAAGACTGGAAAAACCATCAACTTAAAGATGCCTAAAGAGAATGAGGAGGAAACTTTGGGGTAGAGATAAAAGAGACAATCTAAACTCTGCTTTCTGATGAGCAATGAGCAATTTCAAATACCATTATTTGCAAAATGTATTGCAATTAGTCTTCTCACAACATATCAGAATTGTCGGGTTTAGCGCAATCCGCACTCACATCGCCATAAAAGTATTACATTTGCAGAACAATATACAAAAAAAAAAAAAAAAAAATTTGAATATATTTGCAAATATTAGGGATGCACCAATCGAGCTGTTTCTGTTCCAATATTGATTTCGATAGTCACATAAAAATGAAATACATTTATTTTTGTATAGCCCAAAACCACAACAACAGTCATCTGTGAGGACTTCCCAAGATTGTTCATCAACCAAACAGTAATATTGGCAATAAGAAACTGTTTGGTCAAGCTTGTTAAAGCAGATTATAGTAAACTAGCAAATTAATAACATCCCATGTCCTTAGACGCTCCTTCTTGGCAAGGGATAAACAAACAAAGTTTATTTTAAAAAATCAGTTAATTTGTCAGAAAATTGTTTATAGTGTTGTATATCTAGTGTGCAAACAACAGTAAAATTTGAGTAAATTCCAAATATTGTGTGATGTTCTGGGTCTACAAACTTTTTCCAATTCTGATTCTGAACATCTGCCAGAAAATGGCCTTATTGTTCAATTTGCAAACATGATGATGGCTGAACGTATATCACGGGACCCATACTCAATCCAGCAAAATTTCATAGATGAGCAATAAGCGATTCCATTATTGGATCATTGCATCACTAGTAAATATAATTTTTTGTTTAATTTAATTCTGAGGGAGGGTGAAAGGGGAGGCATTATTGGGCATGTTTTTAGTGATAGGGGAAACCAGAGTATCCAGAGGAAACTTACAGACATGGGGAGAACATGCAAACTCCACATAGAAAGAATCCGGGTCGACAAGGAATTGAACCCAGGACCTTCTTGCTATGAGGCTAAAGTGCTATGCCACCTTTTGTAAATGTGGACATATTAACACAATGATACACTAAATGAAAAGTCAAATTAGATGAGAGTACATTAATAAAATCCATAATTTCAACAATAATGTAATGGGAAAAAAAAAACAAAACAAAACAAAAAACAAAAACAAAGAGAGAGGCAGTTGAGAATAAAACATTACATTGGAAACTAAAAGTATCTGCCTGAACTTTTATCACTGATTTGTAAAATGATTACGTGATATGTTCCATAATACACTGCAAGAATGTAATGCTTTTGCAGGACTAAGTCACAGCTTCATAGTGACACACTGTTCTCCATCAACTTTGGGTCTAAATATTCATAAGGCAGAGTCATGTTTTGATTTCTTTTCTTGATGGCCACATGCTGCTCTTCCAGATCTTTCTGAAATATCTTTGTCTGATTCAAAGGACTTTCTTCAATGAAGTAGTCATAGGGATACTGACCCAGGGCAATCTAAAAGGAGAAGAGTCAGTCATACAGTGTAGTGTTACATGATGAGTAAACTTCAGAGTGGCACTTACAAAGTCAGAGGACTGTTTGCTGAGGAGATACAGAACTGCCATAGTGTGTGCAGTGGTGCTGACGACAGGCAGGGTGTTCAGGAGAGTTTCTTCTGTTGCAGTGCCCTTCTGGGTTGGAGGAGGAAGTTGTAAAGTCGAAGGATTGTTGGGCATGAAGCCACCATAATCAAACTGCAAATAATTATCAAGTAAATATTAGCAAAGCATTTAAGTCCACAGTGACATCAACACAGTTTAACTACAAGTTTGTGAGTTGGGTTATGCATTTACAGTGTGCATATATGTCTTTACCATGTGAAAATGTAATTACAAAAGCAATTGATAAGATATTTTATATTTTAGATATTTTAGACAAAGCATCGTTTAAAGAGGCATTTTTTTGATTGAGCCCAAAGAAATTACTCCTTCTCCTGGAGAACGAGAAAAGTTTTTTTTTTTTTTTCCCTGTTGATGTAAAGGTGCAATATATATAGCACTTTGAGAGCTTTGCAAGGCTGTCAATGATCCACTCACCCAGTGTACGCCGACACTGAGGTAGTGTGGGTTAAGTGTATTGCCCAAGAACACAATAACATTCCACTGCGGCACCTCTCCCATCCAAGTACTGATTGGACCTTGGCTTACTTAGCTTCTAAGATCTGATGGTTTCAGGCTTTGACAGGCAGGTATGTCAAAAGTTCTTGGTTGACTTTCGTTTAACATGATCCCTGTTTCTATAAGGCCCTTGTGCCCTCACAAACAGTTTGGAAGCCTGCCTAATTTGATCAAAACAATATATGATCCACATTGTGCTGCTCTTGAGGAGAGACCATTTCTTAAGACCTCATTCAAGATGATGCCTCAGTGCGACTGTATAAATTTTAAAATTTTTTAACAAGTGAAAAAGCTCTTAACATATGTCCATAAAACACAAAACAAAACACAAAACTAAACACAAAACACACTAGTACATTTATGAGCAGTCGGAAAATAGTAAAATTTAATTTAGTTTATAGTCATGCTTTCCCAATTGAATTGATGTGAAACCTTTTCAAATGCTTTAAGATATCAGTTCTTGTCCGGCTTAAGACATTGTATGCAGACAGACACTTTAGCAACAGAATAAAACTGTGCCATTTGATATATTCAGCCCGATCTTGCCCCTTAGTCTTAGCCGGTCTTAGCCTTGGTCTTAAGTATTCCTCTGTTGGCCACTAGTGGCTCTCTCCAAGCTCTATACACTGTCAGTATAGAAGGTGTGGCTCCAGCCAGATGTGAGGGGGTGCAGTTTTTTTTCATTGAACCTGACACATGCTTACGCCTGTGACAAGTGAGCAGCTGCTTTAGGATTACAGGCAAAAGAGAACTGTAGCAGCAGCTTCAGTTTGGAAAAAAAAAAAAAAACTGCAATAATAGAAATCTATTTGGTGAAAGTCTATTTACTTGACAGACTTGATCAACTTTGTCTAAAAATGAGGCCAACATTTTTTTAACGTGTTGACACATAAAAAATGGTTTAAAAAATACATGATGGCCTCTTTGGCCTTTCCATAGCATTCACACTGACCCATGTTCACTCTCACATCTGATTATCTTTTTTATTAAGTCAACAAGCTTTATGTAAAAGAAAAGACACATTTTTAGACAAAGTTGTTAAAGTCTGTCAAGTACATAGACTTTCACCAAATAGATTTCTATTATTACAGTTTTTTTCCAAACTGAAGCTGCTGCTACAGTTCTCTTTTGCCTGTAATCCTAAAGCAGCTGCTCACTTGTCACAGGCGTGAGCATGTGTCAGGTTCAATGAAAAAAACTGCACCCTCACATCTGGCTGGAGCCACACCTTCTACACTGACAGTGTATAGAGCTTGGAGAGAGCCACTAGTGGCCAACAGAGGAATACTTAAGACCAAGGCTAAGACCGGCTAAGACAAAGGGCAAGATCGGGCTGATAGTGTTTAAACCAACCTGTCCATTGTTAACAGCAGCGTGCTGAGCTGAGCAGGTAAATATCACCATGGTGACAAACTTGACCAGGTCAGACACAGTGTCAAAGTGCTGTGGAATTCCTTAGGAACAGATAAGATAATTGTTGTATGATTGGAACAATAATTGAAACATGATTTACTGTATGTGTTACAACTTGATTTACTCATCTCACCTGAGCTCTTGTTGGAAAGAAACCCGTGTACAAATATGTCTTTAATCCAACTCTGCAGCTCATTGTCTTGTTTAACCAGTTTGTCATTCTTGTAGTAAAAGCTTAGGACTCCACTGACAAACCTTTTAATCACATGATGAAAATAATTGTACAAAGAAGTACAAATAATCAAATATTATCATGCGCCAACAGAAATACTTGTGGATGATGTTCCAAAGTGCAAGTCCATCGTCTCTGTAGTAGTAGTTGGGCACAGACCCCACCCCTCTGTCAGTGATGTCGTCAGGCAGACACAGTGATGTGTAGGTCATTGTAGACATTGATCTCTTTAGGATGGTCGTCGTTCCCTTTCCACCTGATGATGCGTACTAAAGGACAAGCAGGATGTGGTTACAGAGAACTTGTCTTCCATATACTGTATATACAGTAGTATATTACATTATATTACATTATATTACAATAATACATTACCAGTGTAAAACTTCCGTTTGGTGAAATTAGCAACTTTCTGGCCATCAAGTTGATTTGTAAAGTGTATCGAGTGTGAGGGATGAGAAGCTGAGGACAGAGCAGCAAGTTGTTTCTGACACAGTTCATAGTCATATAGAAATATATTGTTTGTGATTGTAGTTCAAACCTGGAGGAACACATCTTACCTTGTAAAGAGGATGGACCATGGGCAGGTTCCTCAGTAAAGACACAGTGAAGACTTCAGCCAGCAGGTGAGTGCGCAGCAGGTGGATGTTTCAGCTCATGCTCATTGAAATAAGCACTTCTCACAAACGTCTTGGCCAATAACCAGTCATATTCCGAGTCGTTTGGGTAGAAGATAGGGTTATCCTCACCAGCTGTCTGTTTGAGCTGTGGGAACATTTATAAAAATACCGACAATGTGGTCTCACAGGTGTTATGATCAAAGGCGGCGACTCCAACAGTATTGAAAGAGCATTGGGCTCTATTTAAGGACCTCTCCAACACAACAACCGGAGCTTGACCGAGAACAGTGTGAGGTTGTGGCTCTTCCCTTAGTTTTTAGCTAGCTTTGTCTCTTTTGCTACCATTCGCCATAAAGGCCTTTCTTTGCTGACTTTGTTGCATGCTGTTCTCCACAGCTGGTACCAGCTTAATGAGAAAAAACAAATCTGATGATTGCTAGTTCAAACGTGTTAAAAAAGTAAGTTTACTCAGTTTGTTCCTTTATATTGTGAAATGTCATTATCTCAAGTGAAAAGAAAAAAACAAACAAAAAAAAAAAACAATTAGTTTGTTTTTCAGAAGTATCATAGTAACAAAGCCAGCTAGTTACAATAATAACAAATAAAGATACTGTAATTGAAGTTTCAGAGTCGTCATATTAAAGTTGATTTTTTTTTTTTTATTCACAGCTTGAAGTCTGACCTGAATTGCGATGGGCTTGAGTTCATTCTGAGGTGTTTTGTGGAGGAGGACCAGAGGAGCCACCAGATACTGCTGCTTATCATTGATGACATTTGCCTTCAGTCCATCCAAAACCTTGTAGTCGCACAGGAAGATGTTGCCTTCCTGTTTTAAAGCAAAGATTAAAGATTGATATGTATATTGACATTTGAAATGGTACAGTACAAAGTATTGTTGTCTTTTAGAATATTAACAAGTGTCTTAATACCTGCAATTCTCTCTCCACGCCTTTAGCTCCATCCAGAAAAAGCATTTCTTCCGACACAGGGAAGTTTTTGGGTAAAGACTGGCAACGTCGGATCACGTAGGGTTCAAACCATTTAGGAACTGGGATCCAAAGAAAGCATCATCCCGCCAGTGTTCCTGCACATACTCTGAAATCCATAGTGTTGTGTTTGTGAGAAAATATTATTTATATTAAATTAGTATTAATTATTAATTACTAATGTATTCAATTTTTTCCAATAAATTGTATTTTGTGTGCGTGGCACAGAAAATAAAGGCTAATAGAAGGTCAACATTGATTTGGTCATTTATGTATTTATGTTTTTAAGCTGCAAGACCAACAGGAGACAAAATACTTCACAACTTCTTTTTAAAGTTACACTGTTTATTCAAGCTAAGAGCAGATCTGCTAAAAAGTCGTACAACACTTCTTAACTATACAATGATAAAATCTATCAGAAAGTTGATAATTGCAGTAAGCCACAGATGTGACGAGTGAAGTGACAAACAGTCTCTTATGATAATTGTTACTTGGACTACACTTCCCTAGGCACATGGAGGAGTACTTCCGGCTACTTCTGAAGCTAGTTGTGCTTGTGTTTTGGTACAAACTTAGTGAACATGTGCATCAGAGTGACCTATATACGACTTAAAAGATCAGATTTCACTTTACCTGTCACAGGCGTTTGATGAGGGTGAAGAATTTTTTTAATAGCATCGAAACTCTCCCAGTTATCTTGGCATTCGGCCTCCAATTTCAGATTCATTTCCAAAATTCTAAAAGGCAAATATATATATATATATATATATATATATAATATAATATATATATATATATATATATATATATATATATATATATACGTATATACGTATATATATATATATATATATATATAATTACCCTTCAGCTGCGGTCATGCAAACTCTGCAGTCTTCTGGAAGGAGAACTGAACTTCCCAGGGCAGTGCGTTAACATCCTTTGCTTTCATACAGTGAGGCAGACCCTTTCTATATTTAGTCCAGCTGAGGAAGTGATATTGATACATTATACTATATTACAGTTACGGCAGTAAAAATAATATACATGAGCTCTATGCTCACCAATATATCTTCTTCCTTTCCTCTAATTCTGCCGCTCTTGTACTTTTTCCAAGAGCACTGTCAAGTTCAGGTATAAGAGCTAAAAAAAAAAAAAATATATATAATATATATATATATATATATATATATATATATATATTGCTGGGTTTCACATTCTAGAATTCTTGTCAGTTAAAAGTCAGATTGGGGGCAAGAGCCAGTTTTTTCCTATCAATAACTTTGGACTTTGCCATAAAATATTTCAAAAATTATTTAATAAATTTAAAAGTGATTATTTTTGGGGTGACTAGACCCAATAAACTTTTGAATTGCAAAAATAAACTGCATTTAAACAATATTCATTTTAGCTGCCCCCAGTCTGATTGAAATAACATTGGACAGTAGAATGTTGTGATGTCATCTGAAACCCAGCGATATATATATATATATAATAAATACATCAATGCATTGTCAGCTTACAAACTCATACAGGTCAGACCTGCACTTAGTCATCATGTGTCTGTTTTATTAATTGGACTATTGTGAAATTTTAGAAAAAAATAAAATAAAATAAACATAATCTTGTTGACTAAACAAAGACGTACACGTATTTTTAGTTAGCAGAGTGATTTTAAATTAATTTTCAGATACACCGCATTATTTTGCATGAAAGAAAAATGTACCTAATTTGTTTACGGTATTCTCACCAACCTGTTCCTTCTCTAAAGCGGTGGATTTCTGTGTCTTTAATCCACTGATAAATAGGGAATGTGTAAGTCTGTCCTTCTGGGGAAAACACATCAACTTTGTCAAGAAACACTTCTGTGAGAAAAAAGTCCAATTCAATGACTTCAAGTTTCCCAATGGACTTGGAGCAGCTCAGGTTGTAGGTGGTCTGTTGGAAGACAAGAGAGTTGAATAGTATTTTTTTTTTTTTTTCTTTTTTGCCTCAATGACCTTCCTTCGAGTAAGACAGGTTTTACTTGTCTCTAGTGTTAAGAATTTGTGCATGACGTACTGTAGGAGAATCTTTTTCACAGACCTTTTTATTATATGAGGGCTCTGATGCACGTGCTGACTTGGTCTGTTGTCAAATACATGATGCAGTTTCAGCAGAAGGGGTATTGCATGAGCACAACGCAGGTCACATGACCAGAGAATAAATGTGCTCTATTGTTGACTTTTGGGCAGTTGACTGGGTTTACATGATCAGCTTTCTTTCAAACAGATTAAAGGGCAAAACATCTTGGACTCAAAACATTGTTGAGTAAGTTTAGAGCAAATATTTGATCTTTAAAACGAAGAAAAGACGATCCCACTGGACTAGAACTCTGAGGAGTCTAGAAACTTCCTCCTCCGTGAGCGATCCAAAAGTGTCAGAGTAAGTTAAACTACTGTATTTCTTCATGTTTGGAGGGTTAAATATAATTGATGCTCCATCCATCTGCATCAGAAAGTAGAAAAGTACTGTGCTGCTTCCTCGTCTGCAACAGCTTTTGTTGGTTTAAAGATGAAAACAAAACACTCGTTCTCACAGTTTTAATCGCATAAAGTGTATTATTTATTTTTTTATTATTCTAAAGACATTGTTTTTTTTGAAGTAGCTCATATTCTTTCACCAAAAGATGAACAGACAAAAATAGCACTGACATGAAGTTTGATTTAGAAAAAGGACGGTATATCAAATATTTGTCCTCAATCGCTGAAATCTAATGAAAACCATTAATTTCAAATTAGACACTTATAGTTCTCTTTTGATGTACAACATGTCATGATTCAAGTTGCACAAAGATTTTTGTGGAGCTGTGAATCTTGAATTAGAAAAAAAAAAGGAGGGTCGAAGTGACAATAGGGCTGGAAATGAAAGAGTTAAAGAAAGACAAGACTCAGGGAGTAGACAGTCACTACAAGAAATGTGATACAATGCAAGTCGATTCATCAACACTGAATGATTACTATTCATTACTATTGAAAAAAAACTTAGCAGAGGTTACCTTTCCCTCAAAGATTGATGCAAATCCATTCTCTACTGTGCGTTTGCTCTCTCCATCCTCGCCCTTCAGCTTTATGTGAACCCTACTCCATGCGCGACCTAACCAAGACAATCCAGTATTGATTTGGACTCTGTATGTCACATCTGTCATTTTGAATTATTCTAGATGTGCAAAATCTAATCAAGCAAAATAATTCAAAGAGGAGTAGCTTGCAACAGTTCTACAGCTGACAGAAAGAATTTGAGCTCAAGATGAACAACTGACTTGCTTAATACCTCAAAATTAGTTCCGGGTATTTTTTGAAAAACCCCTTTGTTTGTTTGCTCATCTATTTCCTGAATACTTTTGAGTTGGCATGTGTTGCACTTCCTCATTGTTTGAATACACCTGCTTAAAAAAAAACATATTTCAGATTCTTGTGACTTCTATGAGGTTTCACTTTTAGTTAATTATCAGTTAGTTTTAGCTAGGTCAAATTACAGTATATACAAATTTAGTGAGGGGTGCACGGTAGCCAAGTGGTTAGAGCTCTGGCGTCCCAATAAGGAGGTCGTGGGTTCGACTCCCGGGTCGGACCATATCAACATCTCACGATCTCTCTGGTGGAGTTTGCATGTTCTCCCCGTGTCACCGTGGGTTTTCTCCGGGTACTCCGGTTTCCTCCCACCTCCAAAGACATGCATGTTTAGGTTAATTGGGCATCACTGTAAATTTCCCTTAGTGAGTGAATGAGAGAGTGAATGGTTGTCTGTCTAACCCTGCGGCAAGTTGGCCACTGTCCAGGGTGTTCCCCGCCTAAGGCCCAAAGTCACTGGATAGGCTCCAGTCACCCGCAACCCCTAACGGGATTAAGCGGTAGAAAATGAATGAATGAATGAACAAATTTAGTGGCAAGATCTGCTCAGAGGCTTTGCATTCAATTTTATTTTGGGTATGGGGGAAAAAGAAAAAAAAAAACTATCCAATTTATTTATTATTTGTCCATGTGCTTTGTTTCTAGTTTCAATCGTCTTTGTGTTGTGTTCTTCTGTTCCTTTTGCAATGTGTTGTTTTTCTTGTGTTGCCTTTTCTTTCTCCTGCACTTGTTAAGTTTATCTTTCTTTTGTTTTTTGGTTGCAACGACAACAGAAAGTAGGTTACCACTTGATTCAAACTAAACAAAGATGGCAGCTCCTGTGGATGTACATGTTTCTGTTGTGTTTGATTCTGTTTTAGCAGAAATACAGAGTATTTTATTTTTCAAATAAGAGCAGAGAGGTGTGTGTAACACTTTAAGACATAATATTGTTTAAAGAGGCATCCTTTTGATGAGCCCAAAGAAATGACTCCTCCTCTTGGTGAATGAGAACAGTTTTCTCTTATGCTGTTGATGTAAATGGTCTATTTAGTAAATGATCTATTTAAATAGAGCTTTTCTACCTTTCTCTGCACTCAAGGCACTCAAGGATCCACTCATTCAGTGTGGATTGAGTGACTTGCCCAAGCACACAACAATCCACTGTGGTCATCCCACCGTGGCACCTGGTGTTCCAGCTGTCTCCCATGGATTGGTTTCTAAGAAAACCCTTAGGTTCTGAGATCTGACGGATTCAGGCTTTGACACGCAGGTGTGTAAAGTCTGTCAAATGTTCTTGGTTGACTTTTGTGTAACACCTTGTTTCTGTAAGGCCACTGTGCCATCACAAACAGTTTGGAAGTCTGCATACCTGATTTGATCAAAACGGTACACATTGTGGCTGCTCCTGAGGCCATTTCTTAGGAGTTCATTCAAACAGATGCATCAGTGTGACAAAGCTTTAAGTGGAAAAGTGTTTACTTATCCAAATGTGGCTAAACACAAACACACTGGTACATTTATGAGCATTCAGGATTGAAACGGGGGATTCAATTATTTTGAATCCCCCGTTTCCAATTACATTTGGATTTGGAACATCAATTGGCTTGTTTATGTTCAAAATGGCTAACTTCTCTACTGATGAGGATTTCCATGTTAAAGATTTTAAAAATCAGAGAATTATTTCATCATAGGACACTGAGTGTTTAAAAAGAGACGTGTTTGTGTCTAAATGCTTACACTAACAGGAAACATTCATATACACAGTTAGTTATTTTGACTATAAACAAGCAAACTGAAGTTCTGTGCACAGAGCCTGTTATGCTTTATCTACAGGATGCATCTGAAACATTTTTAGGTTGCATTCACAATACAAACCGAACCGGGTTCAGCTCGATTGGAAACCTAAGTTGCAACATTGTATCTTGTTCTAAACTGGCTCGATTTGCGTTCACAATACACTTTTTACCAATCGAACCGGCGCATTGGAGACACATCTGTCTGCTCCTCGCCTGTAGAAGTGCTGTGACAGAAACACGTTACGTCAGCAGCAAAGAACACACCCAGTTTCTTGGCCAACAGCGCCTACAGGCTGCATCCAAGACAGACATTTTGCTGGACTTAACATTTTTGTTATTATGGATGTATCCCACAACTTCTCTCACATTAACGGACCAGAGTGAGTGACAGATGAAGTGTCGGAGCGCGGACAACGTGGGCTACTTCAGAAGACGAGAGAGGAGGGCTAGGCATTTAGTTCCAAATGCCGAGAGTAAAACGTAACAAAAAGTTCATCTGTTTGAGTAAATCTGGCTCTGAAAGGTATGTCATCTGCTCACTTAGCTGTACAACTAAATATTAGATAAATATAGACCATTGCCCCGCAGTAATGTGAGCTGTTTCTGTAGTTGCTTTAATAATTTTGTTATTTTTGTAAATAAAACGAGAAAACGGTGATATACACTCGTGTGATCATAATTAATTATGCCTGAATCATTCCCTGTCCTTCTCCTGTTACTTTCATGTGTTTTTGCGTATTTTTTGTCTCATTATTGTTCTGACACATGCTGTTTGTTGTGATTCTGAGCTTCACGTGCGTCTCAGCGTAGATCACGTCAGTGTTCACTTCCTGGTTTAGTTTTGTTCTCGGGCCGTTTGCGTTCACAAAACAAATGAACCGCTCCAGAGCTCAATTCAACCGAGCCGAGACCAACCTTTCCAACCGGACCAGATTTTGAAACTTTGGACCTGATCAGAATTTGTTTGCGCGTTCACAATTACCCAAACGAACCGAACTATCCAGGCAAACAAATCCTGATCCAAATCAAGTGTATTATGAATGCACTCTTAGATGCATCATGATATCAGTTCTTGTCCAGCTTAAAGGGGCACTGTGTAAGATTGAGAGGAATTTTAATTATCACTTATAGTCCAACATTTAAATCATATTTATTCTTTACAACATGAATACTTAAGAGAGCACTGTTAACCAATCCACATCAATTGTGATACATTATACTTATTTGAAATGTTTTATACCAGGCCGGAATGTGAATATTGACACTAGATGTCAGCATGGTAGATAGGCAAAATGCACTGGAAATGCTCCACCTAGTGTTCAAAAGTGGACATTACTTGGATCACTTTATTATTATTTTTTTTTCTTACACGGTGCCCGTTAAAAAACAAACAGAAAAAAAACGTTGTGCAGTGTTATTCATGCACGACCAAGACAAGACAATCCAGTGTGGTTCGGACTTTGTATATCAATTCCTTCACATTGAATTATGTACAAAATCCAATGAAGCACAATTATTCAAGAGGAGTAGCTTACTCCAGTTCTACAGCTGGTTGAAAGAATTTGAGCTTTGTTCCGGGTATTTTTGAAAAAAACCCTTTGTTTGTTTCCTCATCCATTTCCTGAATACTTTTTGAGTTGGCATGTGTTCCACTTCCTCATGTTTGAATACACCTGCTTAAAAAAACATATTTCAGATTCTTGTGACTTGTATGAGGTTTCACTTTAGTGAATTATCAGTTTGTTTTAGCTAGGTCAAATTACAGTATATACAAATTTAGTTGCAAGATCTGCTCAGAGGATTTGCATTAAATTATATTTTGGGGTATGGGGGAAAAATACCCTATCCAATTTATTTATTATTGGTCCATGTGATCTGTTTCTGATTTCAAATGTTTTGTGTTCCTCTGTTCCAAATATGTTTGTCTCAGTCCGCAATGTGGTTTTCTCTTTTCCAATGTGTTGTTTTTCTTGTGTTGCTTTTTTTTTTTTTTTTTTTTTGTCTGCTCTTGTTAAGTTATCTTTCAATTATTTTTTGGGCGGACTTTTTTTTTCTTCCTGTTTTACATGTTCTTCCATATATGTTTTATTGTATGTCTTGCATGGGATAGCAGATGTGGTCTGGCATGAGGAAAGTAAGCTACAATACATTTATGACAACAGTCATGTCTCTGCATGCTGTCTGCAGACAGCCAGCAGGTTAAGACTGTGCTTATTGAAAAGCCTGTTGGTTTAGTATTAAAACAAAGCAATCTACACCTTTGCGTTAATCAAAGTGCAGACTGAATGCTGTCTCAATGGACACATAGCCCATGGCTGTGAAGGTTTAGGTAAAAAACCATAACACATTTTCTAAGCATGTTAGCCCTAGACATCAGTATAGTTTTCTGTCATTTGCACATTAGTGCAAGTCTTAATATTTTGCAGGAATGTCATTCTAAATCATTCACAAGATCGGGTTGATACAGTTAATTAGAATAACTTGCTGTGCTCAGTGACAGCTCTAGTGCTAACAATGCTACTGCTACAACTCAGAGCATGGATTGAAACACTATCTGTGTAGGCTCTAAAGCACCTAAAAACAAAGATAGTTAGTGTTACCTCTACAATGTCCACGCTGTGCCTCGGGAGTTGAATCCAAATTTGGGTCAAATTGGCAGTGAAGCAAGGCTGAATGTTTAACTTGTTTACTTATGGTATGTACTATAGGCCTACCTAATCCCAAACCAATCTGTTTCCTTAAAACAGTAAGTAAACAGAAATAATTAGTTTTTTTTTTCTTCCTGCACATGTTTTGCTCACTTACTTAATGCATTCTGAGCCTCTGAATTGTTCATCACAATGTGTTTTTTAACCTTTTTCTAAACTGTTTGGAGCAAGACGTGTTGGTATGCTAACAGCAGTTAGCCACAAAACAACAACAACAACCGACAAACTTTGTGGAGTTGCGGAACAAGCAGGTAGTCATTGCGGAATAATTTTTCCCTGAATAGATACATTAACCCTTAGATGCATGGCCTACCAGTACCTACACTCTTCCAAGAGTGGGGTCAAAAATGACCAAAACATTTTGCAATAACACTTTAATTTTGCTTAAAGATTATGATTTGTATTTGATTTTGAACAACAAAAGAACATTTCTGACATGTTAATTTAGCAGTCTACTTCCATCAGATTGAAAATGACTTTCGGATGAGAGTCGAAACGTCTTGATCTTCGGAAACACTGTCCAGATGACTACTTTGAAGACTTCTACTATGGATCACTCCTGGATGAATGAGGGACTACACCGTCTTGTTGCCAAGAACTTTGGGGAGAAAACACTGAAGTTGATTCGAGACTTGGAGAACACCATCAGGAAATTAGCAGACCATAGAAACCACCTTCGCTTTAACCTCAGGTGCAGGCAGAGCAGCATCATACCGAAGAGCTTACAGATTAAACCACCAGTGAAAGGTCGCAGAGCAGAGAAGATTTGGCAGAAAAACCTTACATTGATGCTGAATGAGAGAATCAGGGAAAACAACGTGAGTATCAAGAAATTCAAGAACAGAGCAGAATTTCTGGAAGATAAACTTTCCAACATTATCCCTGAAGAGATTGGAAATAGAGTGAAGAACTTCATACAAACAGCACAACTAGCACAACATAGTAAGAGCAAGGAGCGGCAAATCAAGAAATTCAATATTCTTCTGAGCAGAAAGAGGAGAGATCAGGAGCGCAAGGAGGAAAAGTTAGGTAACTCTCAGAAGGGGGCTGAATCTATCAAGAACAATTGGGTCAGAAATCTGTCTGATCGTATGCTTACACAGGCAGAGAAAGATGTTCTTTCCAAAGGGCTAAATTTTGCAGTTACTTCTAACCATATTCCGACAGTCGACTTCATCACAGCCACAGAAGCAGCTATAAAGAAGAACAATATGACTGGATCTGAAGCAGCAGATCTCAGACTACGGGTCACAGCCACGCTGAACAGTGCTAAGCCTCCACCTTCCAACATCACATCAGAGGAGAGGAAAGCACTAACAGCCTTGCAAAAGATCACAGCATAAACATTCTACCAGCAGACAAAGGACGTTGCACTGTGATTCTTAACACTACAGACTATGAAGCCAAGATTAACAACCTCCTGGAAGACACTTCCACTTATCAGAAACTTAAACGTGACCCCACCAGTGGCTACAAGAAGAAGGTGATTGACTGTTTACAAAAGCTAGAAAAGGAGGAGCTGATTGATAGACCAATGTACTACAGACTGTACCCTGGCGACGCTATTCCATGTATATATGGCTTACCCAAAGTCCACAAACAGGAGGTCCCACTTAGACCCATTGTGTGTAGCACTGACTCCATTACCTACAATGTAGCCAAATATTTAAAAACCATTTTGGCTCCTCTAGTGGGCAACACAGAACATCATGTGGAGAACACACAGGATTTTGTGGAGAAGGTGAAACACCTGCTTGTGGACGCGGATGACACATAGTTTCATACGATGTGGTATCACTTTTCACTTGCATTCCTACAGAAGAAGCACTTGCAGCAGTCAGACGGAGACTACAAGAGGACAACACACTGCAAGAAAGGACCAAACTTACACCTTCCCACATCTGCAACTTGCTAGACATTTGTCTGAACACCACCTACTTTAAATTCAGGGGAAATTTCTACAGACAGATTCACGGCTGCGCCATGGGCTCTCCGGTGTCCCCTATTGTAGCCAACCTCTACATGGAGGAGGTCGAGAAGAAAGCCCTGACCACTTTCCCAGGCAAACCACCCAGTCACTGGTTCAGATATGTGGACGACACCTTTGTGAAGATCAAAAAGCAAGATCTGGAAGCCTTCACATCACACATCAATGCGGTGGATTCCAACATCAAGTTCACCCGTGAAGACTCTAAGGACAACCAGTTGGCTTTTTTAGACTGCTCGGCAATCATAGGAGAGGACGGAAAACTGCAGCTAGAAGTTTACAGGAAACCCACTCACACAGACCAATACCTTCTGTTTGACTCCAATCACCCACTGCAGCACAAACTAGGGTCATTAGAACTTTACAACACAGGGCCGAGGAGGTACCCACAAGCTCTGAGGGTAAGAAGAAAGAGACACAGCATGTTCAGAAAGCTCTCTCAGCTTGTGGATATCCCAAGTGGGCTTTGAACAGGGCAAAAAGGCCCAAGAAACAGGAGAAAAGGGAGACGGAAACGGAGAAGAGGAAAAATGGGGTTTCGATCCCTTATGTGTCAGGTCTGTCTGAGAAGTTACAGAGAATTTTCAGACAACATGACATCCCTGTTTTCTTTAAACCGGTCAACACATTAAGACAAAAATTGGTTCATCCTAAAGACAAGATGCCTACAGAGAAACAGAGCAATGTAGTGTATTCTATTCGTTGCAGTGAAGAGAGCTGCAACGAACACTATATTGGGGAAACCAAACAGCCACTTCACAAAAGACTTTACCAACACAGAAGAGAAGCCACAAGTGGTCCCCAGTCAGCTGTACATCTGCATCTTAAAGCCACCAAGCATAAATTTGAGGACAGTGAGGTTAAAATTCTTAGCAGGGAGAAGGGATGGTTTGAAAGAGGTGTAAAAGAAGCCATCTTTGTGAAAAAGAAAACCCATCACTAAACAGGAATGGAGGCTTAAGATACAACCTACCTGGTGTGTATAGTAGCATTCTTACCCCTTGGTCTAAAGGGAAAGAAATGTAGATAGAGCACAGTCTCCAGGACTTATGTCTATAACAAGATCACCCAGTATGCTACTGTATCTTGTTCACAGGTAGCCAGGGCAATTTACCAGTGAATTAGTTAGGGGAGCTTGAAACAGTCTAGGCAGGCCCAGTCAGAACAAAAGGAAAGGAAGCTGAGAACAATGAAGAGGAAGCAGAGAACAATGAAGAGGAAGCAGAGAACAATAGAACAATAGAAACAGGGAACAATGGATAGGAAGCTAGGGCTTACCAAACCAGTTTTAGGAACAGGTTTCAGGAACAAGTTTGGGTGGGTTTAGCCCCCTCCTAGGGGGAGGGCTTATCTTAGTATATAAATACAGCCAGTCTCAGTCTACTTCCATCAGATTGAAAATGACTTTCGGATGAGAGTCGAAACGTCTTGATCTTCGGAAACACTGTCCAGATGACTACTTTGAAGACTTCTACTATTTAGCAGTTTTTATTCACATTTGAACACAAATCAGTCAGGTTTAAAAAAAATGTCAAATTTTGTTGTGTGACTGTTCGTTTGATTATGGAGGACAAAAATACAATTAAAACTGGGGACTTTAGCATTGTCCACGCACCTGAACACGCACAAAACATGTTCTCTTTTCTCACTGTGTGCAGCTGTTACAAACTACTTGCTTTTGGCTGGGATCAGTGACAGGAATACTGCTTTTACAGCAGCAGTTGTTGGTTTGCGGTCCTTGTTTCTTGGACACATCTGACATCTCTTTTTCTTCTGTTGGCCCTGTGAGCTTCTCTCGTGTGTGTGTGGATTGTGGATTTTGTCACTCCACACCTTCAAATTGCTAAAGTGATGTAGGTTGGTAGGTTTTGGTTACTTTCCAGTCGACTTATATGGGTGTAGTACCTGTAGTACCTTTAAACAGGCATGTGCTATCTCAGGCTTCTCTTTTTTTTTAGGCCACAAACACAACTATTACGGGGAAAACAGATCAAAACAGAGCCTTGTCTGTCATCTGCATCCATTATTGAAAGTAATGCTTTCCACTGTGGAAGTTTAAAAATGTTACTATAATAGAATATTTGTTTATTAACACGGGATATGTGCGCACACCTAGTATTGATGAGTTATGGGTGGAAATATAAAAGCTTTTGCTTCAACCACACCCTTTTCAAGCCATGCATTTGTAATGTATGCGTGTGTTATTGTTTAAACTGTAGGCCTACTTTGTATCGTATTGTATGGTGTGCAGGTTTGAAATAAATATGCATTCATTTATTCAGATGGCTTGCAACATATGGGCTTTTTTACTGTTGCGTAAAGTACCCGCCCACTTTTGGGTGAAAGTCTTCCATTCAATCAATGGCGTTAGATACACATGTTCAGCACTTCTCCTTTTTGTCCAAATAAACTGCAAACCAGCCACTGGAACTATGGAAAAGAAGTGACACAACTGTAGGACTAACTGAAAGTGGGGCTAAAAAGCTTAACATTAGCATTTGTTTAGTTTAGAACATTTAATTAAGTAATATTTTGAAGTTAGAAAACAGTGAAATCAACAATAAAACACAATTACATCACTAATTTTCTTAATATTAGTCACTATTTACAAATCTAAACATATATTTTGAGAGCTTCTGCGTTTAATGCTTTTAAGATTTTATTTTTTTCCTCTGAGATAACTGGGAAGCTTGTCTAAATATCAGGAAGTATTAAATATGTTTCCAAACAACGTTATTGTTGTAAATAGGTGTCATCAACAAAGTTCCTAACCTGGCCAGCCAGATCGTTTATCTCGCGGTATTTGTGAATTCACAAACACTAGATAAACCATCTGGCCTTCGTCCGGCTTGATTGGTTTGAGAGTCCGAACCAAGCGATGACCAGCCCAATCACATCACAGCAGCGTGGTTTTGAACCAATCACATTGTAGCAGGGCGGGCTAACACGGGCCGTTAGCTCCCCGGTGCCGCAGCTGAGTCTGATTCAAGCTAAACAAAGACGGCGGCTCCCGTGGATGTACGTGTTTCTGCTGCTTTTGATGCGGTTTTAGCAGAAATACAGAGTAATTTCTTTTTGAAAGAAGAGCAGTATGTGTGACACGTACTTGTTCTATCTCACGCGGACATTGGATACACCATTACAAGTTGTTGCTGTGATTGGCTAGCTCAAATAAGGTAGGCCCCACACCCAATCAGCTCGAAGTATTTCAAACGCCCCGCCTTTTCTCGAACGCTTTCAGCGAGTCAAGTCCCAGATGGATATAGTGAGAACTCAGATAGGAGTTCAGCACAGATCCATCTGGCGTGAGCCAGGTTACAAAGTTCCTGGTCTAACTGAAAGTACTGCCCCAGAGCAGGAACTAAAAAAGTCCCTAAAGAGTGGCCCCAGTCCATAGTTCCTGCTCTGTGTGAACACACCCAAAATGGAGAGTAGAACTAAAAAAGTTCTCAAAACTGAAAAAAAAAGTTTCCACAGTGGGAAAAGGCCTATTGGCTGAACAGATAGCAAGGGACTGATAATCAATCCAGCAAACTTTCATAGATCAGAACCAATAAGCAATCCTATTATTAGATCATTGCGTAAATAACATTTTTCATTTAATTTAATTGACCTTTATTTTTTCAGGGAAAAAAGTGGTCCTGGGGAAGAATGACAGGGGAGGCATTAATGAGGATGTTTTTAGTGATAGGGAAACTGGAGTAGCTAGAGGAAACCTACACAGACATGAGGAAAAGTTGCAAACTCCACATAGAAAAGACCTGAGACGACAAGGTATTGAATTCAGGATCTTCTTGCTATGAGGCTAAAGCGCTGTGCCACCGTGTGAAAATGTGAACATATCAACACAATAATACAGGTATACAAATACAAATAAAAGGTCAAAGGTCAAATGAGATATAGTACATGAAGAAAATCCAGAATATCAACAATAATGCAATGAAGAAAAAAAAAAGAGAGAGAGGCAGTTGAGAATAAAACATACGTTGGAAACTGGACGTATCTGCCTGAACTTTCACCACTGATTTGTAAAATGATGACGTCTTAGTTCCATAATACACAGCAAGAATGTAATGCTTTTGCAGGACTAAGGTGCAGCTTCAAAGTGACACACTGTTCTCCATGAACTTTGGGTTCAAATATTCATAAGGCAGAGTCATGTTTTGATTTCTTTTCTTGATGGCCACATGCTGCTCTTCCAGATTTTTCTGAAATATCTTTGTCTGATTCAAAGGACTTTCTTCAATGAAGTAGTCATAGGATACTGACCCAGGGCAATCTAAAAGGAGAAGAGTCAGTCATACAGTGTAGTGTTACATGATGAGTAAACTTCAGAGTGGCACTTACAAAGTCAGAGGACTGTTTGCTGAGGAGATACAGAACTGCCATAACCTGAGCAGTGGTGCTGACAACAGGGAGTGTGTTCAGGAGAGTTTCCTCTGTTGCAGTGCCCTTCTGGGTTGGAGGAGGAAGTTGTAAAGTCGAAGGATTGTTGGGCATGAAGCCACCATAATCAAACTGCAAATTAGGGTCAAGTAAATATTAGCACAGCATTCAAATCTACAGTGACATCAACAAAGTTTGACAACAGATATCCTGATTAGATGTGTTCTATTGTATTCAACTTAGTAGTTATCAGAGTTTTTAATCACATTGCAATTTTAGTGTTTTAGACATAAAATTGTTTAAATAGGCATCCTTTTGATTGAGCCCAAAGAAATGACTCCTTCTCCCGGAGAATGAGATTTTAAATGTAAAAAGTGCTTGAGAGATTTTCAAGGCTCTCAAGGCGCTTTACTAGAAATTATCCACTCAAACAGTGTACGCCAGGGGTGTCGAGCTCATTTTGACAAAGGGCCATATTGGCATCTGTGTTGTCCTCCAAGGGCCGGTTGTAACTTAAATTAACCTTACTAATCTTTGACATATACAAATAATAGTTGTATTTGATTATTGTATATTTATTGAATTGGCAATTGCGGAATATACATCTGCATTAGTCTGAAAAATGACTTTTTTTGAAGTTTCAGACCAATTGTTTCAATAGGTTAAGACACCCAGATTACTTCTGGCACTAATATAAAATTAAAGTAAACCTTATAAGACCTTGAGGGCCACATGAAATGAGGTGGAGGGCCGCATCTGGCCCCTGGGCCTTGAGTTTGACACATGTGGTGTACGCCGACACTGAGGCAGTGTGGGTTAAGTGTCTTGCCCAATAACATTCCACTGTGGTCGTCTCACTGTGGCACCTCTCCCATCCAAGTACTAATTAGACCTTGGCTTACTTAGCTTCTAAGATCTGACAGATTCAGACTTTGACATGCAGGTATGTCCCTCACAAACAGTTTGGAAGCCTGCCTAATTTGATCAAAACAATCTATGATCCACATTGTGGCTGCTCTTGAGGAGAGACCATTTCTTAAGCCTTCATTCAAGATGATGCCTCAGTGCGACTGTATAAATTTCACACTTTTTAACAAGTGAAAAAGCTCTTTACATATGTCAATATGTGGCTAAAAACAAAACACACTAGTTCATTTATGAGCATTCAGGAAATATTAAAATTCCATTTAGTTTATAGTCATGCTTTCCCAATTGAATTGATGTGAAACCCAGTGAAACATTTTCAAATGCTTTATGATGTCAGTTCTTGTCAAACTTAAAACAAATAAAAGCATTGTATGTAGTAGACCACACTTTAGCAACAAAATAAAACTGTGCCATTTGATATAAAACCAACCTGTCCATTGTTAACAGCAGCGTGCTGAGCTGAGCAGGTAAATATCACCATGGTGACAAACTTGACCAGGTCAGACACAGTGTCAAAGTGCTGTGGAATTCCTTAGGAAAGGTAAGATAATTTTGGAACAATAATTGGAACATGATTTACTGTATGTGTTACAACTTGATTTACTCATCTCACCTGAGCTCTCGTTGGAAAGAAACCCGTGTACAAATATGTCTTTAATCCAGCTCTGCAGCTCATTGTCTTGTTTAACCAGTTTGTCATTCTTGTAGTAAAAGCTCAGGACTCCACTGATAAACCTTTTAATCACGTGATGAAAAAAATAAGTACAAAGAAGTACAAATGATCAAATATTATCATGCGCCAACAGAAATACTTGTGGATGATGTTCCAAAGTGCGAGTCCATCATCTCTGTAGTAGTAGTTGGGCACAGACTCCACCCCTCTGTCAGAGATGTCATCAGGCAGACACAGTGATGTGTAGGTCATCGTGGACAATGATCTTTTTAGGATGGTCGTCATTCCCTCTCCACCTGATGATGAGTACTGAAGGACAAGCGCGATGTGGATAAAGAGAATTTGTCTTCCATATATACAGTAGTATATTACATAATATTACATTACCCGTGTAAACGTTCCCTTTGGTGAAATCAGTATTTCTCTGGCCATCAAGTTGATTTGTAAAGTGTATCGAGTGTGAGGGATGAGAAGCTGAAAAGGACAGAGCAGTATGTTGTTTCTGACACTACTATAGACGGATTATTTGTTTCTCAACACAGAAGATGTGCACAGCACTCGGTATGCAGAAAGAGCCGCCACTGATTGACAAAAGCTGGAGGAACAACTCAAGCCAGTCAGCTAACTACAAGAGTTTATCACTGTGCGAAAACAACATTTATGCTGCTAATTCAACATTTGTGAATGAAATTCAACCCAACAACCCATAAACGTTACATTCAGGTGAGTGAAAAAACTGCAAGGAAAAACACTGTCTCAAGCTTCAGGAGCCAGACGTCTGTCAGACCGGTTCAGACCTGATCAAAACAGCTGCTCTTGTCCCGTTGTGTTGTTTTAATCAAAGAAGCTTCCCCATTCAACTAGATAGACGGTGGCTCTTTCTTCGTGAGGAATGCGCAGTAAAGCGGAAAGTGATGTCGACCGATAATCTATCTATACTTCATAATGTTTGTTTTGCCCAAATCAGCTCAAAGTCATAGACTTACATTTTTTGTGAATGTACCAAACCAGGAAGAACGTATCTTATGTACCTTGTAAAGTGGATGGACCATGGGCAGGTTCCTCAGTAAAGACACAGTGAAGACTTCAGCCAGCAGGTGAGTGCGCAGCAGGTGGATGTTCAGCTCATGCTCATTGAAATAAGCACTTCTCACAAAGGTCTTGGCCAGTAACCAGTCATATTCCGAGTCGTTGGGGAGGAAGATAGGGTTATCCTCACCAGCTGTCTGTTTGAGCTGTGGGAACATTTATTAAAATACAGACAATGTGGTCTCACAGGTGTTATGATCGAGGATGATGACTCCAACAGTATTGAAAGATCACTGGGCTCCATTTAAGGACCTCTCCAACACAACAAACTGACTACAACTAGGCCGAGAGCAGTCCGAGATTGTGGTTGTTCCCTTAGCTTTTAGCTAACTTTGTCTCTTTTTGCTTTGGATTACCATTCACCATAAATGACTTTTCTTTGCTGACTTTGTTACATGCTGTTCTCCACAGCTGGTACCAGCTTAATAAGAAAAACAAATCTGAGGATTGCTGGTTCAAAAGTAATACAAAAATAGGTTACTAAGTATGCTCCTTTATATTGTGAAAATAAATTATCTCAGATCAGCAGAAAAAAATAAATAAATAAATAGTTTGATTCTAAAAAAAAATAGGATCAAAGTAAACTTGACACTAATACAAAATGGAGTTTCTAAGTTGTCATATTAAAGTTGATATTTTACACACACATGGATGTCTGACCTGAATTGCGATGGGCTTGAGTTCATTCTGAGGTGTTTGTGGAGGAGGACCAGAGGAGCCACCAGATACTGCTGCTTATCATTGATGACATTTGCCTTCAGTCCATCCAAAACCTTGTAGTCGCACAGGAAGATGTTGCCTGCCTGTTTAAAGCAAAGATTCAAGAGTGATATGTATATTGACAATTGAAGAGGTACAGTACAAAGTATTGTTGTCTTTTAGAATATTAACAACTGTCTTAATACCTGTAATTCTTCCTCCAGTCTTCCAGCTCCATCCAGAAAAAGCATTTCTTCCGACACAGGGAAGTTTGTGGGTAAAAACTGGCAACGCCGGATCAACATAGGGTTCAAACCATTTAGGAACTGGGATCCAAAGAAAGCATCATCCCGCCAGTGTTCCTGCACATACTCTGAAATCCAACATGTTGTGTTTGTGAGAAAATAATAAAATACAATTTTGGTGAAGATTAAAAACAAATAAATAATACTGTATTTTCTGTGTGTGGAATCTATAGAGGGTGAAAGTTTCCTGAAATTGTCCCAACACCAACTTAAACACTTTTGTTGTTGTTTTTGTTTTGTCTGTGTTTTGGAGCAGCACAGTGTTATTAAAGATGTGTGCAGATCTGTAAAAAAGGTCGCACAACACGTTTGAACCATAAGATGATACAATCTGGCAAAATGTTGTAAATTGCAGTAGCCCACAGACATGACGAGTGACAAACTTACTTGGATCACCCCTCCCTGAACACATCTTTGCTAGTTGTACTTGTGTTTGGGGACACACTGAGCAACATGAGCATCAGAGTGACCAATATCACCGGCAGGCATAGATTGAACATTAAACTAGTGCTATTATGGCAAGCTCAGACATAAAAAAAAAATCAGGATTTTACTTTACCTGTCACAGGCGTTGATGAGGGTGGAGTATTTTTTTAATAGCACCAAAACTCTCCCACTTATCGTGGCATTCGGCCTCCAGAGTCAAATTCATTTCCAAAATTCTAAAATGCCAAAAAAAAAAAAAAAAAAAAAAAAAAAAAACACACACACACACAATGATATGAAATGATGACAATGATTTGATATATTGTCATATGATTTGATATACTCTTTAGCTGCGGTCATGCCAAACTCTGCAGTCTTCTGGAAGGAGAACTGAACTTCCCAGGGCAGTGCGTTAACATCCTTTGCTTTCATACAGTGAGGCAGACCTTCTTCGAATTCAGTCCAGCTGAGGGAGTGATATTGATACATTATATTATAATACATTTACAGCAATAAAAATAAAATACGTGTGTTCTGTGCTCACCAGTATACCTTCTGCCTTTCCTCTAACTCTTCTGCTCTTGTACTTTTTCCAAGAGCACTGTCAAGTTCAGGTATCAGAGCTAAAAAACAAACAAAACAAAGCCCATTAGATCAATGTCATCTTACAAACACATATAGGTCAGATCTGCAATTGGTCGTTGTGTATCTGTTTTATTAATTTGACTATTGTGACTTTTTTTTTTTATTAATTTCCAGATACAATGTATTATTTTGTATTATAGAAAAATCAATTGTATCTGTTTATATTATAATCACCACCAACCTGTTCCCTCTCTAAAGCGGTGGATTTCTGTGTCCTTAATCCACTGATAAATAGGGAATGTGTAAGTCTGTCCTTCTGGGGAAAACACATCAACTTTGTCAGAAACACTTCTGTGAGCAAAAAGTCCAATTCAATGACCTCTAGTTTCCCAATGGACTTGGAGCAGCTCACGTTGTAGGTAGTCTGTTAGAAGACAAGAGATTGAAATATTGTTATTGTGGTCTAAATAACTTTTCTTTGGGTGCGACATGTTTTACATGTGTTTGTATTCTGTTAAAAAAAAACACTAGCGTAAATATTTTGAGCATGAGATACTGTAGGTGAGAAACAGTTTTGCAGAGAAACATTTGAGACACTTGTTTCAATGTTATGCTGGAAAAAAAATAAAAATTCTCTAGCTGCTACATAAGTTGGTTTGAAGAATGCAGATGGATATGGGCTTGTTCTTGTTACAGTTCTTGTTCTTTCCTTGCCAATGACTGACCATCATTGTACGAGAAAACTTAAAATGATGTCTATTTCCGTCATGGACCTTTTATAATATGAGGCAAAAGAGGGCTATCTAATGCAAATGCTGACTTGGTCTGTTGTCAAATACATGATGTTGTTTCACAGATTCACCAGCAGAGGGGGGTGTTGGATGAGCACAACGATCCAGAAGAGAGGAAGGTCACATGACCCAAAAATACATGTGGTCTTCTGTTGACTTTTGAGCAACGCAGTTGGTCGGGTTTGCGTGATCAGGATGTGGCTTTCTTTTCAAATGGATTACAGGCAAAACTTGGACTAGAAACATTGTTGAGTAAGTTAAGAGCAGATATTTGATCTTTAAAATGAATAAATCACAATCCTACTGGACTAGGACTCTGAGCAGAACTGCACATGCAGCGAGTCTAGAAACTTCCTCTTCTGTGAGCAATTCAAAGTGGTCAGAGTAAGTCAAACTACTGTATTTCTTCATGTTTGGAGGGTTAAATATAATTCAGGCCCCATGAAAGAGGCTGAATCTATAGAATCTGCATCAGAAAGTAAAATCGCTGTGTAATTTGTTTGTAACACAGCTTTTGTTGGTTTAAGATAAAAAGGACACTCAATGTTTTAATTATGTCATTCTCAGATTCTTTCACCAAAAAGCAGAATGAAGGAAAATAACACTGACATGAAGTTAGATTTGAAAAAGGACATAATCTCAAAAGTCTCTCGTCAAACGCTGAAATCTAATGAAAACAAGGGATTTAAAATTCAAATAAAAAGGGAACTGATTTAGGTGAAAAAACAAAAAAAAATAAAAAATAAATGAAAATAGAGACTTGCAGGTCTCATTTGATGTACAACTCGTCATGATTCCAGCTGTGGATATTGTTTAAAATGAGCAAAAAAGCCTGGCAGGGAAGAAAGGTCAAAGTGAGAATAGCCACAGGTTTTCAGTCACTACAAGAAAAGTCATGCAATGCAAGTAGATTAGTATTGAAATAAAAAAGAAGCACAGGTTTACCTTTCCCTCAAAAATGGACAAAAATCCACTCTCCCCGGTGCGTTTGCTCTCTCCATCCTCGCCCTGCAGCTTCATGTGCACTTCACTCCATGCACGCTCCAAACAAGACAATCCAGTATGGATCTGGACTCTGTACATCACTTCTTTCATATCGACTGAGTGAATTATTCTTGATGTACAAAATCCAATGAAGCAAAATGATTCAAGAAAGAGTAGCTAGAACTGGAGGTTCTACGACTGGCTGAAAGAATTTGAGCTCAAGATGAACAGCTCACTTGCTTTAATACCTCAAAATTAGTTCTGGGTGTAGTTTGTTGGCGTGTGTTGGCATGTGAGTTGGCATGTGTTGCATGTCCTCATTGTCTGTGATGCACCTGCTTAAAAACAAACAAACAAACAAACAAACAAACAAGCATACAAACAAACAAACACATTTTTCAGAAGTATGTGACTTGTATGAGCTTTCACTTGTAGTTGATCAGTTTTTAGCTAGGTGACATTAGGGTTAGGATCTCAGAGAATCTGCAATAAAATATATGTTGGGGTATTTTTTATTTTTTTTTTTTATTTATTTATTTTTTCGTTTCTGATTTCAATCGCCTTTGTGTTGTGTTCTTCTGTTCCACATATTTTGCCTCAATCAGCAATGTGTTTTTCTCTTTTACAAAGTGTTGTTTTTCTTGTGTTTTTGCTTAGTTTATTTTTCACAGTCTCTTTAGTGTTATTTTCGTCTTGTGCTACACGTTCTCCAGTGTGTTTTATGGCAGATGTGGTCTGGCAGGAGCAAAGTAAGCTATAATACATTTCTGACAACAGTCATGTCTCTGCATGTTCCAGTCTCTGTGCAGATTTTGGCTGTGTTCATTTAAAAACCTGTTGGTTTAGTATTAAAACAATTAATCTACACCTCCAAATGTATTAGGACAAACTAATCTGCACCTCCCAATATAATAAGCAAAGTGCAGAGTGAATGCTGAGTCAACGGATGTAATCCATGGCTGTGCGAAAAGTTTTGATATAATAACATAGCACTTTTTTTTTTTTTTGCATGTTAGTGTGGCCCTAAACATAAAATCACAATTTGCAGTTTGATGTAAGTCCTATTATTTAGCTGGAATATCATTCTGGATCACTCACAAGATCGGGCCGTTACAATCAATTAATATAACTTGCTGTACTCAGCAACAACACTAATATAATGCTCATAATGCTACTGCTAATAATGCTACTGCTACAACTCAGAGCAGCTTAGACATGCACTGAAACTAGGCTCCAAAAGCAGCTAAAAACAGAAATAGTAGTCTTACCTCTACAATGTCCTCACCTCTGGGAACTTTAGTCAAACTTCAGTTGGCTTGTGCACGTTCAAAATAGCTAACTTCTGTACATACGACCATTTCCTGTTAGCGTTAGCATTTAGACACAAACACGTCTCTTTTTAAGTGTCCTCTGGTGAAATATTCCTCTAATATGTAAAATATTTAACATGTCTTCTGTAACATTCACCACAACTGTCTGATCCTAAAGAGTATTGTTTTGTTTTAAACTGATTTAGTGAAAACTTCAGTGAAACAAATTGAACAGGAAATGGTTGGGTGTACAGGATGTACTATTTTGAATGAAAACAGGCCAACTGCACAGAGCCAATTGACCCTGTGCATAGAAGCTGTTTATTTTCAAATTGTTAGCGTTATCACTGACAGACAAACACTGTTGGATCAAGATTATCAGTGACAATTAAAAACACAATACTAAGCAAAAAAAAGTGCATCAGAAATCATTCATATTTAGTCCAGTATGAGCTCACAGGCCTGATGACTTCTTCTTCTGAACCAGAGATACCACGAAAGCACGAAAATTCCCTCAACCAATTAAACCGAGGTGTTCGTTAGCGGTTTGCTTTTCCCAACAGAAGCAGAATTGGCTTTGATTCTTCAGACGCAGCGGCTCCAGTGACTTCAGAGGGCCGCTCATTGTTTTGTTTAGACGTCGGTCCGCTGCAGGAGGAATGAATCATATGAAAAATGTATAGACCTGAGGAGAAGTGGAATTACCTGCCACACAGTTTCATGACTCATAATATGCAAACAGCTGAAGGGAGCTATAGTCTCCTCTGCATTTACTGCAGCAGGACGGATCATGCACAAAACTAATATTAGGCTGCCATTTCGCGGTGACATCAATCATCAGGGATTTAGAAGCTCTTTCTTATTCTGTAAAAAAATAAATAAATGGGCGCCTTGGTTGACTTCATGTGAGAGGTGAATGTGTTGCTCTAGAAAGAGAGAAATGCTTCAGTTGTGTTCAGATGTTGGTGATTGGTTTCAATAGAGAACAACACTCAGAAAAGCAATTGACTTTTAGAGATTTTCAAATTCCAAATTCAAAAATGATGGAAACAAACACGGTAGCCAAGTGGTTAGAGCTCTGGCTTCCCAATAAGGAGGTCGTGGGTTCGACTCCCGGGTCGGACCATATCAACATCTCACGATCTCTCTGGGTGGAGTTTGCATGTTGTCCCCGTGTCACCGTGGGTTTTCTCCGGGTACTCCGGTTTCCTCCCACCTCCAAAACATGCATGTTAGGTTAATTGGGCATCACAGTAAATTTCCCTTAGTGAGTGAATGAGAGAGTGAATGTTTGTCTGTCTAACCCTGCGGCAAGTTGGCCACTGTCCAGGGTGTTCCCCGCCTAAGGCCCAAAGTCACTGGGATAGGCTCCAGTCACCCGCGACCCCTAACAGGATTAAGCGGTAGAAAATGAATGAATGGAAACAAACAACAACAACAACCGAAAAACAACAACAAACAAACAAACAAAAAATAAAGAAACATGTCCACTACAACTGTATAATTTTTATTTTTAGCTTCAACCAACAATTATAATTAACAATATTGTTAAGCAAACTTTTTTTTTATTTTTTTTATTTTTTTTATGAACGGTTGAAAATTGCAATAAACTACTGCAAGTTACTGGGAGGGATCTTCTCAGGAGCAATAAGTGCCACCGTGCAGCGCTAAAATCCCCATCTTCAGTTCTTGCTATAGATTTGGCAGGACTGCCGCTGAAGAAATGTCTAGTTTTGATTGATGGGGAAACCCGGAGTGCAGAGGAAAGCCACCCAAAAACTTAACAAACACTAAAACACTAAGTTAGCCAGGCATTTAATTCACACCTATTGATTAAATCCAATTTTGATTCAAAACAATGGCAGTTATTCAGCATTGGCAGGACAACTGGAAGTGTCAAAGGGATAAATCACAACTTGATTGTATATCATAATGCTTACACAGCAAGAAGGTCTAGGATTTCACTTCAAAGTGAACCAGGGCCTCTCTGTGTGGAGTTTGCATGTTCTGCCCATGTCTGCATTTCTCCGAGCTACTCTTGTTTATCATACGACTAAAAACATGTCCAGTTGTGTATCCTAAACCAGGTTTATAAATGTCATATGAGAGCGGAGGGTCATTATAGGTAAGGGGCTGTTACACTGTCGCATTGTAGACGTGAAAGTTCCAACTCCATGTTCATCATGTTTTACACTCTAAAGTCGGTGTTATGCACAACATTTAAGGTGCGTTGGAGATGACGTGCGTAACGGTCATAAAAATGAATCCTGTACTTTGACTACATGCACAAAATGTTACATTTATTTACAGATGATAAGGTATTGTTTTTTCTTTATTTTATATTTTAAGACCCGCGCTGTCACAAGGCAGATGCATCTGATGTTTCTGTTGTAAAGGTCCTCGCGCTCGTGCAGCATTTGAACCTCACCAACAATCGCAGTGACAAACATACATAAGGAGAGAAACGACTAAAAAATATCATTTGAAAATCCTGACTCTGGTCACGCCTCCCTGAACTCGCAGAGAAGCACATTGGGCTTAAAATTTGGCCAAAACTCCTGAAGTGTGCAGCCAGCTTTAGCCAGTGTACTTAATGTAGTTGCACTAATTAAAACCTTACCTTTTTTAGTTTCAATTTAAAGCAGAACTAGGTCTTTGCAATTGTGACATAGATATTTTAAAGCTGTCTGAAGCATTTTTTGGCCCGTGGAAAACACATAAAGCTCTTGGCTATTTCATCACTTTTTTTTTTTTTTTTTTTTTTTTTTTTTTTTTTAACAAGGGTCCTTGGTTTAGCAAGGCTGATCTGGCCACACACTTGCTCAACAGTAAAATGTAGATCTGCAAGTTTATAATCATTGGTAATAATTTGTGGCTTTTAATTAATTTAAAGTTAAACTGTTATGAAACACATTAAAAGTATATTTTAAGACATTTATCATGAAGCTAAGTTTTCAAGTGAAAAAAAGACACACATACGGGCTAGGTTTCATTTTGTATTTGCATGCTTGACCTGATCTGCTTGTTCTCTTTCAACTGTCACTTTCCTCTCAATCTAACACTTACAACTAATGCATACAACTCCCTTTAAAAACCACGAGCGGTGTTTTACATGCTTGTGTGATTAGTCGTAGCACACTCTGCCCAGTTCAAGTGCCATTGAGTTTGTGGCTGTGGGATCCTGGACACCTGTGCGACGTGACTGTGCATCTTCATACAAGGACTGTCCACCATATTGTGCGGTTATTAATGCTTTCACCGCTGAAAGCTCTTCTGTCCGGGATACAGAAATGATATTTAAACCACACACAGCTCCAGGGTCAGAGCAGAGCGGCCAAGTCTTCCATCAAACTCTCACAGGGCAGAGCAGGAGGCGAGCAGTAGGTCTTTGCCAAAATTTTGATTAATTTATCCTTACTGGAACGAGGCAGATTAATTGATTATTGCCTTTCTTTCAGTTTCATTTGAGAATGTTTATAGCTTAATAATTATTTGATCATAGAAAGATTGTCTTCAGCATTTAAGCGTTAAACGTTAGAAGCAGTAGTGCCCAGGGACAAATATCAGCTGGGTTAGTTGTTGATGTGAATCATTTTCGTTTTGTCTTTGTGTTAATGGAACTCTTTTTGAAAAAATGTTTTCTGACCCATGTTTTTTGAACCACTGCCCCTGTAAATCTATACAATATCAATATGGGTAGACTGCCACTGAAAATTGTCAAGAAACTAACGAAACGTCATGGCAATATTTAAATCAGATTGGTGACCTCTCCTGAACCCAAAAATAGCCAAGTCACCTTTTTTTGTTAAATACAGTTGGAAATAAACATCACCTTTCCCGTACAAAAAATCCACAAAGGTTCTTTGTGTGCACAGTTTTCTTAACTCTGTTAGGCCAACTGAAATATAATAATTATTATAAGGACTAGAGAGAGCGAGGGGCTTATTGCCAGGGCAGTTATAATGTAAAATACATTGTCAATACAAGGCCAAATACCTAATAAATTAAATGGGGTAATTGAACTATATGTTTCATTTGACATGAGCATAAACATTCATCATTACTGCGTTGTCTTCATTTGTGTTGAAAAAAAAAAGGTTAATTTTAATAGATACAATTAAAAGTATGTTTTTTTAAGTTATTTTAAAAGTTCAGCTTCACATTTTTTCCGAGATCTTTAGTAAACTCTCCATAAACAAGATGGCTTCCAGAAGTTGACATTTATCGCTTTAGGTTACCATAGCTACGCTCTCTCTAGTCATTATAATTTGTCATTGGGTCAAATCAAATTTCTTGGTGCTATCATGTTCGTTTTGGTTCTAACATGCACTACTGTCCAAGTGATAATGCTGTGCTGTGATTGGTCCAGCTGAAAGCTCTTGTTAAAGTTTGCTAGTCGTTAGCAGTTGTATACACAAATTTTACCTACAATAAAATACTAAAAAGTTTGTAAAGTCAACATTAACTTGTGACAAGGCTCTGACATCTGCTAAATGTAGTCGGTAGGTTTGTACCAGCTGACACTCAAAACTTGTGTTTGTTTGAGGACTAATGCTAACGGCTATAAGAAAATAAACAAGGGAACGTTGTGCACTTGCTCAAATCTTACCGAACTAGCTCAGATGCTAAGTGTCGATAGCATCAGAGTCAAACTGCGGGTCTACTAATGTCTCTGGAGCCAGGTTAACTACCGTATACATTTGACTATGACGAAATTTGCTTTCTTGTCGTGACGTGCAACGCGCCACAACAAGCCAGTGTCCTCCCACTTAATTATTTAGCTTTTTTTAACTCAGTACATCTTGTTCCATAACTAGCCCTGTTCAACTTTAAGACTCTCCAAAACAGCTTTGTTTTGAGTGAGTGCTTTTGTCACACCCAATGTGTGAGGAACACAGACTGATGTGACACTAAACAGTAAGCAATTTAATTTGCTTTGGCATCATTATGACATCTGTTATTTTAGGACTGATTCCCTTTCCATCTTCTAATATCTTTAAATTCATGCATGAATCATTCAAAACAAGTTTCACAATGTTGACTAAATGATTAATACAATTTAGGGCTGCAAACAGTTAATCGATGAATCTCAATGAATCAAAAGCAATTTATATGTCAAATAATTGTTAACTGGTTTATACTGACTACAAACATGTTCTGAAGAAAGAGAGAAAAAAAAAAAACCAAAACCTCAAATTGAATAGAAGTGATTTTTAGTTAAAGGTTGGGTCGCTGATTTTCACACTGCAAACACAATTTAGGTTTTACATCTGACAACTTACTCTCATAAATACTTACATATATCGACATGTATTCATTTTGGTTGCATTTATGGCTAATAAACTTCTTTTTGCAAACAACAAAGTGAAACTGGAGTGACCGCCCAAGCTCAGCCAATCAGAGTGCAGCATTCAGCTCCTGATTAGAACTAAAATTATTTATGATTCAGTTCAGACAGTACTCAGAGGTCTCATTTTTTCACAAAGGGTTGTATTTACTATATACTTTTCAGTGGAAAGCACAAAGTTTACTCATTTACAACTACCCCACCTTTAAACACTTTCAGAACATTCTCAAGCGACCTGAGCTTAAATGTACACAAATCTCATATTAAAGTGACCTTTACTCCAAACCAATTGATTACCAAAATAAAAGCCGTAGTACAGTTATTGTTATCAAACAAATATGCTAATCCCTGCTCTCCCTTTCTCTTTGAGTTGCACCAGTGTTGTAAATCTTAACCTGATTTAAATGGGTCTGTGATCTCAGTGGTGACAAGACATAATTAACGCCACAACTGCCCTGGGACTGAGAGAAGCACTAAGAGCTGCCATGCTGTGCCACTGGCCTCAGCACTTCTGACATCACTCGTTCATCCAGAGCCACAGCTGCCAATATGTATTTTGGTTTTATGGAGTTTGGTTTATGGTAATGTCCTGCCCATATCCATTTATGTGGGTTTAGGATTTTCTTCTAAATTGTTACGCCTTGAAAATAAAGTGTTTTGTGAATTCATTTTAATTGCACCATCTGAAAATTTCACTCTGACACATCCATTTGGAAAGACATTTTGTGGGGGGAATAAAAATATTTAATTGCGGCACGTAATTATCCATTTTCACTGGAGTCTTGTTTAATTTGGGGGAAAATTCTCGGAGGATTATTGCAATAATTGTCACATGTGCTGGAGAGAAGTGTGCGATCGCAGAGTGTCAAACAGTCGGGGAGGGAATCTGAGCAGACTGAAGCGCAGCCAGGGCCTAATGACTTTGCCAAAAGCACCTCCATTTCGGAAACAGACAGTGGCCAAGAGTAAATGGGGAAACTCATTACACAAGTCAGTTTTGTTCACTGATGAGAGGCGCACCACTCCAAATGCACCCGCCGCCGAAGGAAGGAGCGAGGCAGCCAGGAGATTGAAGCGCAAACGGAAATGGAGCGTCTTGTTCAGGTGTAAGAGCAGATATTTACAGTCTGATTGGGTTTAGCATGGATGCTTATCAGTGTGGCGGAGAAGGAGGCTAATTCAGCATGGTCGAATGTAAATACTGAAGAATCAACGGTTCTCTGCCAGTGGAGAATCAGGAAAGCTTAAAATGAAGCCAAACCCCTAATAGCCTCCAAAAACATATTTCAAACTAACTGAAAGAGGGAAAGGTGAACGAAGGGACTGAGAATGACAGCAGGCAAAGAATAAGAATTAGTAGAATTAGTGTTAAGTGTACACATTGATGCTGATGACACATGTCTAGAAATGACACTGGCCTTTATTAGGGCACAATAAAACAGGACAAACATTTTTTTTTTGTCATTGTGACAGAGAACAACAAAATTATATTTGGAGTGAGCCTCCAGGTAGCTGCACTATTGGTGCGCCGCCATTCACTTTTCCAAAGATGAAATGAACAAAACAAAACAACAGTACTAGTGGTCACAAGTTTTTGTGAGGAGTTGGATGGGAAAAGAAAGGAGAAGAAAAGAGGCGGCAGACATGCTAGAAACAAAACGTTTGTGATTATTTGGACCTGGAACTGTCAGAACAGACATATTATAGGTTTTTATAGCATCAATGTGTGTAAAGATTATTATTATAAATATATATATTATAATTTATTATTTTTTTTGATAGAAAATTTGTTAGGCCGATAACATTTTCTTTCCTGAAATGATGGAGGGGCTTAGTCCAACTAGCCCATTCATACCAGTTGTCTGCTTTGTTTTGCAGTGGTTCACAACGTCGGGGTCCCAAAAATATTTCTGACGATATGAGTAATTGAACACTAATATCTTAAGCAAGGTTTGACACTTTTCAAATAGAGTGACAAATGCAGATTTTTGTTTACTGGCCTACCGAATGAAGTTATCTAGGCCTTTGTCTAACTAAAGTCAAACACAAGCCAGAAGACTATCAACTTATATTTTGTATTTGAGAACCACTAGGCTTATTTTCCATAAAACTGTTTACAATTCAAATATTTTCCATAAAACTGTTTACAAGTCACACTGAATATTTCTTTTAGACCACAAACAATTAACTGGACTCGTGTTGCTACTTGACTCCAATTAAAAGATAAGGCAAAAATGTTAACACCCAAATATACAATATTTAGTTTCATCCATATTATTAACATTGTGGAAGTCATAATCCAATGCAGAATCTACCAATGCATTTTGAGAGTTATATTAGTGACAATCATAGCATGTATATATTGAATTGCAAATATAATGAAGTGCACATATTTGACTTTAGCTTATTCAGAACATTGATGTATTGTGCTGATAACCTTTTTTCACTGACCTTCATTGAAATCCATACAATTCTCCAGCTGAATTATTCCCAACCATGTAATTACACAAGTGGAACCTGCCGTCTCTGCTGCAATTATTGATCGGCCAATTGAAAAGTGTAAGACACAGCTGTGGATGTGTTATCTGCTTTTCTCTCTCCTTATTCCTTCAAGAAAATACCAGCACCATGCAATCAAAGAATATTTACATACAATGCATTAAAATTACCTTTATACACTGTAATATTTCTGTTTTATCACCAAGTAGAGCTTTTACTTTGCTTAGTATACATGACATTTAACTGTATGCATGATTTATTCACTTTGAAGGCTTTAACTTGCCGAAATCATGTCTTGGAGGAAAAAAAAAAACAAACAAAAAAAACATTATGCCTTGGTTACACTAAACAAAAAAGCAATAGAAAATGCATGTACAGTCTAAGCCAAGCATCTTTTTTCTTCTCTAGTAGTTAACTATGATGGAACATTAAGTTAGAAGTCTAGTTTCTCAATAAGGAGATGCTGAGTTTGAACCTCAAATAGGACCAAAATCATCTTACAATCTCTGGATGTTGTATGTTCTTCTTGTGTTACTAAGGGTTTTTCTGAGTATACGGGCATCTTTCCACCTCCTAAAAACATACTTTTCATTCATTCATTTTCTACCGCTTAATCCCGTTAGGGGTCGCGGGTGACTGGAGCCTATCCCAGTGACTTTGGGCCTTAGGCGGGGAACACCCTGGACAGTGGCCAACTTGCCGCAGGGTCAGACAGACAACCATTCACTCTCTAAGGGAAATTACAGTGATGCCCAATTAACCTAAACATGCATGTTTTTGGAGGTGGGAGGAAACCGGAGTGCCCGGAGAAAACCCACGGTGACACGGGGAGAACATGCAAAATCCATCCAGAGAGATCGTGAGATGTTGATATGGTCCGACCCGGAAGTCAAACCCACGACCTCCTTATTGGGAAGCCAGAGCTCTAACCACTTGGCTACCGTGCACCCCAAACATACTTGTCATGTTTTATGTTTAAATATGTAATGACTCCTCTCAACAAAACTTACATTAGTTTCATGTTCCAGAATTGGATGGTTAAGGTTAGGGTTAGGTGTAGTAAGAACACAGTAATCGAAACCAAGACGTTTCCGAGACTACAGAGTTCCAAGACCAAGACAAAACCAAGACCACTGAGGGTCAAGACCGAGAAAAGACCAAGACTTTTACAGGTTGAGACTAAGACAAGACCAAGACCATGGTCCATAAAGACCAAAGCAAGATCATCTTTGTAATTTTATACAATAATCAGTGTCTAAATTATCTTACTGTGCAGAGCTTATTGAAAACTGTGCCTTTGCTCCTTTTTGCAAGTTAGATGGCAATGAAATGTGGTCTCTGTGTCTAAGACAAGACTGAGTCCAAAGCCCAAGATAAGATCAAGCCCAAGACAAGACAGAATCCAAGCACCCTTAAGACCAAGATAAGACAGTTCAAATGTGATCAAGTCCAAGACAACACTGCAGCCTTAAAAAAAACAGTCTTTACTACACTGGTATTAATGGATTAGGGCTGGGATTAGAATTTGCTTAAATTCACAACTTTGGGAAAAGTCTAAAGTTGCCTAATATAGATGTCCGATCTGTGTGGAGAGCTTTTTCCGGCCAGTAGTGAGATAGATCTGCAGCCAGACCCTCAGATGAAGGGAAAAAAGATCTGTGCAGTATGAATTAGCTTAAGTGCAGGAGGAGTCAGTACGGCTGGATATGTGCAATATTGATGAACTTGTTTTCTGTCACTCCTTAGCTTGATGTTTAAAGCTTCCATTATAACTGTCTTGGTTGCTAGTGATGTATCCTAGTTTGTTTATTTGTTTAATGGATCCCCATTAGTTGTTACCATGGTAGCCACTAGTCTTTCTGGGGTCCATTGTTAAAAATACCATTGCAAGTACATTACATATTATGAAACATCAATACATAAAAAAAAAAAAAAAATAATAAAAATCCATTATAGGTAAAAATAATCTGGCCAGACAAAACAAGACAACAAGACAATGATACAACAGCTCATATTGCATTGATGCATTCTTGATGAGATCTTTCTTTACATAGCTTTTAAAACATATAATATTGTTTACTTTAATAGAAAATGGTAACTTATTCCAATGAATATCTGCCCTATAGAGAACAGTTTTCTGCATTGCACAAGTTCTAGGCACAGGAACACTTACATCACACCTTGTTTGTTGTCTGGTGGAGTGACTGTGTCGATCACGCACATCATTTTGGAATGTAACTCATGAGTTTTTGTTATTACAAATATTGTAAAAAAAAAATAATAATAAGACAAGCTAATTTTTCTGTAACCTACTATCAACCAGCAACCATAACAAAGTCTGATGCATATCATTGATACTAGCACGAGGTGAACAACGCAGAGCTAGACGTGCAGCTTTGTTCTGCAGCAGCTGAAGCATAGAAGTGTGATTTATTCTTGGAACATCAACCTGCCAGAGGGTCTGCAGATGGAAATTAGCCCTAGGCTATAATCTGGCATATTTACATTTGATTAAATGGTCAATAAATAAGGCAGTGTTTTCTTATTAATCTCAATGTACTTTGCCATGAGATATCAAATCACTCCACTAAGTTAAATTCTCATCATTGTTTTGAAGTAAAAGTAATGCTGTTGTATTATTTACTGCATTTGAACAAAATTATATTCAGCTGCACTTTGTAAACTACTATTGGTCTATGAAATGCTCTGATGTCATATGAACAAAACCTTTATGTAAAAGACATTTGCTGTTTGTGAACAAAACCTTTATGTAAAAGACAATTTGCTGTTTGTGAACAAAACCTTTATGTAAAAGAGATTTGCTGTTTGTTATGCAGTAAAATGTCACTATGAACTGTCACTTCAGCAGTTTTGAAAAGGAAGTCAAATTATTAGATGAAAATAATTTGGGCTCATCTTTTGGCAGTGCACAAGATTCATTCTGCTTTAGTTTATCCGTGTCAGTAAGCAGTGACTCCAGTGTTAGATGTTGTCTTTGATACGGCCGCGCAGGTTAGACAGAAGCCGCAGTGAGAGAAAATGTGTGTGGAAATGAGAGGAGAGCCAGCCCAGTTTCCAGGCAACGTAAGTCCTTCCTCTGTGATGAAGTGATGAAGGAGGTCAGCACCTTTCAACATGTGACACGTCTGAACTAAAGAGAAGACTCGGAATAGAAAACACACACAGACGCAGATTGATAGATATGAATAGATCTGTTCAATCAGAAATACAACTGTGACTGTGTTGAAGTGGTGCTGCTGTGGATAGGCTGGTGCATTGTGTTTATCTGCTTTTGCCACAAGGGTTCATTTGGATTATTGCTGCTAAAAAAAATGTTGTAAGAAGATAGTACACATCTAAATCTTTTTGATCCTTCTAATTAAAGTGTCAAAATGTGGATCTCAAACATTTCACACAGATCACGACTTTATATAACATTTTGCTTTCCAAGTACCACCAGATATATGGTAAAAGGCCTTGATTAAAGCTCACACTTATTAAAAGTAATACTAAATCAGGTCTAACATGGTTTAAGACAATGGTATAAAGTAACCACAATTCTAAAGGATGATTAGCCCATGTTTTGTCCACACAACAAAATATGTGTGACTTCTGCCGTCTTCTTGGACACACAGTTTGTCATGGTGTGGTATATACACACAAGCCATGAGAACTTATTGTTGTGTCCCATATGGACATTGGATACTCCTTCTGATTTCTTGCTGTGAACGGCTAAGCACTAGAGATGGGAAGATAACCCGATTTGCACCGATACATCGATTCAAACATACGCGATGCGAGTGTGTCGGTAGAAAGGAGCTACATCGATGCAGATCGTGTGACAAAAGCAACCTGCATCGGATTACCGAACTCTTGCCCCCGATGAATCTAGATTTTTCTTGATTCACTGACGAAAGTGTACTCCTACACAGACACGCACACTCTCACAAGCTGAAGCTGACACTGCTGCAAACGCTGTGTGTTTCTGACATTTTTTATGTAGGCTGTTTGTAGCTTACTTTCAATTAAAGATGTGCCAACAAAAAGCTCAATCTGTTAAGGCGAATAGCACAGGACAGGCAAAGCAGATCTTCAAACACGTTTCCGAGTGTTGAAGATTCGCGTAGTCCATTTAAACTCGAGTTCAGAAGAAAATAAAGTTTGATGCACTCTGCAACAAGTATTATTCCACAATCATGGTGCAGGACTGCAGTATAAACGTCCGGTAAAAGCGCCCGGTAAAAGTAAGCTGTCCTTCCCGTTTTTATGTCCAAATCTAGGCGGTCTGCATCTTCCCAGCGTGCTTCAAGTTGGGGTAGGCTATGATTTACCGGTTATACTCAAAGAAATGTCGCCATGTGGCTTCAACCAAAATTCTTAGTTATTGTAAATTTTGGCTTTTCGTAACATATTGACATAAAAAAGGCGTGAAAACGTCTTTATCAGAAGTTTATGACATTTAGATATTTAATGATTTAGCTGTAAATTTACAGAAAAATATAGGATTCTTTAAAACCTGACAGATCTTGTTTAGACCAAGACTGTAAAGTTTGACTTGTGTTGGGTCTTTTCATCTATTAATTCCATCTTTAATACAGAAAATGACTTAGTATGTTTATATTTTCTTGTGGTGTTGCAGTTTCTTGAGATACAAAGCAGGATTTTGGATATAGTCATTGACATCTCTGTGGTGCATGCAAACCTTGATGACTAATGAACATATTAAACTCAACTGTGAGTCTCAGACATTCTCATAAACAATAAAGCATCCTTTGGGAAATATTCAGCTTTGGACGTAAAGTGCCAAAACTCCTTCTGTCTTCTGTAGCATCTATACTTACTGCCAGTGTGTTACTGTCTTCTTGCATCTCCATGTTATTTGTGAGTTGTGAAAGTACCTGAAATAGTGTGAAATTCTTCCCGGATCAAAAGAGACTTGATTGATAGGTCACAGCTTCAGCGTGTTATGGATTTACAAAGTGCCTCACCAAAAGAACAGTGATCAAAGATGTGTTAGCGGCTCCTGTTCTCTTCTCCAATCGACAACTACACACCGCTTCTGCTTTCAGACACTCGCTCTCGTCGCACATCAGACGTATTCACAAATTATTACCTTATTTCAAGTATTCCATCTCTGTTCAGGCAGTTCTTAGGTCAAACATGCCATTTGGGGATAGCTCCGAATTGTCTACAACTTGTTTTTAAGCGATTAATCATAAAAGGTGTAAAAATAGCGTACTTCCCCAAAGTGCGCTGCTTTGTCCTACATGTGTTTGGGGTTTTAAATGGGCCAGTGGGCGGGGTTACTCGGGCTGGTGACAGAGGGCCAGGCTGGGTCAAAAGACTTGGGATGTCCTTCTCCCAAACTGGGCCTAATGAGTGGGTAATTAGGCCACGGCAGCAGAAGTCGGGTGTTTTTATGAATGAGAAATGTAAAACAGACGCTTAATCAAAGTTCATTGAAACTTACAGGTTAGCTTTGATTAATTTGAAAGAGCAAATATCCAGCATTTTCAGTGAATGCAAGAGTTAGCTCAAGGAAAAGAGACTCTTCAATGTCATTGCTGGTTGTAAATGTGCGCTTTTAACGTGAAGGTTGAGATACAATTTATAATTCAAACTGGGAAATAGGCTTTTTAGAGGAGACAAAGATAATCCTTGACATTATTTATGGAAACAGAAAAGGCACTGATAAAGCTATCTGTGATTTACTATCTCATGGGTTCCACATTAATGAAACATTTATTCTGCACATAGTAGATGCATTCAGCATCGGAGGCCACGCCCACTAACATACTTTACTTTCACAAATCTGACTCTTTTGTTTTTTTTTCCCTCTCTCTTTCTTTTTACCTGACTCGAGTATTTATTAAAAGTGTCTATTGAAATACACCAAAGTACAAACTCATTTTAACAAATAATTTAGACTGCAAATGTTTTAAATGAAGTGAGATTTTCGCTCTCTCTCCTGCTCTCTCGCTCTCTCACTCACACAAGTGCAGAGAAGCAAAGCAGACGAGAACTGAGACAAACACAACTAAACCAGAGAAACTGAGGACAGAAGGGACATGAATGACTGCAGAGACTTGTCCTTAGATTTTTAAGATTTAAAATGATGTGTGTTTTATTACACAACTTATAAGGACTGAATAAGGACACCATACCCTTAAGAAATAAAATCTGTGATCCCTACGAATCCAAAGACAACGGCAGTACGGGATGTGTGCGTACTAGCTAATGCAGTGTGCACTTGTGTGAGCGACACGCACTGGGTCTGAGGTGACACCAGGAGAGACCGTGCTCTGTGTTCTTTGTACATGTACATTTGAGTGAGAAAAGTGCCCTTTCAGTCCTTCTATTTGTTGTTCTGAGAACCGTTCACCTCCGTGATTCGATTCTCATCGTTCACAGAAACAAGTCGTTCAAAAGAATTAGACTGTTCGCGAACGTCACATCACTACCGACTGTATCTATTGCTTGTTTAATTTTATATGGCAAAAGTCTGACAATTTGAAAATAAACAGCATCTATGCACAGAGTAAATTCTCGGGCTTTTACTACCTCAGTCTAAGGAAAAAAAAAAAAAGAAAAAAAATCAGTTTTCAGTTGCTATGCAGAAAGAGCTCCTCTCCATCTGCTTACATGGGGGAAATTCTTTGAATCAAACAACGAAACGGGACAAGAGCTAGCTGCTTTAATCAGGTATGAACAAACGTCTGTCTCCTGCAGCTTGAGGCAGCGTTTTTCACGCTGTTTTTAAACTCACCTGAATGTAACTTTTAGGGGTTGTAGTGTCGAATTTCATTCACAAATGTTGATTTCGCAGCATAACTTTTGTTTTCGCACAGTGATAACCTCTTGTAGTTAGCTGACAACGTAGCTTTTTCGTCTTGTTTCCACTGTTTGTGTCTATGACGGCGGCTCTTTCTGCAGGCGGGCATCGCCTCTGTTGATAAACAAAAAAATCCCTGTATAGGATGAGGTAATTAACAGGCCATGAGCAGTGTGACTCAGTGTGAGAGTGAATTCTCAGATAACAGCCTCCACTAAGACTCAGATGTGACTTGTCTTGCATCATTTGTGCATAAAATACAGCTACTTCACCAGTAAAGGAATGCAAAGTTGCATTTTCCATTGAATAAATGGGCTGTTTCCCCCATGTGAGACCATGGCCCAAATATCACAATTTATTTATTCAAACTGTGTTGAATAAAGTTTTTAAAAAAGCACGTTCATAAGGTGAATAGGCTGAAGGGGCTGTTTCTTCTATCAGCATGTTCATCAGTCATGTATCTTTGTTAACACTAAACACAGACAATTATACAACAAATATTCATATCACCTTCAGACAAAGATACAGAGAATAATTGAATGAGCAATTTACTGAGAGACAAAACAAATCTATCAACATTTGTTCTTAATCATGAGGAATTTGACTGGGCTCGAGAGAATAATTACAGATGATCATTTCTTCCCTTGGTAATAAAAAGCTCCATCTGGAGAGAGTGGAGTGAAAGTAAAAGTTTTTGGGCGGGTTTAGAAAAAGTCCAGCCAAATAAAACAGCATTAAACCGTACGACCTCCACAGCTGGTTACTCCACTCGGCTAAATCATGCTTATTACAGCCGACTAATTGAAACGGAATTGCATGTGTGCTCAAGCAACATGTTTATTTCATTATAATTGCTTTTTAATATAAGGTTGTGCAAAACCAAAACAATAATTCACTGTGGGCAATTAGTAATGAAAAAAATGCCTGTGCTGATTTTTACATAAAAAAAAAAAAAAAAACATAAATAATAAAAAATAATAAATACACAATTATTGAATTTCAAGCCTTATGTTTGCTCACGAATACACTCTCCACCACGGAACTATGAATATAATTGGAAAATGAATTCAAGATGGTGGCCCGTCATTATGTTTTTTGTTTGTTTGTTTGTTTTTTGGTTAGAACAATACAGTAGACAATATACAACATGAAACATTAACAGTAGATAAACACTAAATTCTATGTTCACATCTTTGACTGGCTTTCATCACAGATCCAGATCAGTGAGAGCTTTCAGTTCAGCCGGTATGGTATTCCAGATCTGTGAACCCTAACTATAAACACTCACTGCCTCTGGTGGTCACCCTAACAACTTCCCTCTTTTTGATCATATAACCTACAACAGCTGGATCAAAGCCATTGAGACATAAAAAAATAAATAAATAAACAAAAAAAAAAAAAACTACAAAATATAGCACATTTACACAGACTGAGCGAGAAGCTATTTCTGCCACAGTGCTGCCAATGTTTATCATCACCACAACCTGCCGCTATGAAATCAAATCTGCGATCCTAACCTGCGAGTCTGAAGACAACACCAGTATGCGAAGCGTGCTACGTGTTGATGTGGTGTGCACTTGTGTGAGCGATACACACTGGTCTGAGGTGACACCAGGAGAGACCTGTGATCTGTGTTTTCGGTACATGCACATTTGAGTGAGAAAAGCTCCCATTTTGTCCCTGTATTTGTTGTTGTTTCCTAATCATTGAGGAAATCGTTCACATCCATGACTTGATTGTCATCGTTCACAGTGAGGAGTCGTTGAAAAGAATCGGATCGTTCGCAAACATCACATCACTTCAATTTATGCCTGATAGGATCCGAGTTTAGATCTGGTAGTACATGTAGAAACAATTTTTATCTTAAGAAAAAAAAACAATGAGAACCATTGCTCTATATGAATCTCTATAACAACAATTTTCACATTATTCTCATCTCCCTCGCCATACTTCCACACTTTCCAAATCCTATAAAAGAGAAATAGAAGAACAACAATGTGAGTGAACGCCTGGTTGGTCTTAGTGTGAATAATCTTGTGTTTTCAGCAGGGGGCCTAAACAGTGGATTATGTGTGAAGCTCTCTTTCTCCCCCTCTCCCTGCAGCAGACGCTCAGACAAGGTGACCCACAGAACAGGGCTGTGTGAGGAGATATGGAGATCAGTCTGGTCATGCATGTCCACCAGTCTGGCATCATCACCGCCGCTTAAAGGATTCATATAATGCTGCAGTATTGTGTCAAATACAACCCATTACAGCGAGTGATGCAATTTAAAACCACTTTGAACTATTGAATGAAAGTCTGGCCCTCTGCTGGTCACAACAGGGAGTCTGGTGGAAAGATGAGAATGAGTGAAAGGTAATGTACTCTTGGGAGGTTAAGTAGACCTATATGTAACCTTGTTTGTATTTTTTGTTCATCTGTTGACCTTTGATACAATGTCACAGTCAGAACTTTCCCAAAACACTTTAAGTTTACATTTCTGTGCATTATATATTCTCTCCAAACTCTGGTGGTAAGTTATATACAGCTGGTCTATATATAATGTTCACTCTTCTATAGCTGCACTTTTTCAAACACAGGCGTTGTTTGCTAACCTGGCCAGAAAGATACACTTTCTCCTTATAAGTGAGTTCACAAACTCACAAGAATCTGTCTGGAAGTCAACTTTGAAAGGTTTAGTGACTGGACCAGTCCCAGAACAGCACCAGAACGTGCTGAGGTGAAGCCAAATATGAACAGTAACAAATATGTGATGCGGCGAAAACATCAACATGATTGAAGGAGTGCAAGGCAAGCTGCTTGTGCATTTTATTTCAGCCTAAATGTATCTTTCTTGAATTTTTTCAATGTGACAATTAACTCAAATGTTTGCTATGGCATTCTTCTTTTTGCTGATTGCATTCAGTGTGTTCAGTGCAGATTGAAAGAGCAGATAGTGGCTAACTTTCCAGTTGGACCAGCTTTTTTGTGTGGTGTTTAATGCTTCTTCACACTTGAGTGTGTATTCTTCAGCCCTCAGCAATAAAAACATGCTCTATAGATCTAATCCTGGAAGATTGTACTTCCTGGTTTTAGGGAACAATCTGCAGTCCCGTGGTACTGCCCCAGTAGCTACTGTGCAACATAGTATCATTAGAAGGCATACATATACCTCGACACAATAACAGCGTATTTTGAGCACAATTTCAGACCTTTTTTGCGCACTTATGTTACACCATTTTGCATGATATGAAAAAGCGTAAAAATGACACGAGATTTGGTTGAAGCCACGGGGACATTTTCTTTAGGTTTATTGTTAAATTTAGGCTTTAAGTTACTAAAATGGGTAAGTTTAGGTCTGGGGCTTGGGGCAGGTTAAGATTAGATTCAGGAATTTGTTAATATTCATAAAAAGAACACGTCTTAACAATCACTGTTGAAATGAACTGGGACTGTGACGTATATCGTATTTAAGCAAAACAGCCGTGAACTCGTGCTAATCATACACAATTTACATGTTGCTTTGTAAAAATCGGGTTGTACTGTGAAATGAAACTGAGCAGAGGCACTAAATGGATGGATAAGCATGCATGAAAATGAGTCCAAATCAAGTTTAAGTTTGGGAGTAAAGGAAATGGAGATTTCATAAGCCTAATGGCCAATAAGCCATATGTTGCATCATCTTGCTTCATGGAACACCCCATGATAGTCCAGCTTTTATTGAAGCTTTGAATTGAAGCTAACTTAATACATTAAGCACTGAATCATGATGATTTAAAATGTATGGAGCTATTTATTACTTATACTGTAGCTCGATATGTTATATTGGTTTATTAACAGAATAGAAAGAAGGGCAATGTTGTAACAATTGTTGACAGTGCTGGGCTATGCAAGCGAGACCGTGTTTTTAAATACAGAACTTAATGGCCCTAATCATAGTTATTTACATTGAACACAAGTCATTAAACTCTGGGAAATGTCCATTGATTGAATTTTATGTTTGTTGTGTTTCCATTTCAGTGCTTTGTCTGGGTCCAAAGAGCTGGATGGCAAATACAATAGACTATAAAAAGCTTTGTGTAGCAGAGAGTCAGACAGGAGCAGGTATACAGCCCTTTATCGACCAAGTGCCACTGCGTTTAGTTTGAGAAATTGTACATTCACTGCATCCCAAAGCAACTTGTATTTCAGATGCATGCCATGTTGTCAGCGGGTTTATGCAAAATCGGTGTGTACTTTCACCTTTTCTTTGGCCACAATAATAATGCTAAAACATTTGTTTACTTTCATTTCTGACTTGGTGTGTGTTTGATGAAAGAAATCGCAAACTTTTCAAGGTGTTTTTGGCCTGGGTGTTTGTTTCATCCCCTGGGATCTCTCTCACTGAAAGTCTTTGGAAAAGGTGGACTGTCATGACAAACATTTGAAGCTGATTGATCGAAGTGTCATGACAACGGAACAACTCAAGAACTTAAACTTTGTGGTAAATGCCTTTAAGGCCCGTATAAAGGATTATTGCAGATTGGGGCTTTGATGGGCTTAGGCTCATATCCCTTATATATAAAATAAAAATAAAATAAAGGCAGAGAAAATGTTTAAAAATATGGTGAGTCTGGGAAGAAGATGATGACAGAAAAGGAGGAATAGCTTTGAAGCTTCTATAATATGGCAGTTGGAAGAGGTGTGGTCCAGCTAATAAAGTTAAAGGTTATTGTGCAGCTCTCTGGAGGTGAAAAGTCACTTCCCAATCCAACACTAATAGGAAGATAAAACCATTGTTTATAACATTCTTATTGGGATAAATAGGCTTCAAGCTATAATGTGAAATAGCTGATGAAGTTCTGTTTTGATGTAAACACACAAAAGGAGACACTCTCGACCAAATAATAGTTCATGTTGTGCTCTTGCAAGCCGCTTAGAGATATGTCACAACATTAGGCATTTTCGCACATGAAGGTGCCAGAACCCATCTTCCACAGGCCTTCTTCACAGCCAACTACCCTAGGAACAAGTGCCTGCTAGGCATTTGATGTGATGTTAAGCAACTTGTGTTGCAAGCGCAAGTTGGACTGTGTGCCAAAATACTGTCAAGGATAGAAAACCATATTTCTTTTAATCCTGTTTATTTATGATCTATCTATCTATCTATCTATCTATCTATCTATCTATCTATCTATCTATCTATCTATCTATCTATCTATCTATCTATCTATCTATCTATCTATCTAGTATTGAGGGTATTGTTGTGTCTGCATCAGACGTAAACTTACCCATTTTTGTAACTTCAGACCAAAACTTAACTCTTCTTTGTCCTCAACCACATTGCGTGTTTATAGTGCGCCAAAAAAACAAAAAAAAAATTGTATGCAGAAGCGTTGTCTGACGTGGTACATACATGCAAGAAATACATTGCTTTTTTTACTCACTGCAAATACATTTCCATATGAGGACAATAAATCTACTACTACTACTACTACTACTACTACTACTACTACTACTACTAGGTTTGCTAAATATGTAAACACTGGTAATGCTCACAGAAAATCCAGATTAAACATGCTTTAAAGTGAAAAATCAAGCCCATGTTAAGCTGCCAGTTTGATCTGCTAATGCCACTGAAGTGACAAGTGCATTATAGGCACATTATACATAACAGCTCTTGTTGAACAACCATATTGGAACATAGCATCTCCATGGAGACCAGTCTTCCATCAGAAAAGTTAAAGTGCACCTTGAAGAAACTCCCCAGCACAGTTTGAAGAAAAATGCAGCATTAAAATAACCCAGATGTGAAAGTACAGCTTGCTCTGATTTCTTCTCACACATTGCTTTGTTGCACAAGAGCCGTGTGCGTGTGTTTGTTTATTTTTTTATTTATCTTATCACAGCAGAGTGTGTTTAGTTGCCGCCCTTGGCTTGGACCTCCATCAATAATTACTTGGCTTTAAACGCTTCCACAGAAACTCCAAAGTCCTGTTGTTCATTTGCTCTTTTTGCTCTTGCATGAGAAGTGCACCAGCAGGAGGTTGGATCATTCCCACTGCGCTGGGCTGAGATTCGGACAAGACTAATATGAGGTGAAGAGGGTGAAGGTTTGGCCTGGGGCAATGATGACACATCACAAAGTGGCTGCATTCTGAGCCAAGTCTGGACTGTGGCTGTTTAAGAGAAAGTGTCTAAAGAAAGTTACAGACTGTACTGGGTCTGTACTCACACTTCAGATCTCTCTCCAGGCTGCTGTTATTATTATTTTTGAGATATCCTAAATAATATGTGGTGTGGTTTAAACCAGAAAGTGTAAGTACACCCAAAGGTTTATGAAAGAAAGTAAAGTAAATCTCACAATCCTGCAGGGAAAATCCTTTCTAAAATCCCACTTTGTGTTTTGTTCTTTTTGCTCTCACAGTCTAGCATGCTTTCATATGGAAACAACCCATTTATGTAATCTGACACTGAGGATATTTCTTGGGACATTTGTTAGAAATGTAATGCTACAGATGTAATCCAAAATTCCATCTAACAAACTTTTGTGTTTCAACAAACTGAAGCAAAACCCTTATTACTTTAAATAAAATACTGATACCTTATGTGTAAATGAAAACATGTCATTTTTTCTTGCATCCCTGCTGTACACTGAGTGCAAGTTCAGTGCAAATCGGAACCCGTGCAACTCCTGCAAGACTTAGAAAGTGCTTAAACCAACGCACCCTGTCTGAGAGTCTCGCGAGTGCGAAAGAGTCCCTAGAGAGTCTATTTTTCTAAGAGGTCACAGAGGTCTGAGCATATGTGAGCATTTTGTCAGAAATCCACGTGAATCTGCGTGGCTTTGGGCAAATACAGACCACAGTGGACTGGAGCTGGTGTATAAGGCAAGAAACTCGCATGTGTCCTGAACCGAACTCAGCTTGCAGTCAGTGTATGAAAGGCTCAAAAGTAAGAACATTCTGGAGATGGAAGTCACCTGTAGGAGTCACATTTCAAAATATATCCAATAGAAGACTTTTTAAAAATATTTAATTTATATTTCAAATAAGTTTGATCTTCTTGCAATCCTACCATTGCTGATCAGAAGCTGTTCGTGAGGTTTTAGTCACTTCTTGTTACCTCATGTACATTACACAGTGCACGACACACGACTGAGCTGAAACTCGTCACACAAGTGACAAATCCTCCTAAAATTGGTCAAAAATCGAGGGGTCTGTCCGTCTTACGACCCTGGCTCCTGACTGTTCCTGACAGCTTGCTCAAATACACTATTTGAACGTGTCAGTAGGTCAAATCCACTGAAAAAAGTACTACCAGTAAAGTTGTAAAACCTTGAATTATCAAAGTCCACCATTAAATATGTGTTAGACCAAGCTTGAGCCTGTGCAGCCATGATAAAGACATTACTTTAGAGAAGACAGGCCTGCAGAGTGAGTGTGGGGATCCCTTTTTGACGGCTAAACTTCTGCCGTCTTTGTCTGCAACACGTAACCAGAGACTTTCTCCTCGGTGGGTGTATCTGCTCCTGTCTGTCTGTCACTGAAGTGGGGCAGAGCAGCGTCCCAGGCCGCTTTGAACAGCCTGACATGATTTCAGGAGGCATCTTAGGGGAACACAAAAATAAGAAAGCATCCTCAAAGGTGCTGGAACAAAAGCAAAAAAGAAAAAGTTGAGGACTGCTGAAAGTTGGTGCCAGAAAGAAACTATTTTTGTCAGAGCTGCTGTTTAAACGGGTAAGTCACAGACACAGAGTGGTGCATGCTAATGGTCTTTTAAGTGCCAACAACATCAACACGTAACAGTTTCTAGCAGACTAATTGGTTCATATTCAAAAGAGCATTTCAGAGCATTTTTCCTCTTTGTAAACAATTATCGAAGAAAGAATAACAGGTGTTGTGTGTCAAATAATCATGGAATAAAGTGACTAAAAAGATCAAATTAATACTTTTTTATTTTGTTTCGTAATTATGCTCCATTCCCAGAAATGAGAAGTCCAATTTTTCACAGTTGAACGCTATGAGTTGCAATTTCAGAATCTGTCATTTTGTCCTTGAAGTTGACTTGTGTGAGCCTCTATGTGTCTTTTGTGGTCATGTATTTACGAGTAAGATAGGAAGTAAGTAAGATTACCAGTTCACGATTTGGATTATTAGTTCATAAGCAGTTCACAAGTAAGATCACCATTTTATAAGTAATTACCAGATCACAAGCCGGATTGTCAGTTCACAAGCTAATGTGCTAATAGACTCTGGCTCTACAAACTTAAGTTCTACTGTATATCTGCAATTAGATCTGCGTTAGTCTTACATCTACAGCCTGTCCGTCCATGGGAGTGGATCTCTTCTTCACTGTGGTTCTCCTCTAGGTTTCTCAATTTTTCCTTGCCGAGAAGGAGGGTCTAAGGACAGGGGATGCTCTGGACAATTATTAATTTGCTCGACTAATAATCTGCTTTGACATGCTTGCTTGATCACTTCTTCTGAATGCATATTGTTTCATTGAATGTGTATTATTCTATTATTATTTCCTACTATTCATGTTTGCTAAGTTAATAATCTTGGGAAGTCCTCAGACATGACTGTTGTTGTGATTTTGGGCCATACAAAAATAAATGTATTTGATTTGACAAGTAGGATTACTAGTTCACAAGTAGGATTAACTGGTTGCGAGTAATATTATCGGTTCACAAGTACCATTTTGCAAGTAACAGGATTACCAGTTAATAAATAGGATTACCAGTTTACAAATAAGATTTCCAGTTCACAAGTAGGTTTACCTGGTCATGAGTAGGACTACCTGTTCTCAGGACCAGTTCACAAGTAGGATTACCAGTTCATAAATAGGATTGTCTGGTCACGAGTAGGATTGCAGTTCTCAGTTGATTATCTGTTTACAAGAAGGATTACCAGTTCATCTGTAGAATTAGATTCAGATTCAGAATATTTATTGTCATTGTCACAAAACAAAATTCAGTTTGGTGCATCGATTCAACATGGTTTTTAAGTGCAACCCACAATAAATAAAGACCCCCTTAGTACCCCAGTGTAAACATTTGACCCAGTCTGACAACAGTACAACAAACATAGTAAGAGCAGCAACAAAAGGTTGTTTAAAAAGATACTTGAGAATGAAATGTTGTTAGCATAATGTAATGTTACCAGTTACAGTTCATAAAGAGGATTACCTGGTCATTTGTAGGATTACTAGCTCAAGATTACAATTACCAGTTCACAAGTAGCATTACCAGTTCACGAGTAGGATTACCAGTTCACGAGTAGGATTACCAGCTTGAGGGCCAATCAAAAGTCAGAAGTGGTAAATATCCAATTATCTGAACAACAACAAATAACTGTGATCATGTGTAAATTAAATGCATTTATTTTCTATAAATAGTCTATTTATAATATAGTGTGATTTGAATTTCTAAAGTCATCTATTTGTCACAAGTCACAGAACTTCAAATCCCAAGCCATGACATTCAAGTCTTAATCCAATGGCAAAATCAAGTATCAGTTCATTAAAATAGTGATTCAAGTTCTCGAATCAAGACTCAAATCCATGCCACAACATGTGCCACACCTCTGTAAAATCTAATCATAAAGAATTACATCCAACATGAAAACATTTTTGGTTTTTTTGCAGCCAACAGATTTTTTTCTCGCCCGTACATTATAAACACATTTTTCTGTACACAACATCTCCAGTCTATATTTTTCTTGCTCCTTGAAGTAAACAGCTTATGCAATGTTCTCTCCACATGAAGTCAAATAATGTGCAGCAGAGATGGAAAGTGTAACAGACGCTCTCAGACAAACCAGGCGTACATTTAACTGTAAATTACTCTCAAACAACATGGTATGTACTGTTCTTTTGGTGCATGTGCTGTGTGGATGCATTCTAATGGAGGCCGTAAAGCAGTCTCTACATCTGATGTTACATGCACAGTAGCTTGGACTAAGTGCTATACTGTATTGAGAGAAAACTATATACTCTTTCACTGCCAGCCCTATTCTCACTTTGACCTTCCTTCCCTGCCAGGCGTTTTTGCACAATTTAAGCAAAATCTACAGCTCCACAAATACCACTTTGTGCAATTGGAATCATGACATGTTGTACAGCTGCATGTGCTGCTTTCAAAAAAAAAAAAAAAGAGATCTATTTTCTAAATCAAACTTGAGCCACGAAAATAAAATATTGTCTTTAGGTTAAAAAAAATTACGAGGTTACATGATTAAACAATGAGAATAAGTGTCTTTTTCGTCTTTAAAACCACAAAGCTGTGTTACAGACGAGGGAGTGCAGAACTTTTCTACTTTCCGATGCAGATTACATAGATTAGCCTCTTCATGGAGCATAGATTATTTACCTCCCATAATGAATGCAGTAGTTTTACTTACCTATCTTCGCTATAAAAGTTACACCATACTGGCAATTTCACCCGATATAATACCAAAAAAAGTACGTGTCATAAAAATAGATCAAATATGACAACACTTGATAAATTACAGTGGTATGTGTACAAATGGAAATGAAATATAGGAGATCTACAAACTGCTGAAATTACTGAAATTTTGGATTTTGAGAACAAAATTCCTAAAAATATATACAGTATACAGTATATATACTGATACAGGAAAGTTGATCTTGGTCCACCCATTCCAGAGCATGTGAGACTTCCCTGGTGAAGGCCAGATTCCTGGGCAAGCAAACAGCTACAGTAGAGAGGAACAAAAACTTGGTATATTTTCATTGTGTAAAATGACCACTTGATTAAATTGTTTTCACCATACCAATGTTTTTTAATCAGATTTTGCTTGTAATCTGTTTGAAAAGAAAGCCGGCTTCCAGAGAAGCAGATCACGTAAACACAGCCGACTGTGCTGCCTAATGTCAACAAAAGAGCACTATTCTATTTCCAGGTCATGTGACTTTCCTCTGGGTCTTTGCCTCACACTATTTCCCCTCTGCTGGCGAATCTGTGAAACTGCATTGTGTATTTGATAGTAGGCAAAGTCAACACGTGCATCAGAGAGCTCAACATTGCTGCATATGATAAAAGGTATGTGACAGAAATTGGCAGGCTATAGTTGGCTGCACAATGACAGATATGTTTGTTATTGGCAGAGAAAGAAACTTGAAGAATCTTAATCCCATATATTTTAAAAGTTTAAGTAATCAACTTGCTTCCTTAAAATATGTGATATGTGTAAATAACAACTTACTATGGCCAAAATACAAAACATCCTTTTAGACTTACAAAGAAGAACTCCACATTTATAATATATATCACTTTACAGGACATGTACATTGCATATGATTAGCGCGATTTCACACCTTTTTTTTGCGTAAATAAGCCACGACGAAATCCTTTTTCTAATCTTAACCTACCCCAACCCCAGACCTAAACTTACCCATTTTAGTAACTTGATGCCTAAACTGTCTGAAACCTGTCCTAAACCTGCCTAAACCTGTTATTTCTAAAGAAAATCTCCCCACATTGCTTCAACTAAACTCGTGTTTATTTACACTGTTACATCTCTAATTTAATCTACAGTGTAACATAAGTACGCAAAAAAAAAGGCATAAAATTGTGCTTATAATAGGTTGTTTTTTGTGTTGTGGTATGCTGTATGTACGCTTTCTTGTGAGACTGAAAGCGTACATATTCAACAATTGAATAAATACATATTTTAAACTTTTCTTTTTATCCTCGAGTTCTTCTTTATCTGTGGAATTCTGTTTGGTTCAGTCAATTTAAAAATAATTGGGACAATGTATCAGATAAACTTCCTTTTACCTGGGTATTTCTGGTACAACTGGAGCCTTGTCATTCCTCAAGCCTTTTCTTTTACAGAGAGTGGAATGTCTAATTGAGCAGTCAGGGTCTCTACTGAGCAGTTTGGGCAAAGCGAACAAAATTAAAATTCTTCTCACTCAAGACAATAATTATCCACAGAGGGCTTTTTCTCTGAATGCAGCCTCTTCACTCAGCGCAGACCTCAATTCAAACGTGATTGAAATAAAACTGTTTCAGCGGGCATGAAGGATTCTTGGAAATGTCTCACAAGGCGATCTTAAAAAAGCAAGGTTTGGTTTTGCCGTGACGCTGCCGGAGATGACATTTAGATCTACGAAAATAAAAGCCTATCCTTGTCATGATCGCGCCATGTTCAGTTGCAAATTGATCCACCTTTGCCGAACTCAATTTCCTGCACCACGGAGAATATTACAGGTGGTTTTAATTTCCTGTTTACATGCAATGTGAAAGTAGATGATCATAAATAAGACCAGGTGAACCAGGTAATATATTTAGAATGGCATATTTAATTTTTGTAGAGTGGCCTCACCAAAATATTAGATACAGTTGGCATCAGAGAAACTTTCACTAATGGACCTGCGGGGGAAAACAAACTGTCTGTACAGGGATGTTGGACTACTACTGGTACTACTTTTCCAAGAGCCAAATGCAGGAAATGGCCCTTTTTGCTTGTGAGATTGAATGTTTCTCTAAATCTAAATATGTATGATATCAGAGAGCTTTATCTCTCCATTAAAACGCAAAAAATAAACCTTGGACAAAGAAAATTGGATACACTCAGACAGAATTAGCAGAATTTCCTGAACAAACATTGTGCAACTTTCAGGAGGTAAAAATTCAACTACACAATTAAGTATAAATAGAAAGTTAAAACCATACTTTGGGAAATTATCATTGAAGAAAATACATTTTAAGGATAAGGTGAAAAAGAAAGTTTTTCTGTGGAAACATACATGTAGAGACCCTCTTTCAGGTTAAATATTAGTTGTTTGTGACATTGCAAGTCTGCTTAAAGTCAAGACACATATTTATTGTTTGTTTGCCGAAAAAAAAAAAAAAAAACATCTAAATGACAAAAGCAAGCTTGTATTCAAGATTAGTTTTGGTCAAAAAGTTACACTGCACCTTTAAACGAACTGGTATGCCCTACCCAATTTTTGCTTCCTGCAGTCTCTACATGTTTTGTTTCTTTTACCTCTGCATCTGAGCCTCAGAATTGTTAACCCACACAGTCTCACAAAAAGCGTGAATATAACACAACACAACAACAGCGTATTATCATCACAATTTCACACCTTTTTTGCGTACTTATCACGCATAAAAACACAAGTTTGTTGAAGCCACTGGGACATTTTCTTTAGGTTTACGGCAAGCTAAGCATTAAGTTTACTAGAATGGTACATTTAGGGCTTGGTTGGTAGGTTAAGATTAGGATAAGGGTTTCGTTAAAATTCATAAGTAAGACCGCATCTTTACAACCACCATAGAAATGAACTGAGACAGTGTGTCATATTTACGCAAAAAGCTGTGAAATTGGGCTAATCATACGGAATTTGCATGACCTGTTATGTTGTGGTATTTGTACACTTTTTTGTGACCTCAAGTTGGTTATTTACAAGCTTTGTTCACCGCTTTTGCAAGAAAGACAAGCCAGCATGCTAATGGCAGTTAACCACAATGCTAACAACAACAACAGGCAACCTAAGGGAAGCGACTTTTCCACATTAAAGAAACAGTAACAGAAGATTTGTGCAAGTTATTTAGGTTAAAAAATGTGTTTGGTCGTTTTTAAACAAGAGATTTTTCCTCACTGCAGGCCATGTCTCCAAATCCTGTAAAGGTTGCTGACTGTATCTATGCAACAGATGAACATTCACTGATATACTCGCACAAAAGTACGGATGTGCGATAGATAGGCAGAGGATCACTTGTGTCAGTCTTTAAAAAGGAGATACAAAGTATTTCCAAACAGAGGGCCAGGTGGGAGATTTTCTATCGACGAGCCTGGATTCCAACATATTAAGAGCAAACAAGAAGCCAAAATAAAAATTAAAACATATACATTGATTCATTTTCATTTCATTTTAACCAGATCTTGAATCATGTGTGTTTAACTAAAAAGTGTAAAATATTTGTCATGACTCATGCGTTTGTTTAAGTTCTGCATTGTTTGCCTTAATCGACCTGGGGCCTCATTGCATTGACGCGTTTGCCAATATTTCCTAGTGCTGTCCAACTCCTGCACATCTGGGAGAACTGCTGCAGGAGGTAAAGTTAGGACACACTAAACTTTCACTATTCACTCTGGACTGCACAGGATGCTTTCACACACATAGTCAAGTGTCTGAGGGTTTCTTATGCTTGTATACAGAGGAAGAGAAACATACTGTATATACTGGTACTAGCAGTAGTGTACGGCTGGGTCTCAGAGTGTTTGTAAGTGATGTTGTTAATGTCATGATGAAAGATTGTTGAGATGAAATGTAACTATGAAGATCCACAGTTGTGCTGTAGGCAGTCTGTGAATCTGTTTCTGTGCAAAGTTGTTTTAGGCAAATTAACCAGAATCGGATCAATTGGTGACCAAAGTTGCAACTTGCACCTTCCTCTAAAATGGCCTGGTTTGCTTTCACATTTTCACATTACACTTTGAGAGGACAACAAGAACATGAGCATCAATACCACGCTATTGGTAAACAGCGTGTCATATGAACCCAACTTCGTTTCTGTCCTAGTTCATTTCAATGGTGAATGTTGACACGTGTTGTTATTCATGAAGACTAACACAATCCTAATCCTAACCTTAACCAACTCTAAGACTAAGAGCTAAATTACTCATTTTTGTAACTTCAGACTTAAATTTAGCCATTAATCCCTTGAAAACCTTGTGTTTGTGTCAATCACTAGGCGTGTCCAGACCATGCCAGAAAAAAAAAGCGTGTAACTGCATGCCAAAAACAGGCAGAGGGCGTCGTGAGACACAATTTGTCATGGCGTGCTATTTTACGCATTCCATGAGAACGCGTTGCTCAGGGAAAAACAGACTCATGCGGATTCTTTTCACAAACCCCATGCAAACATTTGCTTCCGTTCTGAGGGACCGGTGCGGTTTAAGGCCATCACCAAATTAGCACTCAGGGTACACAGAGTACGAAAAAAAAAAGCTCTGAAAGGTATGTCATATTTTTAACAGTTGATGAAGCGTAATACTCTTTGCTTTGATCTGAGTCTCACGTGTTTTTTGTGAATGACACCATTGTTCACTTTCTGGATTTCTTCAAGAAACTGCTCCAGAACACCTTTCAACTGGACCAAGACCAACCTTCTTAATCGAATTCGTAAAATTCAGATTCTTGCCATTTAGGCCAAACCTGAGCTTGTTTGCGCAATCAAACTGAGCGATCCAGGCAAACAATCTGATGTGAATCTAAATGCATTCTTACATCAATGCAGCTTGAAAAGATAAATGATAAAACACTATGCTATGGTTTTAGGAGCATGATATATTCTATTTCTTGCTACTAATATCTTCCCAGTTCTTGAGAGGACGAGGCAGAAATGTATTGAAGCATTCTAATGTTACCTACAACAGATCTCTGTGGTGCTTGAGTTGGAAAGAAGAGTTGGCAAACGAGACTGTCTCCTGATGCTCAAAATAATGAAACAAGCACACACTTACTTTGTTAAAGTCCATAGGGATGCATTATACTTCCATAGAAAGAATCACTGTAAAATGCATTCACATGGGGCCTTGGCACATATGGGGAGAGATTTGAAACAGTGCAATTAGCTGTGGTACAAGTTAAGAAGTAGAGAATAAAAATTCGGTGGACATCATGTGCAGTCTCAACTTAAATACAGAAAATACAGAAATGGTAACTGGTCTCTATTAATAGTGCATTGATCAAATAACCTCACAAACTCACTCTAGCCATTCCATTGAGGGACCTGGTTTTCCAGTGGTTCCAATCCAAATGTTGCCCAGGCTTGGTCTAGCTTAGCTTAGACATCTGTAATTAATTGATTGACTTTTTCCCCCTGAAATTGGCAAGATAAGACACATTGTAATGTAGCATAAACATGTCAATGAATTCCTGGTGGTAGCGTTTCCCTTTTTTAGCGTAAATCAACTGTTCTAAAAAGCCTAAAAGTTATATTTTTGCAGACTTGGACAATTCACACAGGAGAAAGCCATTATTGTTCCAGTTTACCTGAGGTCCCGTGGTAGAACTAGCCAAGTGCGAATAGGACTATTGATAAATGAATATTCTGTGTGTGCCCTGAGGTTTAAAAGTCATTGGTACACAGCGGTTTGTACCGGAGCATATGGAGCCTGTGATGTGGCAGAAGGAGCAGACACATGGCCTCTTCATGAGCCTAATGAACAGAGAACCTCAGAGGAAAGAGCAGCGATAACATATTCTGCACACGAGAGGAAAACAAGGACCAATCACAAGTATTTCTTTTAAAATGGAAGGATGTGACAATATCTAACAACATGAGCAAGTATTCCACATGAACGTGACCTAACATAATTTAGAACTGTCCCATTTAGAATTATATTCATCAGGTTTGTTTATACCCATGTTGTATGAAAAGAAAATGCTCTTTATGAATGTCAAAATAAAATGAATGACCACTTGTCAGAAGGAGTTGATGTTAGCCCTCATCTACTGGCAGCAGAAGCTAGTCTTAATTCATGGAAAGCATGAACATTTATGGATGCAAGTTGACTGCAGAAATGCTCCAAATTATTATCCATGTTTATGGTCTAAAACAAACATGAGAACTTGGAGATCAGCCTATTAAGTCACAAAACTAGAAAATTGAGAGCCACGAGAGAAAAGCCTCAGTAAACTGAATTATTTTCCGAGTTCTACAAATATTTTGATACTTGAATAGTCACAATTATCCATAATTTAATAATAGACCCGTGCGCGTCGACATTCAGGGTTTCCACGAGTTCTGGAAAATCTGAAAAAAGACACATTTTTCAGTCAAACGGTAGCTTTTACTACCATTTTCTATATAAGGTGATCAATATACTGTAGATGATTTCTAAGCAATGTTTTATTGTAACGTTATATGCCTGTTTCTTTTCTTCACTGAAACATAGAACTAATGGAAAGTGCAAAAATCAGTCAACTACTTGTTTTGTATTGCAATTTTGATGCATATTTTCCTGCCCTAAAGCACTTTGAATTGCTTTGTGTATGAACAAATGCCTTGCCTTGCCTAAAACAAGACAAAACAAACAAAAAAGTCACACAGGTAACTCTCACAGCAACTGATCCAGCAAAGTGCTTTTCAGTTGAACTCATTGATACTTATAACCTGATGGAAATTCAATGTATACACTGTCTTTTAAAACTTTCCAATTCGTACATGATTCTCCACATTTAACCTAGAAAGAACTCCACTCCACAGAGCATGTAGTAACCCACAGGTCTTATAGAAACACCAGGAGACGTGGAGAGCATACAGATGATGTTCAGGTGCAGTAATGGACCTTTGGTGGATGTGCGTTCCGTAATGAGCCGTGTGCAGCAGTAGCCTGGATTTACCTGCGGCTCCTGTGTTTCTGATGGTGAAATATGCATGTGTGCTCTGACTCTAAACCCATCTATTCCACCCATATGTCCAACATCATAATTAGAGATTTTAATTGTGCCATGTTGCTGCCCAGAACCACAAGCGCTCCTAAATGAATGCCATAAATCTTTTCACGGGAAATGCATATCACAAACAGCCATTACTCCAAACACTGTGTGAGCGTAGATTACATGGAATGCTGGATGATTAAAATAAAATACAAAAAGTGTATATAGAAAAGAATATTTTAAAATGTTCTAAAATTTCTTGTTTTCAACCAATCAGGCATTTTAGCAACATTGTTCAACAAATAAATGTTCCATGTATCCCACAGCAGTTACTTTGCAAATAGTTCATAAACAAGGCAAAAAAAAAAAAAAAAATCTAGATAAATGGCATGCCCATTTTTATGGAAATGGCTGTGTATGCGTATCTGTAGTATGCATTGCTGCCTAGGTTAATTATGTATTTTTTTTCTTAATAATGTAAAAATGTGTTTATGTATTATACATAGTGTGCCACGATAGTTCCTGACGAAGTCCGTGAACCCGGTTGATGTGTCGTTGAGAGCACCTTGTCTCGGAGACGCCCGGTGGGTATCCCTCGTCTTGTATGGTGGATGGGGGCAGTACCAATACGAGCAGCTGGCGGTTCTATCGTGACGACTCCTGAATTCTGGACCTACAGTAGGTATCTAATATGGAATTATCTCAGATCGATACCGAGGCGGCTGGGAAAGAGTAGCTGCAGACCACGCTGAGGCATTTTTCAACTCGTGTGGGAGTGTAGAAAAGCGACTCGGTGCGATCTTGCGCATGCGTGTATATGCGATAATGGAAGGCCTGTGTATGAGGGCAAGTCCAGTGGCTAATGCATATTTTGAGAACAGATAATTGTGTGAGACTGCATTCTACTCATTTCATATTTTTCATGTTGTCATATTAAAAAAATAACAGTATTTGATTTCTATTCTTTTCCATAGGGTCAAAACGGCTGTCACATGTAGGGATATGTCAACCTTTTAGTGGCTGCGTATGTGTGTCCATTTCCTACAATAGGTCAATATATTTCCCATTTGTATTTGATTAGCACTGTCTTGTGCGTTGAATGCATAATCACTTTTACCTCGATCCACCAGGAGATGGCAGTAAAGCCTTTCACCACATTGCCTCTCCTTACTCTTGAAAAAAAAAAAAAAACAGAAGAAAAGAGAAGACTTTTTTTATGCTCCTTCAAAAGAAATTTCACAAGGTGTTGTCCCCACGATAATTATTTATTTCAAACCAATCTTTTTCAATTTTTCTATTTTCTTCATTTTCAAATAGCATTACACAAAATGTTGTCACTTGCCCTTTCCAATACAAATGCTGTACATCTCCGAAACTGCAGCTTTAGTTCAGAAGGATCACTGAAACATTATAAAATAAATTGTAGATGTGTGGAAATACCCCCCCCCCCCCCCATATACTTTTATGCTTTATTATTCTCCCTGCTTTCCTCTATATAGGCGATTGCAAGCTGAAAAACAAGACATTAGGTTGTGCAAAATGTAATTGTGGAGGTAGACAAACAGCACATGTTTAATGCTGTCACCATGGCAACAGCTCACAGCAGGGAAGAGCAATCATTCGCCACAAACACTCCCACATTCACTCACACTGGAATTTACAACCAAACTATACCAATGTCATGTGTTTAGCGTGTGCAGCGTCGCAAAGTAAGATAGAAGCTCTAAAATAAGACTCTCTTCTTGATTAAGTATTTGTTTTAGGATTAGGGTTAGTTACTCTCAGAGGTGGGTCCAAGTCACTGTTTTGCAAATCTCAAGGAAGTTTTTGGTCTCAAGTCCAAGTCAAGTCCCAAGTCAGAGCCCCACAAGCCCAAGTCGAGTCTAAGTCCTCTGCTCTTGGTTTCAAGTTTTTCAATTTTTATTTATTTATTTATTTTTTTAATGCTTCCAAAACTAACAACTGGTCACAAAAAGACATGAGGAGGGACATGGTTCAGTTTGTAAAAGTAAAATTACACAATATTCAAGTTTCAAGTCAAGTTTCAAGTCGCTGTCCTTCAAGTCCAAGTCTTAATCCGTTTTATCAAGTCAAGTCATCAAAATAGTGACTCAAGTCTGACGCTATAGTGAAAGTCATGACTGCAAGTTGACACCTCTGGTTATTGGTATAGTAATTGCAATAACATATTTTGTTTTTCCTCTCAAGCGTTCCAGTTTTCCTATAGGCAATTATAACCTGATGCCATGTTTTACACAATCCAATCGTCTTGGTGACAGCTTGAAGCTGAATGATTACCTTCCCATGATGACTGAACTGTGATGGCTCGAAGAACTTCTTTGATGTACAATGGGTATTGATCAAAGGTGTTATAATAAAGTAATACATATCGCTCTAGCCACTGTGACAGCAATTTTTATCAGAGACGGCATTTTGATGTATGTAATAGGGTGGTGGAATTACAGATGCATTATTTTTAATAAATACTAAATTAAATAAACCATTTTCACTCAAGGTCATATACAATTGAATAAATGATCTATGCTAAACACAAGGCACAAGAGTAAATCATCATTAGAAGGCAGATGATAGCATTTACTTTATTTATTTATTTATTTATTTATTTGTTTTAATTTAGTTTTAAATAATTTTTAAAATCACAATTATCAAAGACTGTTCTGTGGCATTGCTCAATTTTCAGCAAGGACAAAGTAAACAAAGACAAAAGCATAGAAGACATACCCGCCTGGAAGACTTGGCCTACAGACAGTATGGATAAACTCAATGGGTGGATGATGACTGGAGGGACCACAAGCCACTGCCCCATGGGCCATGCTCAATGAATGTGCCACAACATTCAGAAGTAAGTAAGGTTTATTTGTATTGCACATTTTTCATAGAGAGTCACAAAGTGATTCACAGTGAGATGAACCGCCCTTCCCACTCAGTGATGGTAAGCTGCCCTGGGGCAGCTCAGCCAAGGCGATTCACCCAAACACCTGGCGCCTCAACCTCAGACTAACCAAGTGTCCCCAACATGCATGTTATTGGCAAACTCCACACAGAAAGGCCTGGCCATGCGGGAGCCGAACTTGCAACCTTCTTGCTGTGAAGCTATAGAGCGCTATCCGCTCTTCCATCATGTCGCTGACATTCAAGCATATGTCAAACACATACCATAACTTAAATAAGACTGGGATTCAACATGTTTTACATCTAATCAACTTCATTCAATCAACTTTTAAAAACTTTCTTAGCTTGTCAATCCATCTTTTTCTTTGTTGAAAAATAAGTGCAAAGTTTGTGAACTACTGTAATAAATATTAACAGGGAAATGGTGAACTTATTTCTGTCCATAGACCACAGCAAGAAATGCAGCACACATATAGAGAGTGTGGAGCTCAGGGAGGCAGCAGAGGTCCACTGAACCTCTGACACAGGCTTTGGACACTGGGGAAGACTGAGAAGTCTTCTGGACATTTTCCGTCTGCTGCCTAGTGTGCATTTCACACTGCTACGCAGAGTTTCTGACAAAACAATAACAACACTGTAGACATAAACAGGTGCTGTGCTGTGCTATACATTTGGGATGACAATGACTTATTTAGTATCTATAACATGTAACTTGCTCTGTTCTATTATTGTAAGTTCTGCTGGATGCATGTATGTGTGGCTGAATTATGATTCACTGGGTCTAAATGTGTCTACTGCAACTCCACTGACACGCGGAGACCTTCTCTTAGCCTTTGTTTTAAAGTGGCAGCAGTGCTCACATGAACTAATAGATTCAGTGTGGGTGGGGGTGAAGGTGTTTTGCTATCTTTTATATTTCCAGAGAACACTTGTTTACATCATCACAATATTGGTTTGTATTATATATGTGTGGATAAAACTGGATTGAGTGAAACTATGTTACGACATTTGTTGCATGTCTAATCATGCATTCTTATCTGATCTGTAAATGTGTTATTTATATTGTAATTAATAGAATTCTTAGCATTTAAGACATTTAAAATAAACAAAATCATATCATTTAAAATGGTTTGTTATTTTATGCTTGCATGCTTCAAATCTACTTTAAAAATAGAACCTGAGTTGAGCTGTAAAAAGCCAAATAAGTGCTATTGAACATTTAATCCCATAAACCAGCCAGCAGATATGGAGCATTCTTTGCCAGTCAAGGCACTAGCCATTAGCCCAAAAAGCCCATATACACACTCTATTCAATATTACTTTTCTCTTTAATCCACTTTTTCAGAGCTTTCCTCAGTCCTCCTTGGTTGTTAGCCCTTTTTGTGGACATTACATCCAACACAGGAAAATCAAAAAAATCTTCAAATCTCTCTAAAAAGTTGAATCTAAATAAATACAGTTCTGGGACTGTTGTGATTTTTCTTTTTTTTTTTCAAGGCTATAGCAATAACCACTCTACCTTCTGCAATCACAATAGTTCCATCTCATAACAAGCTTTTGTTACCCAGCAACAAATACATTGATACCTACAAATTCCTTTATGCTTTTCAACCTCTTGTTGATCAATGGCGACATTTTCGGTACTGTTTTGAAATAAAAAAAATGCTGTTATTAAATACAAACCACAACATATTTTTATGTGCAGATTATTATGTATACTGTTCCAACCTTTTTAAAACTATTATTGGTACCCATTACTCACCGTTCTTTCACAACTCTCTCCACAAAACTCATACCATCTTTATTTTCCTGTTGCTTTTCAGAAAACAATTGGCTCAACAATGAATTTGTGCTTCAATCTACTTTGCAAAGGCATCCTCCCTTATCTTTTACAAACTGTCATCCGCCATTAAGCAGCACTTCACAAAATAGTAAATTTCAGCCATCGCCACCGGAACAAAGTGAGAGGAGAAACATGGCTCCCGGTGGACAACATCCTCATTAGCCTGAGAAGAAGAATGGGCAGACAGGAAGAGGATGAGGTGCAGAGGGAGAAAAAAAGTCTTATAAGGAGTGATGGACAGATGGACCATCATTGCCACTGAGTAAATGGCATTTGGGAAACAAATAATTAGTGGAGGCAAATACACATTCCTCTGGTTATGAAGGATCTTTTGTGAATCCCAAGTGGCATGGGCTTGGCTTTGTTTGTGGTTTTCAATTGCTTTCTTAACAACAGTTTGCCTTTGCTTTAAGAGAGTTGGAGAGAAACAAATGAAGAAAGCAGATTAAATGTATGTTGTCGGCAATGATTCCCAGGAGGTTTGGAACCTTCTATTGTATGTGGCCCTCGTGTCAGGTTTCATCCACCAACAACAAAATTTAGAGGGGTGGTATGGTACTCTTTTTTGACCAAATTGGAGATACTCTTCCAAAAATTCCCAAGATGCTCAGTTGAACAATTATTTTTCACTGAGAATCATATTTGAATCCAGACAAGTGGTGGAGAGATGGAACACAATCATTGGTGTGACAAATTCTTGAAATTTATAGCATTTATATATAGATATTTGGTTTGCCCATTCATTGGGGTAAAGAGCAATGAACAATAAAAACTACTGCATATACTTTAGAGTGACCAGACCAGGGGCTGGATTATAGCAAGTGGAAAGCCACAATTTGCCCAGTACTGCACTTGGGTGATGTGCACTCTGATTTGAGTTACACATTATTATCTGGAATTACTCTTGCCGAAAGTTCAATGAAAAAGGCAAACCAGGATAAACATGATTCTTGTCGAAGCATCACAACCTTAATGAACAAATATGTTGCATTCTTGTGTTGTTTTCTTCTTTCAAACATGCCCCATTTTGAATCAATAAAAAGAGTGTAGTAAAGCACACATGACTGTCATGTGTTTCCCACATCAGGAATGGAGTTAGGGCATCACAGGGTAAGCTATCAAATCGATCTTGCCTGAGGTGCTAGTGCTGCAAAATTGCTCAACGCGAGTCTGGGTGATTTATGGACTTAAAACCAGGGTACGAGATCACAGAGATATGTCTATAACATCACAGATCAGGGGCATTCAGAGCGGTGTTTTGAGGGAAACAAAATCTCACAGACAAAACTTCATCAATGTTTTGATGAGGAGCCTATTTTAGAATAGGAATGAAACTTAAAGTCACTTTTGCATAATATGTCCCCTTTAAGGACAATTGGTATTTCATAATAGTCAGTAAATCTAAGCAACTCAAAGTACAGCCATCGGCATGTGGTTTATTGGGCAGCACTGATTTTTTTGAATTCCCAAGAGATGGTGAACTCACAAATATTACCAGCCAGGTTACACCAACTGTGCCTTTTGTAGTAGCCAGAAAGAGATATGTCTGATTCCCTATTGTTGTTTTAAATAAATGGCTTGGTTAGTAAAAAAAAAAGTCATCTAATGCACAGTATACAAATGCATCAAGATGGCTTTGGGCATGGCAGCGCAATAACATTCCAATATCAAAGAAAGTGAGATTTTCTTTCCATAACCTACAGAAAACCTGGTCTGGCTGCATAGACAACATTCTTGGTATTGTCCTGCTGGCTGGTGCTTGGATAACAGATTCTAGCGTTTCATCACACACGCTGATAGCACTGCTGGTGTCAATACGGCCAACGTCTGGAGGCATGTGCACAGGCCAGCATGCCTTCTTTTCAGTGAAAGCCCCTGATAAACACAGGCCACTGTTTCATTATTGGACATGTATTTCCCTGCAGTGTATTTCCATTACATCAACTTGGAATTTGCCATCTTGTACTTTATCTCAGCAGTGGATGATATATTTCACACTACCAGTAAAAACAATTTGAACGAACAAATAATGAATCCAGGATTTTATAAAATCAGAAAATTGCATTACTTCATATATTTTAATCTTAATTGTTGGTTAAGATTAGAATTTACGGTAACGTTTTATAATAAGAGGACATGAATTCATTGATTATCATCATGAACTCAAGAGGAATTAATGCATCAGTTCATGAGGAATTCATGATGTATTCATGCATTAGTTCACCATGACTTTCATGAATTCACCATGAATTATCATGAATTCCAGTGGTTTCGTGGATGAATTCATTCATGAATTCCACCATGAATTCATCTAATGAACTAACATGGAAATCATGTTAGTTAACCGTGACTTTTAAACCTAATATGAATACAAGGAATTCACATGAACAAGAGATATTTAAACCAAAAACAGGAATTCATCATGACTTTTGAAAGTCATGTATGGACATCATGAGTCATCATGAATTTCTTTCACCAAAAATCTGAAAAAATAAAAAAAGTGAATCAAGCCTTATAGGAAAACTTAGTTGTCAAAAACTTAAAATTGAATTCATGATGAACTCACCATTATTTAGTACTTTGTGCTTGTTTATGTTTTTTTTTAATCAAAACAAAAATCAAGGGTGCCTTTATAGCACCAAACACAATTGTCAGAAACATTTGGTCACTACCAACAGATGCATTAGAACATCAGAAATGGTCATTTAGAAATACAGAGTTGGAATGTCCAACAACGAAGACCCAGATGGATAATTGTCTCAGAGCATCCTCTGTCTTTAGACCCTTCTTCTTGGCAAGGTAAAACTCAAAATCTGATGGGAGACAAAGAAACTTGGAGGAGAACCACAGTGAAGGAGAGATCTGCTATAAAGGCACCCTTGATTTTTGTTTTAATTAAAAAAAAACAGAAACAAGCTCAAATGCAGCACAAAGTACTAAATAATGGTGAGTTCATCATGAGTTCATTATAAGTTCTTGACAACTAAGTTTTCCTATAAGGCTCGATTCACTTTTCTGTTTTTTTGTTTTTTCAGATTTTTGGTGAAAGAAATTCATGATGACTCATGATGTTCATGTATGACTTTCAAAAGTCATGATGAATTCCTGTTTTTGGTTTAAATATCTCTTGTTCATGTGAATTCCTTGTATTCATAGTAGGTTTAAAAGTCATGGTTAACTAACATGATTTCCATGTTAGTTCAGTCGATGAATTCATGGTGGTATTCATGAATGAATTCACTGATGAAACCACTGGAATTCATGATAATTCATGGTGAGTTCATGAAAGTCATGGTGAACTAATGCATGAATACATCATGAATTCCTCATGAACTCATGCATTAATTCCTCATGAGTTCATGATGATAATCAATGAATTCATGTCCCCTTATTATAAAACGTTACCGAATTTAGTTGATTTTCAAATATAATAACACCTGTTTACATCCACCAATCCACCAGGAATGAACGGGGACAGTAATAGATATGCAAAATAAGTAAATCACACAGTGTACATGCACATTTAAACTTGTGTTCTGCATTGTTTACAGATACCATAAATGGCTGCACAAGAACATTATTTCACTGATTGACCAAAGCCAAATGAAATTAAAAAGTCTCCATTGCCAATAATGTTTTTTTTTTTTTTTTTTTTTTTTTTTTTTGGTGAACATAAAACAAGCTCCACAAGTAATTCATAAGCACATCTTTGTGTGAACAAAATATTTTTCTGTTATTAAACATCATGCATGTTGGTCATAGCGGGAACATTGTACCATTTTTTTTTTATCGTTTTACAGAATATGGCGGAAGGCAGATGCTGGTACTGACATGGGCAAGGCGTATACCTGTATTAAATCCCATCCCGTGCCGATGCTAGAAACAGATATGCGTTTGGTTATCTGCTATTTGCTTGTGGCGGGGGACAGAAGTACACACCATACTTGGAGTACACAAACATACACAAACATGGACAAGAGCAGGCAGAAGTCACTGGTGCCTGGCTTTATCGATTAGAGGACTAACACAGTTATTTCTGCAGGTCTGTCTCCAACACTTGTCCCCCTATGGAGCTATGGGAGGACGTGAGGGCTGTGGAGGTGGAAGTGTAGGAGGAGATGGGAGGGGAAAGAAATAACGTAACAACAAGGGGACATTTCTGGGAATGGATGGGGAGATTGGACATAGTGGAATGTGGTATAGGAACAGCTATGGCAGCAAAAGAAGAAGATGGGATTTATGGGAAAAAACAGTGGTGGGAAGGAGAGATGGACAAGATTGAGAAGCAAAACGGATTGGGAATATAAAAACAGATAGAGAATTGTGAGTCTATATGGGTAAATAGACAGAAGCATTCGAAAACATAAACAGTATCGGTGACAGTAACTTCAATCAATAGCGAGAAATATGGTGAGGTATATGAAAATGCAAGTGTGAGATTTGTTGTGATATCAAAATAGATATACAGTAACTGGTTAGAGATTGCATGTCCTTTTTCTGGTCTTACATTTCAGTTATCACAAATACTTGTATGTTTTTTTTTTATGGACATTAATTTCTTGACCTGGCAAGTTAGAGCAGCTGCAGTTGTTCAGTTTAGTATGAGCTCAGCTAACGACCTGAACATCCTGAATGACAAAGCTATTCACTTGATTTCAATTGATTTCTTTTCCCCTGATGGCATAGACATATTTCAAGATGACAAATCCTGGACACATTGAGGCTCAGAGTCCAGACCTTAGCCTCCTTGAGTAACTTGAGGATGTGCAAGATAACATTTACCACAATCTAAATTCAAGATTGTGGAGAGTAGAGGGAAATTGAAAATAAAAATTGTCATCTATGAAGAGACATCAGCTCTTGCAGCGTAGATAATGGGTTTAAAACAACAATTTTACATTTTGCAATGGGTTTTAGGCTCATTAATGACACATATTGACAATAAAGAATATGTTAGTTTTAAAGGGTTAATCAATAACCATAATTAACATGTTCATCATTCTGAAAACCCCAGTTAGTTAAGAGGTTATATTTGGATGAGAGCTTTGGGTGAATTACTTAAAGAAATATCCAAATTCAATCTACAAATGTTTAGTTTCAATATTTGTTTGGAACAGTCTCCACAAACATATGTGTATTTTATGGTTTAACGTAAATTGAATGTTAAGAATTGACATTAATCATGCTTTGGGCCTTCACACTTACAACACCCTCTGTCAGTTAGTTATAAGATCAGTATTGCTAGTTGAGACAATCCCAACGAAAACGTCCTGCAGCTGATGCTTGGCTGATTAAATTAGTGTGAAATTCTCCGTAAAATGTATAAATGTTTAGTTTAGACAAGTTATGACATGCACATTTTCTGATAGGTTAGTAGTTGCCAGCAAGTGCCGCTGACAGAAATGCTTTGCCCTGCTTCAGAAATTTACAACGACCCTCAAACACCTCCTCCTCCATTTTCCCCTTCGCCCTTCTTCATCCCAGTACACTCTGATAGGCCAAGGTCAGCCAATTACCCTTCGTGGACCACCACACACACTCACACATTATGGAGTTGCGCACGAAGACAGGGGCAGAGAAGCGCGTCATTGCCGAAGTGTCTGCTGACTGGAGTGCAGTGGACAGCGGCCTGGCATGCTAGATTCATGGGAATATGTCAGCCATCAGCCTGGGCATTTCAAACAATGCCTCACAATGTGCTTGACAGCCCTGAAAAACAGCCTGGTGCTTGGAAACTGCCAGCCCATCATCTCAACTCCCTCATCTGGGCATTCTGTGGCTTTTTCTACATTTCTTCCTCCTTTTCCTTCACTGTTTGTCTCTCTCTGTATCTCATTTCTAGGCCTAATTCACCCACAAGCTCTCATACACTGTCATTCACTCAAGTCCTCAACCTCTTTATATATATTTTTTTCCAACTACTGGACACATTTTCCCCATTTTTGTCACAATGTACCTGTTTTCAAAGGTTCTTTTTCCCTATTCCATTTTCCCAAGCAGCTCATGCCCCTTATTAGGAGCTGAGCGGCAGGTCATGGTGTAGTTAAGTGCATAACACACAGGCTGGGGAAGAGCACATTGGGTAGTTATGTACATGATGGTATTATCTAGCCAGGCGGTGATATATCTTAGAAAGACACCAGCCCATAAAGCTGCAGGGACACCGAGTACCCTCCTCTCTCCTTTCGCTCCCCACCAGTCACACGCGGTAACAAGCGGCGCCTGATTCACAGCATTCAATTTACACTGGCTCGTAACAGCGGCTGATGGGCTCTCCGAGGTTGGAGGAAGGCTAAGGATCAGGATTGGGAGGATGAGAAACCCAGAGAAAAATTGTATGTGGGGATATAGGGAGAGGAGTGAAATGGTTTAGCTTTCACACGAAGAAAGATTAGCCACTTCAAACATTTGTGATGGATAAGGTGATTAAAAAGTTTTTAAAGAAATTAATGGATTCCATAGAACCAACTGTTTATTCATTGTTTCTTTTCAACTGTAATTTTCCTCTTCTTAATTGACTCAAAAGAGCGATTGCTACTGCTGCACTTAAAATTGCTTGAGATACCTACTTTATTTGCATAGCTATGTGTTTAAACATGAATATTAAGTGTAAAATCTAAATTATAAAGTGTATGTGTTGTTGGATCAGGTATGAACCAATATGACAGACGTCTGGCTCCTGGAGCTTGAGACAGTGTTTTTCTTGCAGTTTTTTCACTCACCTGAATGTAACGTGTATGGGTCATAGGGTCAAAATGCATTCACAAATGTTGAAGTAGCAGCATAACTTTTGTTTTTGCACCACTGATAAACTCTTGCAGTTAGCGGAAAATAACTCACGCTCAAATTGTTGCTCGAGCTTGGTCAGTCTGTCTGCCTGTCTTTTTTTACTTCATGTATTTGTTCATTCACTTATTTTGTCTCCTCCGAAAATGTATTATCTCAACTTATAAGATTTACATTACTTTATCTGTCTTACAAGTGCTCACCCCAAACAGAGCCTCCATTTTCTTTTCCCCATCCTGAACCTTTTGCAGTGTATAGCTTCAGCACACTTTTGTGTTATAGGGCATGGGCTACTTTTAGATGCACAAGTACTTCAAAAGAAAGAGAAAGTGAAAGGTTAACATTCACGTGAGACAAGATTAGCCATAATCTATTCACTGGAGATGTCTGGCTGTGTGCCTCAGTGATTAGCAAGGGTGATGCCATTCCAGATTAATATGATGAGAAAAGTTTTGCTGTATTTAATTAAACTCTAAATAGACAATTATGTAATTTTGTTGACGGCAAGTGTAACCTCTATGTCCTTCTGCTGATGTTTGGGAAATGTGTGTTTGGGAAGTGTCAGGGCGGGCAACTGAAAACAGTCCCGAGAACTGTCCGACCCCAATCCAGTCTCCCAAATGAATATTTATCATTCCAAAAACCCTGATCCATATCTAAACACTGCCGTTTCAGGCTGCACCTCTTTCCACTGCATGCACCACACTATGCATAAATAAACTTCAGAATTTGTTAAGGTAAAAAATACATTTGTATCTCAGAATTTATTTTGAAAAAAACAATATTTCAACTTAAAAAAGAAGGAAAAAAACATATTAAGTGCCATATAGTGCCCATATTGTGTTCAAGTGCATTTGTCACTCCAGTCAAGGTCAGAGGGGGCTAAACACCAGCATGTAAATTTAGTTTTCATTAATTTATTCATTCATTGCGGTATTGATTGTGTTGAGTGTGCATTTAAAATGTGCAAACCGGTCATGGCAACATTAGCATATATTTTGATGTAATAGACTTAGCGCTACCCTGGTCTCCAGGCGTGTATTATGTTCTATTGCTCCCCTGTCTACAGGCATTATGGTGATGTGCATAGTGGGAGGTTGTAAACAAATAGCATCTAAAAAAGCATGCCCTCTTGAATGCATAAACTCCCACCTAAATAAGTCCACTAGCAGGATTGTGAATTAGGCTAAAGGTGTTTTATACAACACGCAGGGCAGGCTAAATAGTATTAAACTAAATATCACTTACTCTTACTTATTATATTATCTTGATAGAACTTAAAAAAAAGCTAAATCTAAAGCTAAATCTTTAGACAAAATATCTAGTAACAAAGTCTCATTTCTAAGATTGTGTTACTAAATAACTGGGTGCAGATGTAACCTTTTTTCTAGTTTTGAAGACTTTGAACACAAAATGTTCATGTAAGTTGGTGGAAATGTGAATGATGTGCTTATGTTTGTTTTACAGCACAATGTCACATTCTGACTAAATTTACAGTCTAGGATGTACCCACTCAAATGTAGAAGGTGATGAAAATAAGTGCTTACGTTTCAACATGCCACTTTGATATATGGTCCGTCTTGGCCAACACCTTGGAGATGCGCTGTACTCTTGGTGGAATTGCTGTGTGTATATGTATTCCACGTTTTGACGTTATTTGGGTAATTGATTGCATGTGTAAATGACAGGAGCTCCACACACATATTATTCATGTGTGTAGGCCAGTGAGCCTGGTCTGATCTCTGACACATCTGCAGGAGAATGATGGATACACATGTGGGCACCATAGTTGACATTCATGCTCAGCTGATAATTCATGAGCTTCATTGTGCATGGATCTTCTTCTTTACCAGAGACTGACAGTGGACAGGGCCGCCGTGCTGCACTCTGGTCATATTTAGCATTCACTTGTTAGCATGGTGTGTGTTTCAAATGGTCAGTGACACCAACATCAGCTGATTCATATTCACAGTGTACATTTGTGCCATGCAGGTAATGACTTGTGATGCACAATGGATCATTTAGATTCAATGTGTGCTCGGTCCTGCTGCTGCGGACTTGTCAATAGTCCAGAGCAGGGTGGGGGGAGGGGCTGTGGACGTTGGACAGAGGAGGAGAGGGACAGGGCTGAGATTTGGCTGTCTTTTCTGTCATTTCTCACTTGGAGAGAGGTCCCTTGGGAGCCCCTTCAGTAGCAGCTAACACACACATACACAGCTGCACTAACACAGCGAGGGTCGTGTCACTGGAAAACTGTGAGACAATGTCCATATCAATGATATGTGCCCATCACACAGACCACTCCTGCTGACGTGTTGGTGCCACGGCCATCCAGGCAGAAAATTGTTTATGACAAATATTTGTGTGGCATATCCCCAATTTTGCCTTCTCACAGGTGAATGCAGAAATGAGCAGAGTTAGAGACAGATTGTGAAATGGGAAAGGGAATCTAAAGAGACACAAGTCATTGGTGTGGTTGCAGGAAACAAATGCAAAACTGCAGACCTAGCCACAATGTATTCCAAACAATATACAGTTTTTTCAGGTCAGATGTTTGGTCAGAATACCAAAACATATGTACAGATTGCATTGACACAAATAACAATACAATGTATGCCATCTCATTGTGAAACATGGCTAAGAATGAAAATTGTTCAGTATGTAGGTGAACATAATGTGTATACACAGTCAGAACATAAACAAAGATTTTTAAAATCTCAAGGCAAGTCTTATTGAGGGGCAAGGACTGCAGATAATTGTAGAAAATGGGTCAAATTGTTGCAGTCGATTTAGGTATGTGCAATATTTTTGTAGGCATGTACCTATTTATTAAATTATATAAAACTTTTAAATGTATCAATAAAATGGTGATTAGTGCACTAGAGAAAGTCCAAGCTATGTTTATTTTGAGAAAATTGATGAATCCAGCCATGTTTTCCAAGGTCTGATCTCTTGAATGATGGATTCCTGAGTTTTCAGTTTGAGCTCTGTGGGGCTATTGTTTTAGAGCTGCTCTTTTCACAAAGCGATGCAGGCGCTTCACTGTTTATGCTCTCTTAGGAGGGTTTTTATAGTGCATCATATTTTCCAGCTTTGCTGTGTCCTCCTTATAATAGAGGCTGCTTTAGGTTACACAAGACTGATCACAAACGGAATAAAAGTGTACAAGACAAGGTCAACAGGTACCATTCTCGGTGGTTTACAACTTCAGCTGGACACTAAAGGTTGAAGACATTATATTTGTTTCCAATGCATTCATTAATGAATGCATTGCGAATTAGCATGTTATTGTGTTATTGGACAACAATGAACAACTTATTTAATTATCAATTAATCTGCTATCTAAATGGCGATGCCACTTGATAATATGATAATTAATTATAATGACAAAATAAATGATAAACTCAGTTTGACTTAATGTTATCACTTTTTACAGCCCTGTTCACAGCAAGAATTAAAAAAAAAAAAGTTGTGAATTTAAAATATAATGGCTCATTTCTCCAAGTGTGTACTCAAATATCTATCTTCTAAAAATACAACTTGAAGAATACCTTTGTTGTTTTGATGCTCCTGTGTTCAAGTACTTTCTGTGTGATATGAGTGAATAAAGCTAGGTGTTTACTGCACTGTCCTTCACACTGGAGTTTCTACAGTAACGACTGCAAAAAAGTGCATTCATCTATGAGCGCTCATATTTTACATATACCTTCAAAAAGATATGACCTCATTTCTAAAAGTAATACAATAAATGGCAAGCAGTGTGATAAAGCAGGAGTCTGATCCAGCTCATTCATTTATTCTTTCCATTCGCTCGTCGGTAAAGTCTTGTTCAAAGGGTGTGCCAGGATTTAAATCTCACCTCCCCTCTGCCAAACCAGGAAGCTCTGTGTCCTTGTGTTAAACTACCTGGTCTTTCTGAAATAGATCAAATCACTGCCAAGGCCACAAGTGCCAAGATTCACATTTGTACAAAGGGTAAGGTGCCAGAGTTAAATAGGCAAATAATGTATAGTAGTGTTTATTGTTTTTGGGTTATTGTGGTTAGCATTTGACTAACTACAATAACAACAATTCATTTTTATTTAAAAAAGTGCTTCAAACCATTTTAGATGATGTTTAAATGGACATTATACATTTTGGGTATAGATTTAGTGATATTCTATATCTTAAGTGATACTTGAAGTGAAAAGTTTGAGAAGAATTAAAATGCAAATGGATTTAAAACTGTGACAGAAGATTTGAGAAAGTGCGACTGCAGTGGGCAAATGTACACAGATGTATGAATAAGAATTTGTTTGTGAGAGCAAAAGAAAAGGAGATGGTCACAATCCAGCCGATTTACAGTGTCACACCCGCTTACACTGCCCCAGAAAGAAACAATAGGCCCATGCAAGCCAAGTTTTACAGACTTGACTTGAGAGGAATAGGCAGGGGAGATGCTGTAGGAAACAGAAGGGGGAGACGTTTGTTGATAGTTTTGTGTTTTAGAAAGAAAGAGACAGAGACAGACCAACCAACCAACCTTTAATTAACCAGGAATTAACACACCATCAGAATAATGATTTTAAGCTTCATGGTCACAGCTTCACAGTAGTGGAAGAAGCCAAAAAGAATACATGCACTGAAGTCAAAAGAGTTATTTTGCCGGCACTATTGTTTTGAATGTGTTTTGCTGCCCTTTCATTACTGGTTCTGTTCAAAGGATTTCTGGACACAGCCAAAAGTTAGGGAATGCCCAGTTTGGAGACCTCAGGTCCCATTTCTGCTGTTTGCATAGGGTGTTTTTTTGTTTTTTTTCCTGATGACTTAATCCAATCAGGACCTGCAACATGCACTGGGACGGTTTTCGGTCTAGTGTAAAGCAGGGAGAAAATCACCACCTCCATTTCCGTGGCCATGGTTCTTGACAGAAGAAAAGTTGCCTTGCCCTCTCCAGGTTGTAGGGAGAAATCCTGCCCAAAGTGGATAAGTTGAAATATCTCAGGGGCCTTCTTTACAAGTGAGGGAAGGATGGAGTGTCAAGAGTGATGAGGTCAAAAGATAAAGGCAAAAACCTTCTTCAAACTTGGGATGCATTTAGAACATTCAGATATTTTATTACTTATATTTCAGTCTAAATGTTTCTATGTGCACTTATAATGCATCTTTCTTGATCTAATCCTGTCCTACAATCAAATCAAAGATTACAACTCATGAAGCCTATATATTCACACAGTCCTATAATAGGACATCCATCCTCCTGTGAACAGACATCTAAAACAACTTTATTCATTTGTGTTCAGAAACAGAAACTTCAGTTCCATAACCAGTGTGTGATCTGCAGCTGAAGGTTGGTGCGCTGTCATCTCAAAGACCCCCTCCAGTCTGGATTTCTTCCCTGTAGCTTTCTCCTTTAGATTTCCATTTCCTCCCTTTTTTCCCTCTTTATGGTAACCAGGGTCAGTCTTGCACTGTCGTTTTGTTAATCTGCCTCACTCTCACACATATCCTGACCATTTCACCTGATCCCATAAGCACCGTTTGCTCTTGATCTCTCCCCTCAGGCTGCACATTAGCCGCTATCCTTTCTATGCTCTTCCTTTTACGCTGACTTCTCAAGCTTCTTTTATTCTTCTCAACTCAAGCACACATTATTTCTTGTTCTAAAAATACCTTAATTTAAATGTTCAAAGCCAATCTCTTATCTTAGGACTCTAAATTAAATTCCTGATGACCAAATGTAAACGGTTTTGAAATTGTAATTTTTTTGTGTTTAATGTATCACAACTACATACGTATTTTGTGTGTTTTTTTTTTTTTCTGGTTTACAGATACTTACACACTTGATGTTTCTGTGCTCTTTGCATTCATTTACAGAGTGAATGCAAAGGTATGCAATTTATGCATCTGACTTGTTAAAAGCATTGTTTTTGTAACCCTGTTATTTTTGCCCCATTACACTTCTAACAAATAGTCAAATGTAAGCACACTTAATAAAAGTTGAAGTGCAGTTCCGAATTTCACCAAAAGGTGGCAGTGCATCAAAGCACAGATAATGTTCTTCTACGGTCACAATGACCCATACGACCTGCTACGACCCTCCGAACGATTTTTTTCTCATTTCCTACGTCATTCTTGAGGCGTTGTTATGAAAAAACAGCGCTCGCAGCTCGTTCGTAAGTTCGTAGACAGGTCTATGGTCTTGTTAAAGATTTTCTACGACCAGTCTACGAACGCAGAGACTAAAGCCTGTACAATGTGCCTGAGCGGGAGAGTCAAAGTGGAGAGAGACGCGCTCTGTAGACTGCGCATCTCTTGAGGCGCAGTTTAGCCTGTACGAGGGATCTGTATGAAAGCCCACGGGCCTGGAGCACGCGACGGAAACGCAGCCAGCCTTAAACACGAAAGGAACGGACAAGGAGCGCAGGGAGAGGAACGGACCCGGAGCGTGCAGGAATATCGCTTGAAACACGGCCAGACCGGACCAGGAGCGCGGGGGGAAAACGCAAATCGCCTGGAGATGAACACAACCACGGGGAGGACAGCTGTAACAGACGTAGACATTTGGACAACTTCTGCTTGCTGGCGGTGGAATATTGTTTTTAGGAAGTGCTTCAAACTTTTTATATGAACACAATGATGTCAGTGGATTAGTCTTCAGCATCCAGCGATGCTTTGGAAGTTTTGGCGTCTCCTCTGCAATATGCAGGTAAGAAACAAAGCGGTTTTGATGTTTTTACGGAGGTTTGACTTTGTGAGTTTGTTGTGTTTCGAGTGAGAGAGGCAAACGATCAGAACAGATTTTAGACAAAGCCTACAGAATATAGCTATTCATAAGCATATTTGTGTTTTGCTGGTGTGCAATTAGGTTATTGCTATTCCAATATACTGGTTTACGAAAGGTTTAATAACTAGAAACAACTTGATAAAGGCTTGAGTTGGACGCAGGGACATCACGCAGCTCCCGTGCGATACAAAATAGATGTAGGATTACCGTAAAGACACATTAAGCAAACTTTAGGGCACATGCAAGGATGCCGTACGGCTTCATTTCCCCAAGAATGTCGTAAGTTGTTGGTGAGAGCTGAAAGTCTGCCGTAAGAAGACTGTAGGAAAACAGTTTCCACTCCACGAGCCACGTACGAACTCAGATGTCGTACGACCTGTAAGATTCGTACGACCATTTTATTCGTACGGGTCATTGTGACCGTAGCTTAAGCTGAGCACAAGCAGAGAGAAAAAACGAGAGGTAAAAATGAAAAATAAGTTGATATTGTGATTTTATTTGCTTCAGAGACTAACTAAGATTATTATAATTGTATCCTGAAGGTTCTGTGAATGTCTGAAGTAGACTGGGATTAGAAGAAAAAAACGTTTGAAAAGTGATTATCTCGGTGAGTCCTGACCACCATTTTTGTTGTTAGCCTGTGTTTAGTCACTGGAAAAAACACTGTAAACAATTTTAGCAACCAATTGTGAATCTTATTGTTTATAAAAAAAACAGTTGAGGTAACATTTTGAGGTTGAAATGGTGATAACTATTTTTTTAAAGTAACTTTGCTTTTCTTTTTGTAAACATTTGTTTGTGTAATAATGATATTGACAGTGACCGCTAGTTACATCTGTCTGAACAGAATCACATGTCAGTGTAGCTATGATATGCTGCTATATCACATACATTTATGTTGTTTATGGTAAAATGTGTTGTGAAGCCAATTTTCTAGATAATTTATGCAATTTAAAGGAAAGTAATTTAATTTTGTAACATGAATGTGAATTTAGGTCAAATTTTATTGCACTTTGGTTTTGTAATTTAGGTCTACAAGCACAAGTATTTTAGTTAAAGAGAAAAAGGGATACAAAGACTGATCTGTAGTTAATTTTTTGCACATCTTGTAGACTGTTTTTTAGAGAGGATTCTTCTGGATCTGTTCCTGGGTCTACCAACACTGGATCCATCTTCGTTCGCCCTGGTGCCTGGTTCCTGGTCCACCTCCTCGTCAAACAGCGCTGCAACGGTTCCATTGGTTGCCATTCACATGGACGCTGGGTATAAAAGGGGCGGTAGGACATTTCACATTTTTGAGTGCACTCAGGGGTAATTCAAATTCCTCTTCTTGGACTGAACTATTTTATTTTGTTTTATTTTTTTCCCTGAGATCTCAGAGGTACTAATGGCCAAATTGTGGGAATTGTAAACTGTTTAATATGTGTGTTCAAGAAATAATTTTGAAAAACAAATACTAATTCAAGCTTAAACTTTAAATATGTTGTTCTGTGCTTCTTTTGGGGTGGAATACACCAGTTATTTAACTGTTTGAACCTGTTTACAACCAGCCTCCTCATTGAACCTAGATTTAGATAACCTTACCTTAGATTCTTAGCTGTTATTAGCAGTGCTACCACCGTAGGGTTACATTTTCATACTCAAAGACACTTTGCAATACATCAACAGAAAAGACAGCACTATTGCTGTCATCTCAAAAATGGAAGTTTAAGCAATTTAAAAGATGGTATAAAAAATGATTATTGTTAATCTGTCCCTAGTCTTTATTTTCCCATCCATTTATTCAATCACAAATTATTAACTCGAAACTAAAGAAGACAACATTAAAGGGCCACTAAACAGCCAGAAAAAAGTTTTCTCCGCCTAGGTGCTACATTCAAAAAATGCTTCTATAGGGGCGGTGCCTGGAGGACTAGAGAGAGGTGCGGGGGGAGAGCGGGGTGTGTCCGCGGAGGAGTGTTCCTCTACCGGAGTAAACAACACATTACAACATGGCGCCGTGCGCACCATGGCCAGGTCTAGCTTCTAAATGGAACGGACATTTGCTCTTGGATTATTCATCCCTCTTTTTCGGACCCGACGGGACATCGCGGAGCCCGACGGCCCTGAGTGAAGCCTCTACAGGCCGCTGGATGAAAGCCAAGTCTCCAAATAGACTGAAGCAGCCGCTAAAAGCTAATGCGCTAACACCGAGCTATTGCTAAAGCTAATGCTCCATATACAGTATTTTGAGAGAGGTTTGTCTACTTTCAGATGTTTATAGTGTAAAGTTACTAAGCATAGCACTGAAGGTTCGTTCAAAGGAAAACAAATGTAGTCAGTAATGTTAATGCTATTATCAATCAATATTTTTTACAAGTAAAAATATGTTACAAACAAAAGCAGCTACAACATTGTTTAATATGCACATTTGCACTTCTGTGGCTCTGCAATCTCCAAACATTTGTTTTGCAATATGATAGAGACACAAAGTAATAGTCTAAATATATTTTATTCATTCAAGTTCATTACTGAGCAATGATTTCTGAAGCAGTTTATCACTTCATGTCTAAATACATGTTTCACGTTAACACAATTTATTTTTAGATTGTGAGTACAATGACAAAATAACAATACTTGTGATGAATAGTTTATTCTACAGACTCCAGACCCTTATTGTGAACTAAACTAATGCTGTACATTCAAGAGTTTATTCTACAGACTCCAGACCCTTATTGCAGGGCTGGACTGGGAAAAAAATTCGGCCCTGGAATTTTTGCCTCAGACTGGCCCACGCATATATATATATATATATATATATATATATATATATATATATATATATATATATATATAACCAATAACAAAATTGAGATTTGTGAACACTAAAAATCAGACTATTATCTATGAAAATCTTTAAAAACTGCATAAACATACCTAAAATTGTATTCCTTTTAACATTAAGAAAATTCCAACAAATATTAACTTTATTTTGTGCAATTACTACTAGCCAACTAAGTTTATATTATTTATGAATTCATATTTTTGCAGTGTTAGTTTTACAGTGTAGTCAGCTCCACAGGCTGAATTGAAAAGGCTGCACTCGTTCCAAAGCTGAGCTGTGCTTATTTCACACGTGATCAGAGCCACCGTTTGTAAAATGATGCGGTAGATTAGACGTTATACCGCGGACACGCGACCTGTATCATCCTCCTCACTGAGGGCTGAGTGTCCACTACACGCGGCCTGTCGGTGCTGCTCTGTCCCAGTTGAGCGAGCGCGCAGTGTCGGGACCGTTCTCTGTGTGTGTCTGGCGCGGTCTGGCGCTCAAAGCCCGGAGCGCTGCACACAAACACAACAGAGAGACGCAAACACGAAAACACGTGCATCACAACGTGTGCAGTTATCACTTTCTGCCGTGAATGAGCGGGGGCCGCGCGCGGGCGGGGCCGGTGCGCTCCCTGCGCTGGGCTGCTGGGCAGCTGTTTGCTTGTAACATATGATGTGTATTACGTTATTCAGACCGGACCGGCCCAAAACGGCATCGGCCCACCGGGAAAACTCCCGGTTCTCCCGATGGCCAGTCCAGCCCTGCCTTATTGTGAACTAAACTAATGCTGTACATTCATGTCAACATGTTTGTGACAACTTTACAAATGCAATAAATGTATTACTTAAACTCTGCAGTATTATTTAATTGTATTGAGCTTTATATTTGTGATGGAATGTGTGTGTGCATAGTCTGTATTTGAGATGATCTGAAGATGTCTGGTCTCAAAAGATGAAGCCACAGAAAGGAGCTGAAGCCAGATGTACAGCAGGACAACAAAGACCAGCTCTTCAGTTTGCCATCTAAAAAAAAGAGAGAATTTTGTTAACAAATGTCATTAGCAGCTAATCAGCCATCAATGAGGTCTAGTCCTTTTAGAAATGGAATAGGCATTTTCATGGGTGTTTCAAAAGATGTCATCAATTTCTACAAGGTTGAAGTGTAGTTACATTTTGATAACACAATTTAAATCTTTACTATGTAGTATATCTGGTGTTGTATGCAGCTCTAGTACACTTAGAACATTATACAAATCATTTTCTATATATCATACCTGGTGTTACTGTGTAGCTCTACTCAGCTGCTCCTAGAAGCTCAGAGAAGTCCTCCTGATGCAGCTGAAATCTTCAAAGAACTGCCATCGCTGTTTTATGAACAAAAAACAATATTATACAATGAAAGCCATCTTATTCTACTATATGTATGTGTGTATGTATGTATGCTCATTTTTACAAATATAGTAGAAGTCTTCAAAGTAGTCATCTGGACAGTGTTTCCGAAGATCAAGACGTTTCGACTCTCATCCGAAAGTCATTTTCAATCTGATGGAAGTAGACTGAGACTGGCTGTATTTATATTCCATCACTTCCATCAGATTGAAAATGACTTTCGGATGAGAGTCGAAACGTCTTGATCTTCGGAAACACTGTCCAGATGACTACTTTGAAGACTTCTACTATGGATCACTCCTGGATGAATGAGGGACTACACCGTCCCATTTTTACAAATGTTACCTGGTTGCATTATGGTGGGTCATTAGTTTTTGGCTGTGCTGTGCTGTGCTGATCTGACACTAACATCACCATCATCTGTTATTTATTCCAAGACTACAATCTGAAATCAGAAGATGAAAAAGTAAAGTCAATAATACAGTCTCTGGTCAGATTTATAAACTATAAACCATCAAAGGCTAACTTGTAAGTTATCATAATGACAGGCCACTGTTCATAGCTTGTCTCAGAGCTCACAAGCCTGAAGCTGGAGCCCTTTGAGAGCTGACTGTCCTCAGCAGGACATGGCTTGTCTTCTGTGTTTTACTTTGGTCAAATGCATCTATTATACAAAGCACTGACACATATCTTACAGACAACTTCTCCTTATTAAACATTATATACCACAACTGAGGTATATCTTTATAATAGATCTCATCACAAGTAACGTGTTGTGTGAGTGAATTATTGTGCACTTGCCTCTGTAAAATAATAACGTTGCATAATCCGTTTGTAGAAGCAGAGAGCAGAGGCCAACAAGTGTCTCAAACTTTTTCAGAAAAGTTCGTTGCAAATTCTGTTCAGGTGATGAGCTAATGTAAAAATGTTTGTTGCAGAGCCCAAGCAAACGCAGCGGTACATTCAGCGTTACTACAGAGGAGTTAGCTGATGCTAACAGGCTAACGTTAGCTTCTCCCGTGCGCTGTCTGTCTCTCTCCGGCATGTGATTAGCTCGGCTGCACCTCCACACACCGTCCCTCTCTCTCTTTGGCAGCAGCAGACAGACAGGGGGGCGGGTCTTACAGGGGATCAGTTGTGACGTTTCTTCTACGCCCGTGAATCACTAACGTCCCCAGAAGAACCAACCGCGAAATTCAAATGTGGTAGCCGTAGTTGAATCCGAAGAGAGCATTACAGGCACAGTTTGGCCTCAAAAGTCAGATTTTAACAAATATGCCACTAAAATGACAAAATACCGCTAGGAATGTGTATACATATTTATTTTAGACCCATTTACACAGTTTATCAGTTTAAAAAAGTGATTTTTGAGTTTAGTGGCTCTTTAAGTGCATTTTTCCTGTGAGCCTCTTCACAGATCTGACAGGCGATGCCTGTGGCATGTCTCCATGACGAGAGATTATTTTAACCCTGGGCTCAGACAGCACCACATCCTTCTCTGCCATGCTGAAGTGGTCTCCTTGGAGAGGATAGTCAGGATGAAACCTGGTGGAGCTCTCCTGGGGCTGTTGCTGTCACCGCTCTTGATCAGAACACTCACAAGACCCTGTGCTCTCAAAATAATTGTTTAAAGGAAGAAGAACTGGGCTCTGGCTATGTAAAAACACAATCCCACAGAAAGAATCCACCGTGCAGTACTGAGGCCAGCTGTTACTCTGTGGAGATGAAGGAGTGCATTGTGAGCTTTACATTTCTCATCATGCTTCATTATTAGGACATACGTACTGTATTTACATAAGTTGACTTGAGGGTTAAGATAAGTTTCCTGACTTGGACCTACAACCTGGCCTGTTGTGTTAGTGTGTGTGTGTGTGTGCATGTGCTTGTGGCCACTGCAGTGACATAATTTAATATTCCCGGTGTCATAGTAAAAGAGAGAGGAGGCTGGGGTTGTCAGCACTGGCCCACATTGATTTAGCACAAGCATCACACGGGGAGCATCTCTCTTTATTTTATTAGAAGGCTACGGTCAATCTGATGCAGTGACAGAGAGGTGGGGCAGAGAGCTTACGTGAACAGCTGGCAGCCAGAAGGAGCCCAAGTCACCACTTGGTGCAGAATTAATTTTCTGTCGCTAAATTATTTCAGCTGAGAAACAGATCTTGTCACTTGTTCTATAAAGCTCACTTACTTACATCTGGCACCTGCTGTAATTAAGAGGTACACATAATGCACTTAGTAGAGCATAATGTGAATTTGATCAGAGCTGACTGCTGTTGACAGGCCTGTAATAGTAAATGGCATTTGTGGTTAGGATTTAGTTGGTTTAGTTTATGGAAGCGTAGTGTAGATTATTAGAGAATTATACCTCATCACAACCCTACGTCAAAAATGCCCTTTTCTCGAGATAGAATCAATAATTTCATCTTTGAGGTGAGATATTTAAAGTCAGACATGTTCAGCGGCCTGTTCACAGCTCTGATGTATGTGCTGGTGTAACTTGGCATTTACATCACTTGGCTCAAATGGCATTCAAACAGCATCTTGAACTGAGTAATGCAGAGTGAAGGGTAATAGATAGTATGATTTGTATCTTTCATTTGGTGGAATAGTATTTGCGCTATTTATACCCATAACACTCAGGATTTTGAAAATACAGATTTATATAACAAATAACATATAGAGGGATTTTTTGTTTATCAACACGGGCGATGCGCGCGCACCCCGCCTGTAGAAAGAGCCTCCGCACATTGACACAACAGTGGAAACAAGTCAAAAAAGCTCCGTTGTCAGCTAACGTCAAGGGTTTATCACTTTGCGAAAACAAAGTTATGCTGCTAAGTTAACATTTATGGATGAACTTTGATCCTACGACCCTTAGAAGTTACTTTCAGGTAAGTGAGAAAAACGGCGAGAAAAACGCTGTTTCAACTTCAGGGGACAGACGTCTATCATACCGGTTCATACCTGATGAAAGCAGCTAGCTGTCATCCCGTTTCGTTGTTTAATTGGAACAAGTTTCCCAATGTAAACAAATAGAAAGGCGCGCTTTCTGCAGGACGCAAGCACAGTAGGGCGGAGAGTGACGTCGACCCAAAATCCCTCTATAGCCTAATACTATTACACTAGTCTAGCTTTTCCATTAGTGATCAGACAAATATAACTTCTCAATTTACCAGGATAAAATTAAGAAATATCTCAATGTGTAATCCTAAAACAAAGACCTAGTCTTTCAACGTGTTCTCATGGATCGCATAAAGTAGCACGCCATGACAATGTGCGTGTCATGACAACGCCCTCTGCCTGTTTTGGCGTGCAATCACACGCTCGTTATTCTGGCGTAGTATGAACAAGGTTTTTCAAGGGTTTAAAGGCTAACTTTAGATCTGAAGTTGCTAAAATGGGTAAGTTTAGGTCTGGAGCTTGGAGTTGGTTAAGGTTAGGATTAGGGTTGTGTTAGTCCTATGAATAATAACACGTCTTAGCATTCACCATTGAAATGAACTTGGACAGAAACGCGTGAAATACACACGCAAAAAATAGAAGTTGTGTTCATATGACACGCTGTTTGCAATAGCGTGTCATGACAACAGTCTTTATAATTTTACATGTAATTTCTTGTAAGCTGTGCCAGTTGTTATTAAAGTACAGTAATGTTTATCAAGGACAATGTACAATTACATTAAGCACAATGGCAGAGATGCTTATACCAGTTTCTAGCTTTACAGCTAATTTCCATCTGTAGTCCTGGGGAGGGGAAAGGGGAGGCACATTGGACATGTTTTAGCGGGGCTGGTAGGACAAAACCGGAGCACCCAGAGGAAACCTAGACAGACACTGAGAGATCATGTAAACTCCACACAGAAAGTCCCCGGGCCACCCTAGAGTCAAACCCCGGACCTTCTTGCTATGAGACCAGTGTGCTAACGGGTGCGCGTCGCCACCTCACGCCACTTTAAACAAGGTGACTTTTCAGTAGCTCTACATCTCATTTAATTAAAAAAAAAAACATGGAGTACATTATTAAAAATGTTGTCAACACAGGCTATTATTTAATATTTAAACATTGATTTTGTTGATCAACTTGTTTCTATCATATATCAAATATCTACTTTTCCAGCATTTGTATTAGGTCATCCATGCAACTGGAGATTACTAAATATAACCAACAAATCCTTAAGGCGTTGAATTTGATTTGCTGGACCTTGCATGGAGTCTGAATCATGTACAGGTATGATCAGAATAAATTATTATTGTGCAAAATGATATAGCATTGTGAATATAGATCTTAACTCATGTTTGTCCACCTCTTAACACTGTAATTGTGTGCTGCACCCTTTGGCAGACCTTCAAAAAAGGAAGAAAAATCATGTGTTGCATTTGGTACTTATGATGCTGACAGTATGGATATATATTGAGCTTTACAGCAAATTAGAAAATGGATGTGGGTTGTGAAGGGAGGGGTGGGGGTGCATGCTTTATAAACTTTAACATCCCTTATCAGCAGGAGACCAAATTAAAATCAATAAGTAATGATGATCTTTTCTCTATGGAATCATCTTGAAATGTATAATGTTAAGCAAATTCCTCGCAGCTACTTTCCAACAGATGAACGGGGGAGATTGCAGAAAGATGTGCATAATCCCACAGAAAAATATGCTTTTCAAGATTGTGTTCTGCTAATTAGGACAAAGTAATTAAGACGGCATAAAAATCAACATTCAGAAATGCCTGTCTAAAACATATTCAAGACCTATTGCAGACTGGAGAGGACGGATTTGAAAGTCATCTTATGAACATATGAATAGTGGTGATGATTATAGATCCCACCAAGATAGTACTTTACAAAATACTTTATGGCAGTGGGTGATGTTTGGTGTCAGTAATTGAAAATGAAACACAAAACAATTTACTCCCATGTTCTGTTGTTTGGTCAGTTTGCTCTCTCAGTATGTAGGCTTTCATGTGGAACCATAACTGTCCAATCTGATATTTTAGTAGTTCATTTATTCCGCTTCATCCATAGCTGGGACATTTTAACTTTGTAAGACCATTTTCTCAAAACACATCAAACTTTACATGGACTGAACACACATTTTTAATAATATCTTGATTTGGTTTATACTTCTGCTTCTTATTGGTTTAATAAGAACAATCATAATCATAATTTTAAAAATATATATCTGTATGTCATCACAATTTCTACAATTAATCTAGGTTGTCAATTTTTTGTCCACTTTTGCTGAGCCAGATGTTTACAAATTAAGAATTTTTACTCATAAATGCTGTTTTCATCATGCTCTTAGACCTAGCATGATGAAAAACTTACAAACATATATGTATTGTTACATGTATGTGAGTAAACTACAAGACAAGTTTTAGCTTTAAACGGTATTTAGTTATTTTTTCTTTCCTATTCACTTGTAAACAAACATGATGGGGTAACACCAACCTTCAAAATACTGTTTACAAACACTCAAAAGATCTATTAAGTTATCTCAAACTTCATACATGAACCTTGACACCTCCAAAATCTCAGATGAAGTGGGATTACACAGTTTGGTTTAGCTTCTGTCAATATATTGATGACCATTGTGCGAATGATTCTCTGGAGGATGTCGGCGGGGATTCAAGGCTACAGCTGCTGATGGAATATGTCACGTAGCATTCGATTTTGTGCGTATTTGTGTCAAATGTCTTCCACCGGGATCGATCAAGTGCACCCAAATGATGTATGCCCGTATCATGTGACGTGCTACAAGGGCCAAGGTTTTAGGTCCAAAGCCAGCCTGGTAATTCATTACAACACAGTGTAAAGTGGGTTTGTGTGTGCGTGGAGGAAACTGTTGGTGTGATTCATAAGATGGAAGCCGTGCTGCTATGAGGCGAACTCATTAGGCTCCTGTCGTCTCGCCTCCTGGTAGGAAAAATACCTGGCATCTGGGAGTTTATATTCCATCTCCTTTACAACCCCTCCACACGCACGCACACACATTTTTTTCCTTTTCCGTTTTACGGCTTTCACATACTGTGCCACAAAATCTAAGAGCAATCACCAATCAATCTTGTACGCTCCTGTGCCGGCCCTTTTCCTGCTAAACACTACCTAGCTTCCCTAACCTCACCACACATCTGCTCTTTTCCTGGCTTTTGTATCACATATACCATTAAAGCTCATCAGGCTCATCCTCCTGTAATCACGCAATCCATGCAAGCCCCCTCACCATCCCTGTTCCTCTAACCAATTCATCCATCACTCACTGGATAGTCCGCCTGCTTCTTTTAAAACTCCCTAGTGATTGCTTGTCATTGCTGATTGGACAACTTTGACACCTCTCTCCTTCACTTTCATGTCTCACCCCATACCTATAATTTAACTTTGGTTGCCATGGAGATCCAGTCAAGCTCCCTGTGAGTCACTTCACAGGTTTATAGAGGGTAAAAAAGGAACAAAATGGGTTACATTTCTATGACATTTCAAAACGTGTGAAACAATCAAGGGCAAAGCAAGATTCTTGAAACACACCATTGGATAACTTGTGACTTGTTCAAGAACTTATTTTGGGAAATAAAAAGTTGAAAGTTTTTGTGACAGTGGGGGACCGTGAGAAAATGAAGTGGAATTTGGGGCAAGCTTCAATTTGGGCATTACTTTCAATTCTAGTCTTTTATGATGAGTTAAAAACACTTATTTTGAGGAAAAAACAAGTTCTTGGCTTTGAAATTGTTTGATTTGAGAAGACCCTGGAGGGTCATATATCCTATGTATGTCTATGTAAAGTCATGGGTCTTTGAAGTATTACATATTAACCAGTAACCTGAAAAGTATGCAAAGTATATTCACACCTAGCCAGTGGTCAATTGTCTTCTGAACCAGTCTGGAAGCTTTTGATGACAGACAGCTCACGTGTTCCGTGTGAATGGGGTCGTCGGAAGTCAGAGCAGCGCGGAACAGGTCCTGGAGGTTTAAAATACTTGCCTGAAGAATCTGCGTCGCTATCAGTCGCCAGTTGCTGCAAATGCAGCTGTTTGTTTGGCCCGTGACTACAGAAGAACCAGCAAATCAGTGCTCACGAAAATGTTCAAACTCTGTTAGAGTTTGACAACTACTCGCGTGCAACTTATGTTTTGGCATTTTTGTCAAGCATTACATTACTCGTCCTTTGTTCAGCGACTGGTAGTCGTTTGGATCATATTTGTGTGAATGTTCTTTTACATCGGTGTGTCCCAAAGAGGTTAGAACAGACGCTGCGTTGCTCCACCCTACTGACAGCGACTAGGGGTTGTGTTGGTGTGAAAGACCCTTTAAGCACAAGCAGAGCTGTATTAAAGCCTGAGCTACTGGGAGCCAAGACAATGACCTAAGCACAGGACTGATGTGATCGTATTGCCTGGTTCTGATCAGAACTCAAGCAGTAGCGTTCTGGATGTACTGCAGCTGTAGTTTGTTTGGATAGGCCAGTGAACAGACCGTTCCAGTAGTCTAATCTACTGGAGACAAATACATAGAGAAATCGTTTCAAGTCTGGCTTTGACACCCACACACCCACACCCACAAAATAAAATAAGTAAATGAAATAAAATAAATAAAGAAAAAACACACCTATAGATAAACAGTTTGTTCACCCTACCTATATATTCTAGACCAATCGAAGATCACCATGTGGGTCCTTGAGCAGTGAGGTCAAATGCGTGAGAATCAAAGAACAATCTCTTCAGAATCAGAATCAGAATCAGAAAGAATTTTATTGCCATTGTCAGTGAACAAACAGAATTCACAGACTAGGAACTTGCTGCGGTGCTAATGTGCAACATATAACACAGAAAACACAAATAAAGATAAAGAATCTAAAGAGTAAAAAATATCAAATGTAATAAAAAACTTAAAGGTGGGGCAGGTGATTTCCACATTGAAAACACATTTAGGTTAGGTTAGCTTTCTCCTATATATACGTACATGCATTTTGTTGCATATTGTACTGCTCATTTTTTGTTTGAGCTAAACTTATTTCAGATTTGAAACAGGGGGGATTAGTTAAATGCAGAGGAAACTAAAACACTGGTAGGTCAATAAACAGAAACATACTTCAAACAAGACGTCGCATATGGAGGATTCAGAGTGCCACAATTCAATATAAAAATACACCATTAAATAATTAATTAAATATGCCATTAAATAAATATATTTTGAAATAAATAAACAAATAAATAATTAAATGTACAATAAAATGAATAAATGAATAAATAATTATTTACATAATTAATTAAATAATGAATTGTACAAATAAATCATTAAATAAATAAATAAATACTGAAATAATTAATTAAATAATTAAATGTGGAAATAATTAAATACATAAATGATTACATAATTAAATGTGTCAATATATGTTCAAATACATCTTTAAATAAATAAATGTTTCAATAAATCTTTAAAAAAAAAATTAAAACTATTTATTTATTTATTTCCCTATTTATTTCCCTTTTTCCTTTTACATTTCATGATGGTGCCGCGATCTTGAAATAAATCTGTCAGTCTCACTCATCAAACTCTGTGGGCGGACTTCTCCGCTTTGGATCAGTCCATTTCTGTGCGGGGGTTTCTCCCTGGTCCATTGCTCTCGCTGATATGAGTGCCTGTCTCCGCCTGCAGTTCTGATCGTGCTCTGGGTGGTGCCTTTCGTAGCGTTTGCCGGGACATATCACCGTTTTTCGGGAGATGTGGAGCCATCCTCCCGTGGACAGATACGTGACCTGGGCCTGGGGTACGTGCTGCGGCAGGTGGGTTCTGGGCCTGTGACACTCGCTCACCGTCTGTGACGAGGCAACAGCCTCTCACCGGTTCAGTCTGAGGCTCGGAGGGACAATGAGCCGCTGAGAGCCTTTATGGTTGTGTGGACAGGGGCGCATGGGAACAACCCTCACTCGCCGTGGTACGAGGTGGAGTTCTGTGTTCGATATTTGGCTCCCAACAGCTGGAGCTTAGCCTGACTGTAGCCGGGACATCGTTAGCCTTGTGTGGGGAGCTTAGCTGTGAAGTGTCGCTACTGTTGATATGTGTTTAGGGACCGTCAATAAAATACTCGTGCTTCATGAAAAATGTGACATCTTAGGAATGTATTGCAGTACTTTTTTCATAAAGCACGAGAAACTTATTGACGGTCCCTAAGCACGTACTTACCCACGTAGCAGTCGTGTGTCAGCTGATTCTAGCTTTCATCTGGCACTGCTGGCTAAATGACTCGATTGTCAGATGTTGCTTTCGAACTGTACACATTCAACTTTGCCCAGATGAACCGGGAGATGAAACATCGTATGTGGGTCGTCAACAAGCCACATAAAGTTTGCTACGTGGGTACACTTCACAGCTAAGCTCCCCACACAAGGCTAACGATGTCCCGGCTACAGTCAGGCTAAGCTCCAGCTGTTGGGAGCCAAATATCGAACACAGAACTCCACCTCGTACCACGGCGAGTGAGGGTTGTTCCCATGCGCCCCTGTCCACACAACCATAAAGGCTCTCAGCGGCTCATTGTCCCTCCGAGCCTCAGACTGAACCGGTGAGAGGCTGTTGCCTCGTCACAGACGGTGAGCGAGTGTCACAGGCCCAGAACCCACCTGCCGCAGCACGTACCCCAGGCCCAGGTCACGTATCTGTCCACGGGAGGATGGCTCCACATCTCCCGAAAAACGGTGATATGTCCCCGGCAAACGCTACGAAAGGCACCACCCGGAGTACGATCAGAACTGCAGGCGGAGACAGGGCACTCATATCAGCGAGAGCAAGTGGGACCAGGGAGAAACCCCCGCACAGAAATGGACTGATCCAAAGCGGATAAGTCCCGCCCACTGAGTGTGATGAGTGAGACTGACAGATTTATTTCAAGCTCGCGGCACCATCATGAAATGTAAAAGGAAAAAGGGAAATAAATAGGGAAATAAATAAATAAATAGTTTTATTTTTTTTTAAAGATTTATTGAAACATTTATTTATTTAAAGATGTATTTGAACATATATTGACACATTTAATTATTTAATAATTTATGTATTTAATTATTTCCACATTTAATTATTTAATTAATTATTTCAGTATTTATTTATACAATTCATTATTTAATTAATTATATAAACAATTATTTATTCATTTATTAATTTTATTGTACATTTAATTATTTATTTGTTTATTTATTTCAAAATATATTTATTTAATGGCATATTTAATTAATTATTTAATGGTGTATTTATATATTCAATTGTGGCACTCTGAATCCTCCATAGTCGCAGCCCACCAGAGGCAACCCGAGCACCACAGTTTGGGAAACACAGTTCTAAGAACTAGTATTCCTCTATCTACTGTATATGTTCAGACAGAACACATGTTAAAATTATGTAATAGAATCTAAAAACTTATGAAACTCTCTGGCCTACTTGCCCCCCTGTCCTCCACTTTTTCTTTCTCTCTCTGCTCTCTGGGCCCTCTTTTTTTACTGCAGTGCACCACAGTGTAATGGTGCTTGTCGCCTCTCCTGTGTCCTGTCAATATGTGGCTCGTACGTCTGGTGTAGAAGGTCATCTCAGGTTCACTACGAGAGCCGTTAACCACACAGCATCTCAACATGCCATTTTGTTGGCCTTCCAGGTCCACATTTTCAAAAACTATATCTTTGAAGCATTGTGTTTTTTCCTTCTTCTAGTCTGACACCTACAATTTTACAATGTACCGCTTCAGGCTGAGAGTTGAGTTAAAAGTAGAAGTCCACCAGAATTTAAGTCAGTTTGGTATGTGCTACAGCCAGTGGTCCACATGCTAAGAAATACTTATTTTTGCTGAAACACTATCTTGCCTGAGCCTCAAACATAAAACTACTTGTACATTTAAAATGGCATGTGTTGCTACAGCAAATAATACAAGTTGCACAATAAACAATAATAACAAGCAATTTTGAACCACTAACAAATGAACTCCAAAGCAAAATATTTCATTAACAAACATTGTTTTCTCTCTGTTTATTTGGTATCTGTGAATGCATTTAGTTAATTATAATTTCATAAAAAAATAAATAAAAAAGGGGTTACTAAATGTATAGCCTTTAAATATTGACAAATTCAAGTGTTCTCTTTGTTATTTATTTTATTTAGCAATAAGCTGAAGATTTTACAGCAGACCTTGTTGTTTACATCTAATCTCCATGGGGACATAATTCCTTGCTTTTCATCTGTCCAGCAAGAAATGTGTATCAATTGTAAGGTTATTAAATGTAGCCTTTATTTTCTTCTAAGCTGTTTCTTCTGCCTCATTGGTCTCCACAATAATCCTGAATCTCAAGTATGACAACACAATGAGAGATATGATCAATTCACTTACAGTGGTAGTGTTAGTTCTATTGTCTATTTGGTGTCATTGTATTTACGTGTGATCTTCTGTCTTTGCTAACCTGACCTCCAGTCATTGTACAATTGTTATCTGGTCTTATGTGAGGCTGATTTTAAACACACCCTGAGGCTATTTCAACACTTGGGATCATTGTCTTGTTTTGTTTTTGGACAATGTTTTTAATCAAAAATTCTATTTAATGCGTGAAAGCTGAGAATAAATCCTCAGGGTTGGTCTCAATTGCACACATGTTATAGAGTTTCTGTTGTTGAAGAATATTGTAAACAATGCAAATCTGAAAGTATATACTGTAGATGGCAGTGTTGAAAGATCAGATCAAAATCTGGTGTTTACATTTGGAAAGGAAATGTCAGTAAACATGCAAAGCAACATATATATATATATATAAACTGGGAAGTATGATTCTGCACACTAAATTCCATTTTATGCAAATAATATAGGCTCTGTGCTAATTAAAAACAAATCAACAAGTCAGTATCAACATCTCAGGGGATATTATCATCATGAATTAATTATGTATTCAAGTATTGAGTCATCAAGAACTACCAAATTTAATGAATTCAAGTGGTCATCATGATTTTCCTTCACCAAAGAATCAAACAAAACACAATTTAGCCTTACAGTAAAAGGTACAGCATATATATAATTAAAAAACAAACAAAAAAAAAAAAAAAAAAAAAAAACATGCTTCTGTTGAATGACTTTGTTCAGTCACTAGAAACATTTTTAGTGCTAATGTCAAAGAATTGCTACCAACCTATTTGTAAAATTATAATTGTGCTGTTTCTAATTCTAACCAATGGAGCTAAAACAGAAGCCTTGAGTTTGTATTAAAAAATAAATAATAATAATAATAATAATAATTAATAATAATAATAATAATAATAATAATAATAATAATAATAATAATAATAATAATAATAATAAAACTAAATGAGAACCAACAAATGTAACACAAAGTATTAAATAATAATACATGAATCACAGGTTCACTATATTTTCTTAGTAAAACTAAGTTTTACTTTAAGGCTAGATAATGTTTTGTTTCAATCTTTGGTGAAGGAAATTTATGATTTTCAATGACTTTCAAATGTCATCATGAGTTACTTTTTTGTTTAATTTTCTTTAAAACGTGAATTCCTTGTATTTGTCGTAGGTTTAAAAGTCATGGTTAACTAATATGATTTATATGTTAGTTCATTAGAAGAATTAATGGTGGGATTCATGAATGAATTCATTCATGTAATGACTTGAATTCACAATACTTCAAGGTAAATTTATAAAAGTTCAGGATGACTCATAGTGGGCTAATGCATGAATACATCATGAATTCCACATGACATTAATTCCTCACGTACTTTGAAAAAAAAAAGTCAAAAGATGAATAACACTACCATATATACACGTTTCACACTGTTGAGGCCAAGCGTTTGAGATGCAACAGTTCTCCTAATTCAAATTCAAAATTGGCAAAAAAAAAACTAAAACGGTATTGCTAAGATGGGCGATTTCACACAATGACGAACAAAAGCTCTGTTTAGCCCGTGTTTTCCTGAGACTGTGCACATGTGGCACATCACAGCCTGCTCAGTACCTGCAGGTTTATGGAACGATGTGAAGACACTCAGCCAGGCGTTTCTATCAGCTGCTAAACTCTTATCTCGGCAGCCAACAAACACAATTGCACATCAGTATGCAAGAAAGTATCACCGCGGAGGGGAAGTGGAGCGGTTATAAAACAGGAAAGCAGTGTGTACGTGCATGGAGCTGTGTGTTTTGGGGGTTACGGAGCAGGTTGTCAGTGCACCGCGACATATGGTGTGCACCCAGGTGACGGGCTGGTCCCATGTACTGGCCTTTCGCTAAGCGCATATGTCGTACCGTAGAGCTAAGGAGGTGTGTGTGTATGTCAGCGTTACTCTTTCACTCTGATGACCATCTGTGCCCGCACTCTTCAAAGCATCCCCCTTATTTTCACTGCAGACCCATAGACAAATGAATTATTAAAGTGCTTTTCCAGGTGACACCCTCTCCATTTGTTAGCGCCTCTCTCTAGCGGGCAGACGCCGACTCGAGGAAACAATCACTCAGGCTTGGTCCCCTTTGCACCCGCCCACCTGATCCCCCTTCAGCATTACCCAGCATGCCATTCTTCCTGTCTCTGCATGCACTCCCACATGCCTTGACATCCTCTTAAGCACTTCTCCGCAGCCATTTCATGCCCATTGGAAAACCCCCTGTCCTTACTGCCTTATCCGTTTGCCTCTCAAATGACTCCATGCTTAATTTGGTCCCTTCCGATTCTGACCTTTATTTCTTCCTGCGTTTCTATCTTGCCAACTCTTTCTTTCATTCTCTTTCTGTCCAAAAAAGTCAATCTTTCTCGCAGCCCTGCAGCCTGAGGGACTGTGACCGCTTGAGGAATCCAATAAGGTTGATTAAGTGATGACAGTATAATTACAGCAATGGCAGAGGCACAATCAATCTCTTGCTTCCTGAATAGGATAAATGAGCCGACCTGGGTCATCAGCGTATGGGAGATAACTTCACTGTGTGCATAGACAGAGAGAGCGCGTCACATAAAGAGAGACTGGTCTTTGTTTTGCTGATATCAACCAAACAGCAAAGTGTGTTGATTTCAACATAATCACCCCATGAAGTTTAAAGATTATGCACATTCAACAACAGTTTTGGATGTGGCAACAAATGTGCCCTCTCATCATTTGTTTACTCGTATTTGTACTTGGATTGATTCGTTCATGTTTCAGTAAAAGAACTGAGACTCGAATCAGACATGCACTGTTTTTACCTGCTGCCTAATTTATCTGTCTAAAGAAAAAAGGTTTAAAACATCTCGAACCTTTCAAATCAAACCAAGTACAAACAGTATAGTAATGTGGAACAGACTACCCCCGGACTTAATATCTGACTTTTTAGGCCTAAAGGGTCTTTCACACCAAGCCAAAGGTCGCACGTCTTAACCGGTTTCAGGCAACTTTTGCTGACAGACGGTTCTTGTGTGTATGGTTTGAATGAGGTCGTTGAGGGTCAAAGGTCATGGAGGCGGGGTTTTGATGTCTTGCTTGAAGAGTCTGCGTCGCCAGCAGTCGCAAGTTTGGTTGGCTCGTGGATATCGGAGAATCAGTGAAAATCGTGCGGTAAACCGAAAATTATGTTTGTGGAAAAACAGTATTTAGCTGAGCATGGATTGTTGTTATTTACTCGGGTTCAAATTGGATGTAAGTACAGAGGAGAATGGTTACTATTTGGCCTAAGGAAAACAAAAATGGTGGAGTTGCAGAAAGCGTATAACGAAGGTTGAATTGTAGCGGGAAATAGATGTTGAACTTAATCTGTGAGGTAAAATTAGAAATATTTGTTTTCCGTCAGTTTGACAACTACTCGTGTGCAACTTTCGTCATTTTTGTCAAGCATTACATCACATGCGTACGCACTCAGCAAAATGTTGGGCGACTGGTGGCTGTTTGGATTGTGTTTTTATGAATGTTCTCTTACATCAGTTCGCCCCAAAGAGACTTGAACAGACACTGCGTCGCTCCACCCTACAGACAGCGACTGGGGGTTGTGTTGGTGTTAGAGACCATTGAGTTTCAACTAAACATACAGTAGATATACACAACAAATGGGACTAAACGTGATCTAAGCTCATATTCAACTATAGACACACACACGCAAACAGTTATGTTTTCATGTTTCATGGGGCCATTGCTTTGACTTACATTGATTTCTTACCTCAACTTTAGTGAATACTTGCCTAATCTTGACCCAATCCTCATCCTAATCCTAACCCTAACCTTCTTGAACTTAAAACCATGTTGTCGATCTCATAATGAAGGATTTACATCAGGACCTGCTTTTTGTCCCCAAAAGGAAGGCACATACATAGAGTGAGTCTGTATACAACTTTTGGTCCTCACAATGTGATAAATACCGATCTACACAAACACCACCACCACCTCCACTTGATAAAGTTTCAAATTGTTGGAGCTTCAAGTACCACAAGAAGTGCATGCATAGCACCATTTTACAGTAAAAGCACTGATTTACAACAACAACATATAAAATGAGGTGCATATGCTATTTTTCATTGCTAGGTATATCTATAAAAAGCTCTTTGTGTTATTTACAGACTTCAAGGTCAGAGCCAAGTGCATGCAGTATTTGTAACTACGTAGTATTATAAAAGGTAATGGAAGCTGAAAAAGATTTGCTTATTAATATCCAAAGCAGTCACAGACAGTGAGCTCTCAAAACATCCCTGCTCTTGGGGATTCTTCCTGAACTCAGCTTGGCCCTCCATAGTGGCAGTTTATCTACAATATTAAAGATTTATCTCTTTAACCCAAATGTAAGACAATGTGCAGTACTGTGGAAAGAGTGATCCACACAAAGCAAATGGTGAAACATATCTTCTGTGTGCCGCACTGTTCTCAAGTGCTAATCTGTAATTTAAAACTCTTTGTTTTCTTTGACATCACAATATCATAGGGGCCGACCATTAACAAACCTGATTGAGTTGAATATTTAACAGTCCTTTGTGCAGGTCAGGTGTGCTGGGCGTTTGACACAGGAGCAGAAGGTCCCTTTCATCTTTAAAGACTTGGGCGAAAGGATTTATTCATAGGCATAACTCATTGTTAGTCTCTCTCTTTCTTCCTGTCTTTTTTTTTTTTGGAAAGAATATTAACAGCAGTTTAAAAGGCCTTTGTTAAAACCAGACAATCAAAGCCTCAAAAGCAGGTTGATGAATATAGAAAAAATAATAATAATAATAATAATGTTACAAAGAAATGAAATTGTGGACCATCTGTTACCTTACAAGATAGGAACTAATGACCGTGAAATGGCATTGTCTGGTGATGCAGATTTAAATCCAGTTGTTCAATATTCAGTGATGGCATAGTATGAAATATTTAAACAAGAAATGCAAGACATTGGTTGACAGCTAACAAATATCAAAGTAGTAGACATGAAACATATTGGGCAATTTATTTGAGGCAACCCTGGAAAGACGCACTGAATCGTACACTAACACAATCTCATGTCCATCCCATTACTAATTCAGCCCCTTGCCCTCTCCGGCTCTATTACCGAAGATCTCCTCAGTGTCTACCCCACTCTGGCTTCACTTCTGCACTCCTTTGAAATGTCTGTCAATATTGACTTTATTTATTTAATTGACACTGCTCGTGCACAGACGCCGGGACCTTGCATAAACAATGACGCAACGCTTTGGAAACTCTGGGTTGAAGAACAGAATAAGGGAGGGGGAAATTAGAAGAAGGGGCTCACTGGTTCCCCGCTCCCACCCCTCTCTCCTTGTCAGTCCGCTGGGAGGGGAAGCTTAAGTACTTTGGAGCTGCAGTGTCTGTCTTTCACACATCAAACAATTTGTTTTATCCGGTTCATATTCTCCCCTTCAGACCTAGCGCTGCCTGATAGAGCTTTGATGATGAAACATAGGGGACATTTGTGCATTATACATTTGAATTGGCATGCACAAAGGTGTATGCACATAAGTAGATGTACACTGATGAGTTTGTTTAACCATGACAACTAATTTCCAACAGGAGACTTTATTCTCTATTACCGTAGCCACAAAAACCAAAATAGAATCTGTCTTAAAACCTCCTTTGTTTGAACATTTCCTGTTCTTGGTAAATGCATTAAAAAGCATGGCAATTAAGAGTGCAAGTGATTTCCTCATCTCAACTAACAAGCTGCAATAGAAGGCAAATAATCTTAGGGGAGCAGGCATGATTCAAGGAGAGGATTAGCGCTCTTTGTCAAGTATTGCACTAACAATAGTATGTGCTGCAAGTCTTTCCCTTTCTCGAGAAACCATTACGAGCTCAATGAACCTGGTGATCAGTATGTAATCTAGCAATGTGTAAATCTGGCAAATTCAGCAGTTTTCAACTTGATAACTAATACTAATACCAATATCTTTCAAAGTGTAATCCCTCACACTAGATTCATTATTATTTTTCTCCTTATTAACAATGTTAGTAAGTACTTTGTTGCAGCTGCCCGAAAACAGGGCATCAAACACAATCCTTGTGTTTACGTGAGAGCTTTAATTAGGAAAAAATTACTAAATACAATTTCCCCTTGGCAATGATATATTGATAATGTATCTATTCAGGTATACTTTGTCCACAATACCCTGTCTATGTCTAATAATGTCCCGTTTGATCACTAGACTCCACCAACTTTGTCTGTTGTTGTTTTTAGCATTGTGACTAACTGTTGTTAGCATACCAACACACCTTGCCCTAACAGCTGTGAAAAAAACATTAAAACACATCACGATGAACAATTCTGGGGCTCACAATGCATTTGCTAAGTGAGCAAATCATGTAGACCGAAGTAAGAACGCTGAAATTAAATATTTCTGTTTGTTTACATTTTTAAGGAAACAAAAATCAGGTATTGTCCCTTTAAATGTGTTACAGGAGCTTTAAATAATGAAAAGCGTGGATGGCAGAAAACACAAAACAAGTAAGATACATGAACAGAGAATCCATGCATATCCGAAACAAGTGGAGTATGAACTACAACCTCTCCTCAGCTCACAAAACATTACGTGGAACATGATGATATGATTCTCCAGATGTTGCTTAAAGAATATCATTGGAACAACTCCTGAAAACTTTAGGATCATGTTTGTGTCCATGGCGTTACACCAATCCTATATAATTTAATATAAAAAGAGGGAATTAAATAAAACCAAAGTTTTACTTGTAAACTTTTTCTGAATTATTCTAAATTATTATCTCTATGTAAACTTGAAGGAAAATATTTAAATTCTGAACTACTTAATTCGGAAAAAATAACTTAGAATTAAGGAACATCATGTAAGCATAGTCAATATGACTTGGATATGTGAAACCACATATTTATTTACATTCAGAGGTTTTTTGGTTTGTTGGTTGAGTTACAAACTTTTCTGGCATGCCCATTATGTTTGATTGGATATAGGTATCGTTTTGTCAGGCGGACGGAGGTGCACCTGGAAGTGCCCTGTTACTTATTTCTATGAGGGGTCACTCTTTGCACCCATGTGACCCAGATCCTGGCTCAGAGTCAGTCTGAGTTTCTACTGAGGCCAGATCAACTCAGCTGTTCCCAGTGACAGTTCCCATCACCAAGAAATAAACAAAAAAAATTCATATTTTAGCTGGTCATAGTTTTTTCAAATATTTTTAAATATTAAAGTAACATGTAGAGTAAAACATTTTGCAATGCAAATTATAGAATGACCTTTAGAAAGCAGATTAAAAAAGCATTATTTGTAGCATCATTGTCAAGTAACTTTGTACCTTGTCAGTTCCCTGTCCACCAATCATTTCTTGATGGCACAATATCTCTCAAGCTGTGTTTCCTCGCTCTTTGTCACATTGCATGTTGGAGAAAACTGTGACATGGTTGGTTCAGACCTGTTTCTTACAAAAAGAACACAATCAATCCAGAATCCCCTCCTTCGGGAGCCCTTTTTTAATCTGGCTGGAGCTTGCGTCTTGGCTCTGGAAATACCAGCTCATATGTCTCTGAGCTATCACTGTATGAGACACTACATCACAAGCATGACTCAGGCTCTAACTAAACCTGCGTGGCCCCAAGCCTCTACATGTGTCACCGTAGCACGCTGGAAATATCACGCTCCTTTACCCTCTCTGTCGCTGCTGCTGCACTTTGGCATGACAAAGAACCAGAGAGCTGGACGTGCATGAAATTTCAAAGCATGCTATAGTCGCATCATTGGCTTATATACTTCCACCAGGAGATCACCACCCCTTCACCCATCCCTGCATCCTCCATTCATCATAACATGGCCCAGCCCTGTTTCTGTCATGATCAAATGCACTTGGATAGATTTATACTTTGCTATTGCGGCCTGTAAAGGTATAGCACAGAGCGATAGCAAAGTGTAAGACCTATCCTGTTGATCATGTCCGAACTCCATCATAGACAGTCACACTCTCCACTCACTCACTGAATATATAACCTGTTCTCATACTGTCCATATCCACGACCAGGACTTGGAAAAGATTTTATTTATTTGTTGAGCGATGAAAAGTACTTATTTGGTTTTGGACCACAGTATTTCTGAAAACAAATGTATATACTACTTGGGCACTGTTTGTATAGTATTTGTCACCCATGTCTATGTCTAGCAAGCCTACATTGCAACTTTCACACATCTTTTGGATTATTCTCTGTTGGAAAACTATATGATGATAGGTCAGCCCGACTGCTGTGTTTATGTCACTAATCAGTAAACAATGTAAAAACTAATTAATGCTCTTTATTTATTTACTTTGTAAAACATATCTGCATGGGTTCAAAATTGAATTACTTTTTGGATTTGGGTATAGGTAATTTCTGTCAAATTCTGTATTATTATTTTTTCTTCTGAAAGGGGCATTCCCACACTTTTGACAAATTTGGAAGAAATAGATTATTCTCTTATTATATTTCTACAATCTATTACTACAATAATAATCACACCTAAGCTTGATACCGTAAGTTCAAAATCACACTTTTGCATACAAGTGAATAGCCTACCCCCCTTCACCAATATAGCACAAATTAAATTCATATTTTTTTGGGAAAACAAAACAAAAAACAATGCAAAGCAGGGCCATGTTTGAAACAGACCAAGACAATTTTTTTATTACTTACAAAACAAAACAGTCTAATGTTTGCCTTGTGCCTTGTGTTTGCCCAGATTTTTTGAATTGAACCGATTACTATTGAGCATCTCACACACATCTCACAGTATCTCACAGGCTCAAACTGACATTTGCTTTATATGACTTGTCAACTTACTCAATCTACTCTGAGATAGCAACTCCACTGTAATTGTAGAAGGAGAGATGGCAAAGAAAGATTGATGGTCACAGAAGCTTGAGAGGGGACAATAAACTAAACCTGGATAGACTCTGTTTCAAAACCAATGATTTACCAGTGCTGAGGTTGTGATTGTTGGATGGAGAAATTGTAGGTTGAAGTATAGAAAATGAACTAGGACTTTCAGACCAATCTTTGTTGATGTCATTGAAGAGTACAGATTCTCAATTCAAACCTTTCAAGTCTTTCAGTTCAGAATAAAATAAAAATATTTGAGGTGAAATGCAAATCCAAATCTGAGACATCACACATGCTGTGAACTATTGAGTATTCGAGTAGCCTTGATCCAGTCCCACATACATTAGGGAAAAGTTGACACGTAATATAATATCCCAATGTTTATTATTGAGACTTTTTGACATGTGTGACATAGTGCTACAGTAAAAAGTGCACTGGGTTGTGAAAATAATGATAATGCATGATGCCATCAGTTTTCACTTATCCTTTTCATTGCTTGTGTACAGACATTTAAACACTGCAAAACAAAGCGGCAAAATACTGCAAAATATCACACTTTAGTCAACCTATCATTGACTGCCACCTTTGCGGGACCATTCAAATACTTTCTAATACACATGGTGGCAAAAGACTATGCAAACATTGCATTATCAGTGCAATTCACACTGGATGCAGATAGTTTGTTAGCAAATTAGATAGGGAAATAATGTTTGAGTAATGGAAATACTCTGAATAGTTTATTGCTTCAAAGTACTTGTCTTTGAGCAAGAAGGACACTATCAAAGTGAAGCAGTGATTGAGCGTATAATGTATACACATTCCTAGTGCAACATTATTAAGTGATTGTTCTGCTGTGAAGCGATGTGCTTTTGCTGATGCAATTTCTTTTAATTTGTTGCTTCTAAACAGGTTGCCCACAACAAGCAGAGAAATACTGTCACTGAAAGTAAAAAATAAATAAAAATGTAATCAATAGAAAGATTTGAAAAGTTAGCCACATGAAATGTTCTTTTATGATAAGTGACACCAATCGTCAATGTAAGTCTAATGCAAGAAGAAGGCGGGAGAGGTTTGAGTGTTGATCAAACACAGTGCCGCTGTATAAAGCGGTAAAAATATATATTTTACCACGCTCAATCTGGGCAAAGGCAGGGCTCTCTCATTACTGCTCTCTATGATGGCTGTGAGTTCTCTTCTATGGCAGTGAGCTGCCATCTGAAGCTGTCATAACCCCAAAGATATGGGACAAAACTTAGCCTTTAATCACCAACCATCACTTCCCCTTTAATCATTTCAACTGTCCATGTCATGTCACTCTCTTTGCTGTCTATACCACCATACACACGAGAATTCCCTCTTTTTTTCTGTGGACCAAATTGTACCTCATTAAAAGCAACAACCGCCTTTCTGAACACAGTTGATTTGAGAGAAATAGACAATCAAAAAGCAGTTAGGTCTCTAGCCTATAACTGTTGGATTGGGGGTAAAACCACTGGTGGACTTATTAAGAAGGCTAATAAACTGGCTGGTCCACTGAATTCTATGGCCCAATGTTTTTGTAAAGCAAGAATAAGAAGACCAAAAAGGCAATGCCATCTGGCGGCAGGTAGTTTGTGACAGATAACTAATTCATTACATTCAATCTATATGTTCACACTAAACAGCTGCTGGAAATGATAAAATCTCGCTGCTTGTTGACCTCTTGCCAACAATTTGGATAAACCTTCACAACAAAGGTAAACCTCATTTGCACTTACAACTTTAAAAGAACTTGTCTAATCCTACAACCATTTAAATGATAATTAATACTTAAGCTATCCATTGTAACGGTAACCCACGAAAGAACCTAGAGCCTCACTTCACGGTGGCACCCAAACAGAAGTCCGGCTTAAGGATGGCAGACAGGCTACTTTTGGGCCCCATGAATAACAACAAGCATGGAAAACGCCATGGCCCTACTCAAGTAGGTGTCAAGAAGTCAAGTGGGGTTTGTGTTATCTCTTGGTACTTTCAGCTGTCCATTAGCATAGCTATTCAGACGGCACGGCCCATGGCCCACAATGGGAATTGAAAAGGGGAGCCAATCTCTTTCTCTGTTACCACTCTTTTTATGTCTTTCACTCTGGAGTCTCTCTTCTCACTCCCTTACTCCTAACTAATCCTCTGAGTCCCAAGGGGAGCGAGACATCGCTGAGTTCTCAAGTGTCTTTTTGTCTTTCACTTTTGTGTTGGCAAGTGGGAAGTCCACCTGCTCCAAAGAATTGCAGAATGGATTTGTGAGAGGATTTAGGGTTCTTTAGCCAGAGAAATATTTAACAACCTCAATGCAGTTTCATCTGTCTTATTTGATTTCTGTGGGAATATTAAAAATAATTCCACATCATTCAATGACTCTGCGTGGCTGTTGAAATGGCTGTTTGCTGATTGTGACCTCCAAAAAAAAAAAGGAAAATCTTTCAGACCATTTCTAAATGTTGCTCTTTTTTGGTATATAATTATTTACATTTCCAATCCATTCTCATGATGACAATCCTAGACTGAAGAAGTTTGTATTCATCCAGGCATTCTGAGTCACATATGTAGTGAGGGTTTTGGTGTTAAATATATTCTTGCTGATGTCTTTGGTCAAGACACTTCCTCACAAAACCCACTTTAACAACAGTATCAGTCTGAGTTCAAAAAGACTGTCAATTTGCTAAAAGATCATATAAAAAATGTATTGGGACTTCAGGTCATTAGTTCTTATGTCGTTCTTTGACCACTTGAGCGACGTTCTCCACAGCTGCCTGCTTCCCGTACACAGCATGTATCACTGTTGCTCCATCATTGATTGTCTGTGCTCACTTTCCTCTCTTCCCCTGATGGCTTCTCAATAAGTGCATAGATCTATGATTGATTTTACCATTGGACGTCTCCTTACAGTCATTATGAGAGAATTTGCAGAGGCCATAATAGAATCTGATGGCTGTGAGTGTTCGCAAATCACTTTCTCATTGAACTGAAGCTAGATTTCAGGAGACTTGCGCCAAAAAGCACCACCCTAAACTTATTGTCTTGTCTTTTTTTGCAGTACATTTTTAAACATCTAATGCTCAGTAACTTTATACAGCAAATTGTCTCCAGTTGGTTGTTTCTCTTCTTTGCATTTCCATCTTCCTCTTGGCATCCTAAGTCTAAATCCTCATTCCACACCATTCCCTCTCACTCCCGTTGTCCCTCACTAGCCGATGCCATGACCTTTTTAGCGGGTGCTTAAACAGATTAGCTGTTATTAAGAGCTATGCAGCGCTGATGACTCTTTCATGAGGTAGGCTCATGGTCCCACAGGAGATGGAGATTGGAAAGGAAAAGGGAGGGTTGTGTGCACAGAGGAAATGGAGAAAATAAGACAGAGAAAGTCCTGGTAGAAGAGGTGCTTAAGGAAATAGATGTAAATTTGGCCTCACCGGCCTGGTTGCAGACTAACAGAAACAAGACTGCCATTTTGCCCCTCTCACCACCACTAACCATTCACATACACAAACCAGATTCTTACTAGGCAATGTGGGTGAAGTGTCTTTCTTAAAGGTGGGGTTACTAACTTTGTTAGTTGTCCCTAAGTACCGTACATACAATAGTGGCACTTTTACAGCGCAGCACCTGACACAAAGCTAACGCAGGCAGGCCACATTCAGGGGAAGCTCACACTGTAGTTGTGGAGCCAGCTACTGAACATGAAACTTTCACCTTCTCACTAGGGTCACCGAGAGGTGTTCCAAGGTACCTTTGTTCACACATCCATAATGGCTCTCAGTAGTATAATAGTAGCTCTCAATTAAGCAGCTCATTCTCCTCTCTGAGTCTCAGACTGAACCGGTGAGTAGGGATGGGACGATATATGATATTATTGCTAATCGCGATAAGTAAGAGTCGCAATTATAATCGTGATAATTGTGCGTGACGATAATCACAAATATAGCAGCAAGCGCGCACATGTGGCTTCATAAGAGCATCTAAAGTTAATTGATTACTCTAAGTTATTAGATTTTTGCTCAGCATTTGTTCACTTTGAATCATTATTGATTGTACTTAGATCAAAATACAATAAGTAGTTGTTCAAACACATACATATTGTGCACTAAAAATATTTCAGTGATTTTGAATCTGTGCACTTTTATGTTCAGTAAATTATTGTGATAATATCATTAATTGCGACTATTTTGGTCACAATAATCGTGAGTGCAAATTTTAATATTGTCCCATGCCTACCGGTGAGAGGATGTTGCCTCGTCGCAGACAGTGAGTCTCAATGCCCAGGTCACATATCTGTCCACAGGAATGTAAAAAGCTTGGATGGGAATTTGGAGCTCTCAGAGGCCAGGGCTGGCTTTGCACCAGCCCCAGGACCAGGCAAAGCCAGAAGTCTGGAGAGGCACTTGTACAGTATGTTCAGGGGCTCTATACCTCCCGAAAAACAGTGATATGCCCCCCAGGAAATGATAAGCTAGGAAAAGCACTTTCTCTGGAGCATGATCAGGACGATGCAGGTGCAGACCATGTACTCGGGTCAGCGATAGCAAGTTGTACATGGACCATGGAGGAACCCCAGCATATGAAATGGACTGGTCCAGAGTGGAGGAAGTCCTGTCCACTGAGTTTGATTTGAGTTGAGAATGGCCGATATATTTCAAAATTGCAGAAGTGTCATGAAATGTAAAATGGATTAGTGAAATAAATATGTATATATTTTAAAAAGGCTGTTTTCTAAACTTCATGTTTGCTTGAAGTTTTCCTTGCCACACACAGATGTTTCATAAATGTTTTCTTTTAAGTAAATCATCAGCTCGATATTGGCATAAAAGTTACTCTGGATTTACTGAAAATATAAAATACAAAATGATAGGCCTACTAATTGTGCAATTTTCCCTAGTAACAAAAAATAACAGGTAAGTTAGTTTATTTCTGCCATTCAGACAATCTGCACTCTAAGCGCCAAGAAAGATGAAAAAAAAGGGCATGAAAGGGTTTGGCTGCCTTCGCTGTCCCTCGCCACCATCCAGATGTTCAATACGGTTTCAGCCTCATCTTCAGTGCTTTTGTAAAATTTAAATATGGATCAAATGGAAGCTGTAAATTACAATGCTGAGTTCAATTGGGGTTTGCGCTAGGTTAATGGAACACTTGCTGCTTACCTTCTCTCATTTGCCTTCAACTTTTCTCGGAAAAAGTCATAGCTTATTGTGTTGACCACATTTTTGGAACAATTGTCAATGTTCTGCTGCATTAGACTTGTAATCTTGCTCACACACATTCAGTTAAGCACATACCATCGTACTCTGATACATTGTTTTAAAAAAAAAGTTCTGTTGTATTGATTCCCAGAAGTGATTAGCAAGAGTTATTATAAACACACAGTGATCTTTGTTGGTTGAGGTCTTGCAATTTTCCAATGCAAATGGCATTGCTTTTTAATCATGTTTTTATGCCATACTCTAAAGCTCCAGTATCCATAAAACAACTTCCTTGTGGTTCTTCAATTGCTTCTTTGGTGCCTCCTGCTCTTTGATTCCTTTTCCCCCTGACCCAGCACTATTCATTATTCGAAGTACGAAAATGGGAAAAGAAGAACTCAAGGTCACATCTCATCAATTGCTGTTATATGCCAAAACATATTTCTTCCTTAAAACATCTTGACATTTCTGTTATAGAGCATTTTTCCCTGTCTCCATGTGAAATATGCTAGTCAATCCTCCCTGTGTGTGTGTGGGGGTGTAAAAGAGATATAAAGCCAGGATGCCAGGTTCCTTTTGTGCACGGCTGTGATGTACAATCTAGTAAATTGAAGCAGCAAAGGGAATGGGCTGTCGATGGATCGATAAATTGATTTACAGTGTTGGTTATGAGGTCTGTCAGCAGGTATATGTCATTGTTTTATGGACTGCATTTATAGAATTTCTTATTATTTTTTTGTCATCACTGGTATATCTCTTCCCACTGGATGCAATTAACATTTACTGACATTCTAATGAACACTTTTTCTATAATCCACTGTGATTTTGTAATCAGTCAGGCTTAGTGCAAATAATAAGATCTCCCAACTGTTAGAGTCCCTCAACTGAGTGAAGCCCTCAAATGTCAGGTACACAACTTGACAGTTAAGCTGTAAACATTGTAATTACCTCCAAAGATTTGCAAAACGCGAAAAAATACCCAGATTTTTCCTTGCGGTAAACATTGTCAATGTCAGATACCAACAAAGTTCCTGTCTGGTGATAGCTGTCAAAAACCAAAACATAAAAAAAAAAGTTTTTGTTTTTTTAAGGCAACTTGTGTAAACAGTATTTTTAATTGTCTTGGCACACCAGCACAGATTAAAATCAGACCGTAACTGTGGGCGACAACAAATCACAGAGAGGCATTGGTCATTGATGTGACAAGACTCACTGCCAGAGGGTCCGATGAGGCCAGATTTACCCCCTCACTCTGACAACTGTAAAAGGTATCGCACATATTGTTATAATGAGGAGCAGACTGGCAGTCCTCTGTGCCCTTCACTCAGAGTGGCGAGAGGAGGATGAAGGCACACAGGGAGAAAGGCCTGAGGAAATGGAATGGTAGTGTGGGCTGGTTAGGAAACAAGTCAGATGTAAATACTGACATGTAATTGTGTGGCTATACATGTCAAAAATAACACTGGCTGTAAGAGAATTATAGTTCATTGTAGGATTATACATATATGGCATGTAAAGGTCTGACGCAGGACTCTAAAACTCCCGGCCGGGGGGCCAAATGTGGCTTACTAGATGATTTTATGGGACCCCCGGCATGTTTTCAGAAAGTGGCCCACACAACTACACAACTCCTCCCCTGCTACTTCATACAGCAGCAACATGGCAGAGAGATTAATCAAAACTCATGAAGTGACTTTAAACTTTCCACAACATAGAAAGGCACAGACAACTGGATTGTGAGAGCAGAAGCTTCAGACACTGGAGTAGAGATGATCACATCATAAACAAGGTGCTCTTTTACAACAGAAATGTACAGATGTTGATTTATTCCTTAATGGAGACAGGTGAGCTTCTCAGAATAAGTTTGATGTCACAATGGAGGGCTTCTTGTGTTGAGCTTCACCCTACTTTTTTTTGACGACAATTGGAGAAACTTCCATAAATTCCTGGTTACACTCTTGTATTCACTTTTATTCATCATAGGAGATAGAATTGTAAAAAAAACAATATCGAATAATTACTTTGAATATATTGTAGACTATACCTTGGCATCAATTGTAATCTTGTTAGCCAGCATGCTAGCAGCAGACTTCTTGATTCTTTGGACAAAATGTGTGTAATTAGATGCAAAAGGCACATGGCAGACTCATTGAGCATGTACTGCACCTTCTTGTGTACTGAATACCAACTGAGTGGAAAGGGCAGAAGCGACATATTGAAGACCATTGATTGTCCAACAGTTAATGATCAATCAAGTCCATTCAGCAGCCTAACCTATCATTACAAGTGGAAAGGTTTTTTCCACATGGTAAATTTCTTTAACACAGGTAACACAGGAGTTGTAATGAAATTGTATATTCTATTTCAGAAGTCGCTATGCGCATTCACTTCCGGATCAAAGGCAGTGTTTCTAGTGCAAGATATGACTTTTTCCACCAGCACCTACCCAGCTCTACTTTACTTGAGGCGCATCTACCTGACTTGGTCCTACTCGGCCCGGAAAGCATTTCCATTACAAGTAGGGCTGAGTTTGGCTGTACAAATTAAGGCAAATCATGGAGAAAACCAAACCACAGCACTGCAATTGAGCAGGGTAAGTTGCATGGGATGGATAAGTTGCACTTCTGTTTCATGAGCATATGTCAGTCCATATCATGTCTAGTATTGTTTGTTTATTTTTTATTCTTATTTTCTTACCCCCAATACAGCTGTTCATGGCTGAATGCTGAAAATGCCCTTACCTGGTGCATTGCTTGTTGGCCGATTGACTCCTGTTGCTCCCTCTTTGCCCACACACAATTTCTGTTTCTTGTGTTGGCTGTTTCTTCCACGTGCTCCAGGTAGATCTCACGTTTCAAAGTAATTTGTTTAATTGTCCAAAGTTCAAAATCTTTGATCATTTTAGTGCTGCTGTCTTATTGAGCACCACTGACTTTGACAATAGGCAAATAAGTATACAATTTCGGTTTACCATGTTTCCTAGTTTTTGGTGGACCATTCCTGAAAGAGTGATCAAAATGCATGCTGCTGCGTGTGGCCTTATGTATCCCTCCATCAAAGTAAGGCGTAGTCCTGTGTCACTTACTGTGCCTGTGTGAGCCCCGTGGTTGGGCAACTTTAGTGCATGTGCTACGGATCTAGGTTTTATTGTTGAAAATGTTAAATTAAGACTTTGGTTTTGATATACTTACCTGTGTGCCCTTTGGGGAACTTACTATAGCTAAGTATTTATTAGTCTCCTGATGAAATTCTGAGAGTGGCATTGTTGCAACATCTTAAATCTCTAAATCTTAATTACCCCACCACTCGACTGACACATTATTGTTATTTGTTTTAACTTGTGTCATCCATAAGTTGTGTTTCAGCTAAAACTCTATTGCATGGCCACAAGTGCAACACTGTCCACTGGATTTATCCCAAGCATCTTTCCATCTTTCAGCATTTAGATCAAACCAAGCTAGTTGTTTGCTCAGTGCATGCCTTATCTGCTCAGTATTAGTAAGCTGTTCTCAACAAAGCTTAAAAGCAGAATAGACTTACCTAGAGCCATTTTAAAGCACTTAGAGAGCAATGGCAGCTCTCATTTTTGGAATATGCATGCATTTGTAACAACTGTTAAATGTATTAAGTGAAAATAACTTAACTGTTAACTGTTATTGCATCCAGAATGAGTTAACATAAAATGAACACACTTCTTGATAAAAGGTGATGACACAGAACACTTTGATATAAAGTCATGAACCGCTCCAATAAAACACATGCCCCGTTACATTGTACGGCTGCTTTGATGCCACGTTTTTTTCCTTTGAGCTGTTATATACGTTTATTGTTCAGAACATTTGTACTTCTGGAGGACGGGTCAATTGAAGTGCTCGACTCTCTAAGCAATTTAGAGGTTTCATGCCTCGCAATAAACCATGTGAGAAGTGAGCTCACAAACTCTCCGTCTCAAGGCAGATAATCAAACCACAAGGTCAGAGCGCTGGTTCTGTACTTGACACCATAAGTATTTGTCAATGGCCCTCCATTTGTACACAGATGAAAAGGGAATGAAGATTCTGCTGTTAACTGCTGCTTTCCAGGTCGTGTGGTTCACTGTGGTAAGCCAACGCTGCTTCCTGCTTTCTTGCCTCATTATTGCTTCATGTTTCTTCTCTATTCTGCCTGTGTTTTAAAAATCAACTCGTTTTTATTTTTTTCCTGGTTTTCCAACTCTCTCTTGGTTTCACGCAACACGGGGGGGGGGGGGGGGGGGCTTTGATGTGGGCTGACAATGTGACTCGTGCCTCTTCTAAATTTAATCATATTAGCTAGTTAACCATGCCACCACCATGTGACCCACTGACAAAAACTGGAGCTGTTTCTGCCCGCACACTTGCACTCCACCGGCTGCTCTTTTGTGTGCGATTATCTAGCTTTGGGACTGAGTGGGAGCGTACTGCTCTGGGAGATATAGGGCATACGGGTATAGCCATATTCAGTGAGATTTAATGCATGAAGAGAAAGGGAAAGCAGGGGTTGAAGTGATGCACTGATATTTTTAGCTGTAAGCTACCTTTTTCGGTTTACAATCTGGAAGTAGTGGAAAGTATACAGTAGATTTAAAAAAAAAAAAAAGTAATTTAGAAAGGACAACCATCTTGTTTTCAAAATCTCATGAACCATACCAGACAGTCGACTTTGCCTTGCTTATTTAAGCTTTCATTTTTGTGTATGTGCATGATTGTTCAGGATGCAACACTGCATGCCCTGAAGAAAGTCTGTGAGACAATATTTAACTTAACTATGATTCTTCATCAGTATCACAAATATGCACTGCAGACACAGTGAAACATGTTATTAACATCACGTCAGGTTCTATGAAGAGAAATAAAGAAGTAAGTAGTTTCCACTAAAACTCAAGCAAGTGCTTCAGATCGTAACAATAATATTAACCATTGTAAAAAATAGTGTGTATTACTGAATTCAGAGATACTTAAAAAACTAAGCTAATAGAGGCAATGGATTCAGATGCTTACAGTCATTTGTCCCGTTCTGCTTGGTACTTCTGGTGGCTATCCAAACCCTGCAAAGTTACACTGTATACTCTTTGTGCATGTGGGCTTGCAGATGTTGACGAATTAAAGGGAGAGCAGCTACAAATATTGAAAAAAATATTACCACAGAATTTTTTGGTCCATGAGAAAAAATGCCTCACCTGTTCTGTTAAAATGTCTTCTGTAGAGATTTCAATAGGCCAATGGTCTTGATTGGCTGATTTTAGTGTACGTGTTGAGGCAAAGTGAATAAGGTATTTTAAATGCATGACAATTGGAATGGAACAGGGCGGTGCACTGGACAAGTTTAGTTCTGGATAAGGTAGTTCTTGAAGGCATCACAGAAGCTCTAAATAAATTGGCTGTACTTTTCTGTTGAATGCCTGCTCCTCTATGCATGCCTAATGTCATCTTGTCAGTGTGGTGGTAGGTATAATTTTAGTCTGGTGGCTTTGGCCTTTCTTGTGGGCACAGGTTTGACTGTCCGCATACCTCCAGCATCCTCTGAGGAGAGACTTGTCTGAAGAGTGGAGCCAGAGCATGGCCCCAGTGCTGTGTGCACATGTCACAGTGGATGTCACAGCACGGATGAGATGGCTCTTGATTACAGTGGATAGGTTTATTTGAGGAAGGTCATGAAGATTCGGTGTAAGAACAAGATGAGTATCTGATAGCAATGATAGAAAGTGAGTGCAGTGGACAAGACATTTACAGAGACAGATACAGGGCCAGACGGTTTAAGTATGAATGATCTGTATGATATTTACAGAAAAGTGCACAGCAAAATGATGATGTAGAAAGAAATTTACGATGAAAATCAAACAGTTTGAAAGTATGGCAGCCACTATTGAATGGTTAAAACTTCTAAAGGTTAGTATTCACAAATATGTAGTTGTTAAAAACATGAATAAAAACAGGACATTTTATACATAAATTGAGACATAACTGTATCTGTCCATACTACATCCCAATTTAGAGATCACATTATTGCCTATTGGTATTAAGTACCTCTTTAAATTCAACAAGTAAATTGTAATTGCTCATATAACGACCAGAATATACTAAAATACATACTTCCACACATACACTCAAATGATGAAAATAATTTTGCTTGATCAAAAGTCTGATTTAGTATGATGAAAATGTAATTGTAAACTCATCGTCTAAATAGTTTTGGACTAGCTCTGTGCTTATGCATTCCCCATCCAGTGAATTGTAAAACACGTGCAGATGACATCACAACTGATACTACTTTTTAATCTGCTAAATCATCCAGTAGTTGTAATTCTTATAATTGAGTTCAAATTTTAAATAATATTTATTCAATCCTTTTTTTATGTATTTATTTATGTGTTTGTTTAACAGAGACTGTAATAAGCATTGTCAGATAGCTGTCAGTCCCCACTGAAAAGACATACACATTGAAAATGTCCCACATTTAGAACCTTTAACTATCTTTACAACCTGCTGTTGGGTCTTACGGTGAATTCTGATCTGCAGTAGGTGTCCTTCCATGGGTGTCCAGGAGATTGGACATGCCCACCAGTGCTGAGTTGTCAGAAAGAGTATGTCTGACAGCAGCCGACGCCCCCCTCGGCCCAGCAGACGTGTCAAACTGGAGTCACTGTGTGTCAGGGAGAGCACTGATTGATATGAAGGTCAAAAATAGGCAAATGACTGTCAGTTTGGTTGAACAGATGGAATAAATAATAACAAGATCTTTGCTAAGCATCACTCACATTTCCAGCAGGTGTATTTGAATACAACTGACAGATGTCTCATTATTTCACATTTCACAGATTGAGATCTCACTAAAACTTTTCCTCAAGGTAACCAGAAGCAAGCCTCAGGCATGACTTGCTGGTGTCCGCCTGAGCAAAAAAAAAGGGGATTTTTTTTTTTTTTTTTTTTTTTTAACCTAATCACATTGCTAAGACAAAGTAAAAGTAAAAAAAAAAAAAAAAAGTCTTTGAGAATCATAATTTAAATTTTGAAAAAGAGAGAAAATATTGCCCTAAACACGGAAAATATGTTTAGGGCAATAATGTGAATTAAATTAATTGTTCTCCAAATCCATGAATGACTTGTGTATTTCCACCTGACTAATGGCACCATTTCTTCTGTTTTTCCATTCTGTTTGATTACTACAATTGTCCCTTTTAGGCACCCATATTTGCCTGCCTGCAGCTTGGTCGTTGGTTGATTACTTTGTCTGTTTGGTCGGAGCATAATCGCAGTGTCACATAATGTTTTTTGTTAGTTCCAAACTCTTATCTCTGTGTAAACACCACCGTTTGAGTGTGTTATCCTCTTGGGTTTGTGATTATCAGGCGCTGGGAGGGTCGTCCGCTGGTGTGATTGCCTTCTGCCACACTGGGTTCCCGTGTTTAGAATAATTTGGGCTCTGCAGAAGCTCTGTTTATTTTCCTCAACATTTCAATTACATCAGACCAATCAGTGTGGTCACAGCCTTGTCGTCTCATCCGCCACATTTCAGCTGTGTCAACATCCAGCATCATCTCCCCGCCTGTCACGCCGATTGTGACTCTATCACTCAATCTTTAGGTGTTAATTACATTTAGATCATAATGTGACGCTTTGAGAAAATCGTAAGTCTGCTCTCATTTTCTCATGATGCTTTTTTCCCTCTGTTAGTTTATTCAAACACATGGAATATCAATGTGTGACAAACCAGGAAAGATCGGTTGACTCAAGATGAAGTGCCAGAATCAGTGGAGGTTATGTATTTTATGTATGTAAAGCAACAGAAAAGGACCTAAGGCATTACAATTATCCAGACCTACTGTATACACTTTTTGTCTGTGAGGTATTTTTTGTTTTTTCCTCTGAACTTCAGAAAGCATCATACTTAATACTTCTGGTGTGTGATCTTCTGCAGTTTTTAAAGGTCCATAAATTATCTAGACTTGTTTTGAACATTACAAAATCAGGCAAAATTGGTGTAAACCTTGCCTAAAGTTGGGGCGACTAACTTTTTTAGTTATGAGTTTGTAAATGTTGTATTTTACACCTAAAAGTATATAGTAAATACAGCACTTTGGGAAAAAAAGACCACTGAGTACTGTCTGAATTGAATAATAAAGAAATTTAGTTCTCATCAGGAGCTGGATGCAGCTCTCTGATTGGCTGTACTTAAGTGGTCCTCCCCTGTTTCATTTTGTCGTTTGTAAAAAGAAGTTTATAAGCCATAATTGCAATCAAAATGAATGCATGTCAACATGAGTCGAAGGCTTTATGTATGGAAGTTGTCTGATTTAAAACCTAAATCATATTTGCAGTGTAAAAATCAGCTACCGCACCTTTAATGTTTCAAATTTGAGCTACTTTTGCAAAAGAAAATTGTTGGGGAGCCACAACTTTTAGCGATCACAAAAAACTAAATATAAATTGGCAACATCAGCCATTATACATATGGACACAAATAGGCATCTGACGATACACTTACAATAGAATTAAGCATGTAAGAAATACAACTTAGATTAAATGGGCATCACTGTAAATGTCCTTTGTGAGTGAACGAGAGAGTGAATGGTTGTCTGTCTAGTGGCCCAATGTCACTGGGATAGGCTCCAGTCACCTTCGACCCCTAACGGCATTAAGAGGTAGAAATGAATGAATACATAAATACAATTTAAGTAATAAGTTGTAAAAGTATGATCACATATCCTTAGTGATTTCCTTCATAGGCTGTAGAGATCTAGCTCCCAAACCACAGGTTGAAGACCCCTGTTCTAGTAAGTTTCTATCTCTCTGTCTCTCTTTCTGTCTTTCTCTTTGACTCTGTCTGTCTGTCTGTCCGTCTGTATCTGTGTCTCTCTCCTCTCTCTCTCATTTTTTTTAATTTTATATATGTATTTATTATTATTATTTTTTTTTAATTATCTTAATTAGAAATTATAAGAGGCCCACAGATAGATGTTATATCTCCCGGCTAACAAGGTTAAACACACAATGGAACAGTTTTTATAATGCATTTCGTCTTCTGCTACATCACTTTTGGAATGAAACTATTACAACAGAGTGTTTGGATTAGGTCGGATTGAAGTAATCCCTGTCTAAAATAAGACATACAAAACACTAAAAAATGCAGTTACAATTTGTGAAGAAAACTGAATGGAAAAGCTGGGAGTGAGCAAAGCACATATCTGGTAATGCATAGAGTGAATTGGAGATAAAATGGGTTAAAGAGAAAAACAGTGGGTATTGTTTTAATCCTGTCAGTGGGAACCTCCTAATCCCTTGTTGTGAACATCATAGAAGAACGGTGGTGTCTTCAGTCTTTTGTTGCCAGAGCTAATCCAGAGCTTTCTGCGATGTGAGGCTCTAATGGGGCTGCTTTTTAAAGAGCACAGATACACACAGAAGACATGATGTAACTCGGCAAATGAAAGGCATCAAACCACATGTCACAACTTTACACTGCTGGAGTTTTTGTTGTGGTTGACTGGACCAAAAAAGAAGAATAAAAAAAAAACAACAACAACTTTGATTTGTTTTTTAAAAGTTAAGCTTTAGATCATTATGTATTACTCTGTATTTCTAAATGGAAACTTAAACTCAGTTGTTGTTATTTATTTGAAAAAATAAAATAAAAAATGAATGAGTATCTAAACCCTGACATGTAGATAGTGTGTCATGTCAATGCATTTTCCTTTCCTGCCGTGTCTATGGAACTGTTTGGGTTGACACTATGAAATTAATTGAATGGACATGATATCTGGCTGATACTTTACTGACATGTTGTTCTGGTTGAGGCCATGTCCGGAGGTTTTATACGGACTTAAGGGGTACATAAGTTCAGGTCTGAACTTATAAAGATTGTATAAAGATTGTTGAGTTTTGTAGGTAATATTAATATGAGAATCTTTGTTTCTATTTATAAATAATGACATGCCTTACATCAACCATAGAAATTAAACTGTTTTTACATAGAGTGGTATAGACATTCTTCCATTATGAGGATGATCAGTTATTGCCCATATTAAACTTTGACCAGACAAACGATGCATAAGGATTTTGGTAATGTATTCTCTCTGACAATATAAATTATTGTCGTGTCACCAAATGGTATTCACCAAAAATGTCTCATGTCCATTTTTTTTTCCTTCTTCAGAGTGCCACTTGCAAACCCACAAATCTTGCGGAGAACAAATCCTCCCTACTCCACCAACCTCTGGCTCTGAAAGATACTCTGGCAGGAAAAATTATAAACCAAGGGAATCAAAAACATATTTCCTGCAGGACGGGCTTTCTTGTTTGACAGTTTGGGGAGAAAAATGGCATATGCTGGCAGTTAACTGATGACAGAAGCTCAACTCAAAATGACTGACTTTTATTGTTTTTTCTCGTACCTGTTGAGGCGGGAAGTTGGCCTCAGGAGGCTTTTCTTTTCATGTCAAGCACCTGTACTCCTGTCAAGCATTTGTAATCTCACAAAGGCTAGCACAAGGTGGACAGCAGCCAGAATAAAAATATCTGATCGAAATTTTTCTTTCAAATCGAAAGTTTTTTTTTTTGGAATTTATTGTAGTCACTCTTTCAGTTTAGAGTTTACAGCTGTGAGTTCTCCATTGACCATCCTCATTTAACGGGCTGCTTTTCTTTCATTTGCTGATGTATTTGTTTATAAAAAAAATGTCATAAATGAAAGCATAACACAATTACTCATGATTGGACCTGAAATAAACCGCTGTCTAGTTAATGGTTATTAGTATCTATTCAATAAATGATCTCTGTTGTTCATTTATTGTTTTAAATATTGTTTTGTTATTCCCTCAATTCAACAATTCACATTTACAAAACAATTTATTATTTTCAAATACATGTGACCCAGTTTGACTTCATACGTCTTGTTAAGTCAGAAAGATGGAATTGGGTAATTAATAAAATGAAATCAATTACTGGTGTTGTTTTAAAATCAAATTAACTTGAAAAAGAAAATGTAATAAACAAGAGAGCGGGCTTGTACTTTGCCATGAAGTCATTCAAACGGCACGGCTGTGGCAGAAAACTGTATAAGTATTGGCAACAGATGCTCACAGCTGAACAGCCTCCAAGCTAAACACTGAAGGAGCCGAAGAGGACAACATCCAGCAGGCCACAGCACTGCATATATTTGCCTGGACTCGTCATGCAACAGATGCATCTGGTTCTGGAAATATTTAGTGCTAATGTATTCAACTTCACCGGACTAAATGCTCTGAGTTTATGTTGAAAGGCACTGCACAACTTTGCAAGTGGAATGGAAGTCTGCAATGCATTTTTTTTTCTTTCTTTTCATGAGCCAATAGTTTTCCACATAATGGCATTTAGCTAACTGTGGTTCAGCTTGAGCATCATTAGGCCAAGGTTAGATCTAAAGAGGAGACCAGGCAGTAAAATTAAGCAATACAAACCCTTCTAAGTTTATAAAACTCATTTAAATCACTATCTCCATGGATACAAGTTGGTGGTGGACTCCTTACCAGCTCAGTTGTTAAAGACGATCCAGGCTCAATGGTAGATGAAGAAGATGCACAAGTTGCCTCCTTTGCTTACATTCTATATTCTAGATAGACATTAGGTGTGGAGAAATGACAAAATGACGCACCACAACATTACATTCTACATAGTTTACATCAAGAACTCAGTCTTTTCATCTCAATCAATTACTAAGCCCATTGTAATAGCCAAGACAAAAAGCTGCTGTCTTAAATCTTGACTTACAGAATGCTGCAATCTGCAATGTCACCTAGAGCAGCCTGAACACTCTGAGCAGACATGTGAAATGTACAGACCGAACTTGGCTGATGTCACTGGTGATCTCGTAAATACTGCAGTTATAAAATATATTTAGATGTATCACATTTCTAATCATAATACTGGCTTCTTCTGCCTGAGCTTATAGTGCTGTGATGAAGCTTATGCCATGATCAGCAGTGCTTAGCATCTCATGCTTTTATCCTCTGATAAACACCTTATGGGAGTAAACATTAAATCTAAATCTCATCATGGCGACTGTCAGTGGAGGCAAAATAAAAATACAGCCCTGGCATGCCATTATAACACCTTGATGTCAGGAGATGATTCCTGCTCCCCACTGACACAAACACACAAATTCAGACACCTCCATCCATTTGGCTTTCCGTAGGGAGATAGCTGACACCATTTTGCCCACCGGCTTAGAGTTATGATGTCAGCAGGTCATTGTGGTTTATAAGATTAAGCCCCTGGAGGAAGTCAGGGGCTCTTTAAAGCCAGGACAAAATGGCCTCTAAATTTAATTGAGGTTGCAAGGGTGTGCAATAACAATGATCGGCTTTATCATAAAAGAAAGGTATCGTGGTTCTGTATTAACAAGACATGATGGCCACAAGTGGAGCCATGTGGAGCATGTATTTTAACAGGGCCCCAAACAACCAATGGCCTACTCAAAGAGGAACCTGATGTCTTGATTCTCGATGTTTCTAGCTTCTTCATTGTAAGATGGAGAACGATCACTTTGAGCAACATGTGCAGTAAAATTAGGAATAGTGATTGATGAATGGATACAACATATTTAGATTGATACATGACAGAGGTATTGGTAATTGTTCAAAAACTCATAATGAATAATGATTACACGTATATTAAAACTGCAAATCTGTTCTGTTTACATTTCATACACATGCATATTAACTTGAAATTAAAATAAATAAATATAGAGATCGTCAAAAAACACTGCAGTTGAGGAATTTCAGTGCAATTTAAAATTAGATTGTGCAATGTACAATTAGCACAATGGTAGAGACGCTTGCACCAGATTCTAGATTTTTAGCTCCGTCTGTAGTCCTGGGAAAGGGAGATGGGAGGCACTTTGGAATTTGGACATGTTGTAGGAGGAAACAAGAATACCTGGAGGAAACCTACACAGACAAGGGGAGAACATGCAAACTCCAGAAAGAATAACATCACCATATAATAATATCAAACTAAATACATGGTCTCATCATAATGTAAGGTATGGTAATCTTTATTTTGTATAGCATATTTCGAAGATTGAAAAAAAAAAAAAAAAAAAATATATATATATATATATATATATATATATATATTATATATATATATATATATATTCAATTTGGTGTATGCTACTGATTCTTACTGATTCTTCTAGTCCAGGTGTTCCGGGCATATTGCACTAGTAAAAGGCTCCTGAGGAAGACCGAGGACAACCTGAAAGTGCTGGAGGAAGTGTGAGTGGAAAAGATGTCTGGGCCGCTCAGACTCTTACCTCTGCAACCTTTTCTCACATGTGAAAAAAAAGTGGGGGAAAATGGATGGATGGATTGTTTGTCTATTCATTTACTCAACTTTTTCTCACTGATCCTTTGTAATCCTAAAAAAAAATATTTTGGAATCCTCAGAGACGACTGTTTGTATTTTGGCTTACAAATAATTGATTTGATTTGATTTGAATCTGGACTAACAGTGATTTCTCATCAGTCATGTACCATTGAGAGTAAAGTGTTACTAAAAGCTGACGGTAACACATAAAATAATTGAACCAAAAAAAAAAAAGTAAAAATTAAAAAAAACACATGCTTTTTTGGGGACTCTGGCAGTAGATGTAACCCAAAGGTGCAAGTCTTCCAACATGACATCAGTCTATAACACAGTGACACCAACGCCTACACCTTTACAGATCTGACTGAATTTCACCCAGCAGCCGAAATCAATTGAAGCTTCGACAGGGAATGGTGCTGTGAATATATTTTGACTTCACTGAAAAGAGCTTCAAACACAAACTTTGTGACTTTACATAACATCGAATCGGCTCAAAAATCCATAATCAGGAATCCGTAATGCTTCCCACTGGTATTACAAGTTCACTCACTCATGTCTCTAAGGCCCTTTTCAGATGTTCTTATTCAACAGCTCTGGAAACCTATTCTGCATTTAAAACCGGAGACTTGCTTTGTCCATTTTAATATTTTCACAAAAATAAATAATACTGAAAAAAATATATATGGGGATCAAGCAACTCTCTCTGTTCTGAGTGGGAGATTAGCATAATTTTTACAGCAGGATTTTCACCGCTAAGACTTCAAATATGTGCCAAAATCCCAGACTCAGTGCTTTGCTTTTTCTTGTGCTTGTTTTCACTGTTCTTCAATTATTTCCCCTGGTCCCAAAAGAACGCAGTTAGTGACAGCAAGAGAAGAGTAAGATTTGAAAATTAAATGATGTATTTGCTTATAAGCTGGTTCACACACCTTTACATGCAGTCATGCCCTTTACCTAATGTGAGTTATTATGTTTTAAAGTCGTTTTTTAAAATATAATATTTTATCTGGGCAAGTTCATCATACTAAATGTATACATTAAAGTTCCACAGCCTGGTCTCATGAAATGTTTGTCTATACCACAGTAAACAGTGGGTCATGTAATGTTTTTTGCCTGGGTGTCTATAATCGCATTTCCATTACATTGCCCAAAACTTTTCAACACAATCCAAATGGCGTAATGAATACATGTTGATGTACATTGATTTATGTTTTACTGATATTGTTTTGGGAATCTTTTTGCTTTAGTGATCTTTACCTATCTGCCAGATATCTAAGAAGTGAAATTAACCATTGTTCAATTCCCTTTGTCTATTACCGATAGTAAATGTACGTCTCACCGTAAACCAGGCCGCTGCCATTGTCTCTTGGATGAGTGTTAATGGTTGGCCTCTGAACAAGGGGAGAAGCTGCTCGAAGAGTGAGGGGGAACAGACTGCAGGCGATGAAGAAGGACGATAACAACCACCAGACTGGGGAACTGGACTATGAGTGAGAACTTTGGACTTCAATTATGCATACTTGTACTTTTGTAAATAAACCATATATTTGAGCTCTAAAACTTTCTTTGGATTTTGATTTCTAACATGGATGGAATTACACAACAATATCTAATTGTAATCAATGTCAGTGACCGTTGAGTAGCTCTTTGTAGTTTCTGATTTTAAAAAGTAGCTTTCCAAGGGGAAAAAAAAAAAATCAAAATCAAGACCCCCGGTCTAAAGCATAACTAAGCTTATTTTTTTCTGATACAGTCAATTCTACACAAACTTCCGGCCTTGTCTCCAGTCTTTGTTTAATTTGGTCTAGAACAGGCAAGTCCAAACTGCGACCCAGGCATGTCAAAATTTTTGTTGGTCCTCAGACTTCCTGCTAAACTGGCTAAATAAAAAAAAAAAAAAGCATTTTACTGTCAAATTTGAACAGTTCTGTTTTCAAATTTGAAATAACAAACATTTAATGTGAAACAAACCTAAATTTAATGGTAATATTAAAAAAAAAAAAAAAAAACTTTTGACAGTTTATGAAAATTAAATAAAAGTAAAATTTTGAATGATTCACTTGATTTATGTGTTTTGTGGTCCTCCGTGTCATATGTTTCAAAATGCGGCCCCCTGTGGAAAAGTTTGGACATCCCTGGTCTAGGATAATTTTCAGGTGCGTTGTTGCTGTATTTTAATGTGGTGTACCATAGACTTTGGCCACATGACCTCTTCTTATGCCAGAGAAATATTTAAAACAATACATGGAGATAGTTGTCATAAACTCTATAACGTTAGCCTTAGTACATCTACAGCCTGTCCGTCCACGGGATGGATCTCTTCTTCACTGTGGTTCTCCTCGATCAATTACTGCTTATTGTTTTATGTGTTTTATTTTTATTTCCTACTATTCATGTTTGCAAATTATTAATCTTGGGAAGTCCTCAGAGAAGACTGTTGTAATTTGGGCTATACAAAAATAAATTGATTTCATTTGATAGTTGCATACTTCCTACTCTTGAGACATGATTAGGTTTACTATACATATACTATAAGGATATCAATCACATTGAAATCGCACTTTTTTTGCAACATTTTTTTTTTTTTTTTCACCCAGTGTTATCCAAAAGTCAACATCAAAAGTAGAATTCAGCTTAACACTGGAGAATAAACTGTATATGGTATGTAAAGTTTATCCTAAACATTTATTATGAGGTGGCAACTTTTGCAGAGTCGGCAGAAGTTTGCAGTGAATACTACAGCTTCTACACCTCTGGGATTCGGGCCATGCTCCTTAATGCTTATGATTTATTTTTCCATCTGATTCTAGTCACCAGCTTCAGCTCTGTGCTTCGGTGAACTCACCATCTGCCCCCACAGCTGCAACTGTGCCATGTTACGCACTCCTCAGATTCATGTAATGGAGAATTAATATTACTCCCGCCCTGTTACTGTTTACTGAACAAGGTTTATCCTTTTTTCACAAGATTTATGGAGATAAAGGGAGGAGACTTGCTTTATCATAAATAATAATAAACAATGTGTAACTAAACAAATAATTAGTTAATTCAAAATGTATAATAATAACAAGTAGTAGTAAAAGATTATATTTACACCAATACACCAATCAAGTGTATGTTTAGCATGAAAAGCTGACCTATTGTTTTGACATTTTTTCTTTATATTGACTTTCTCTGACTTAACTTGGGGCTCGACCACACCAGCTTTTTGTGGGAAAAAGCCTGGCGCTCTTTTGGTGCTGTTGCTGTCACCCCCTTTGATCATAACATTCACGAGACCACTTGCTTTTGTGGTAATTGTTTCTCTGCAAAGAAAAAGAGGCTCAAGCTCAAAAATCTATCAAAATATTATGGACTTCCAGAGCAGCTCTGCCCAAAGTGCTCCCTCACAATTAGGGCTTTTCCATTAGTACCTGCTTGGCATTACTCTACTCGACTCGACTCTACGCGCCTCCTACCCGGCTTAGCCCCGCTCAGAGGGAGGCATTTCCATTACAAGAGAGGCCGAGTGGGGCTGTTGTGAAGCTGGGCGGTACGTTGCCAACACTGTCACTCCCCAAATGGGGACATGATGCAAGCTCATAGAAAACAACGGAGCGTTTCAATGCGCATCGGCTTTAATTTAAGGATAATCAGACCGTTCGTTCTCCAGCATTTCATAGCGTAATATAAAACAAATATCCGCTGCATTGGCCAGTAGAGTGAAGCTTTTCATGTCAACACGTTCACGGACTCACCTCTTCTTCACGTCCGTCCGACACGTCTGTCTAAAGTCCCGCTCTGGTCCCGATGTACAATCACAAAGTCAGCTGTCCCATCTTCCTCCTCCGTCTCTCTGTCCTGAAGAAGCTGCATTATAATCTCTTGCTTTCAAACGTGTGCATCGGATGTCCATCAGTGTTTACTGTGAGAAGCAGGACCCGCAGCAGCACAGGTAACCTGCATGTACCTACGTACAAGCCCGGTTGGTCTACGCACATACCATCGAACTACTGTCTTTTGTATTTAGCGATAGGGACAACGGACTCGTTTTTTTTATGTCACTGAGCTGTTTTTTGCTACAGAGAGTACGAAATGTAGAAGCATTTCGGTGCTATCGGCAGCTAGCTTAGCGTCGACTCACGTTAGCGTACAGTAACAACAACAAATCAGCGGCACTTGTGTGACGCAACAGGCGATTGTGCGTCTGACGTCAGGTTTAGTATCTGCTCGGCTCGACTTGGCCCTGGGGTAAAGCAGGTACTAAAAAAGTACCTGGTCGGCGCGATCAGCCCAAATGGAAAAGCTCCGCACCAGGGCTAAGTCGCGCCGAGTAGAGTAGAGTAGGGCCAAGCAGGTACTAATGGAAAAGCCTAAATGTGAACCATCTGAGCAGGGTTAGAAGAGCTGTGGCCCAGTGGTTACCACAAACAAAAGTACAATAAAACAATAACATAGCAAATTGTCAAATGATACTATGCAAGTTCAAAATGTCATTTTTTTAAGCCAAGGCTTTAAGCCAGGGGTGTCCAAACTTTTTTTTCATCAAGGGCCACAGGTAAACCAGAGGCAGATCTGAGACTTATAAAAGTGAATACATCTAATGGGGTGCAATTTTGATAAAGCAGCCCGATCTCACAAGAAAAGTGTACATTTACCAAGACATTACGCAACATGTATAATGTAGGATAGTAAGAGTTTCACAGCAGTCCCCAGTTCAATTATAAGGTGGTTATTAAGATGTGTTCTCATTAGGGCTGTCAGTTTTATTGCGTTTTTTATCGCGTTAACACAAAACTATTTTAACCGCGACAATTTTTTTGACGCAAATTAATCGCATATTTATTTTTCACCATTAAAACGCTCCAATGACGCGAGGTTCATAAAAAACACAGAGCACAAGCAGAAAGAGACCTAGACAAAGCTCTGCTGGCTCACTTTTGTAGACTTTGGTAACGTTTCCACTCGATCCCACGACTGTCTGAGCGTGAGTGTGTTTGTTTACCTCGGCTCCGTCCATGTGCAGCTCGATCAGCTGATGAGGAGGCTCCGTACATGTTTCCACCTTCCGTGTCTTGATAAAGTTGCGGTCCGTGGTCACTAAATGCGATGTTTGTCCACTCAGGTTGTTGAAACGATCCAATATCCAAATAGGCTTTCAAAACCCGTAAAAACGTTCGTAGTTCTACTTTTAAGCTTCTGCAGTGCAGNCCACAACATACCGGGTAATCAGATTATTTTATTTTTGTGATCCACGGAGCTGAGCAAAAATCTACTATTTTTTCTAGAATTTTTCATGTATTTTTTGGTTGTAAGCAGCCTTGTTGGTTTTTATACGAGAGACAATCTTTTTTTGTTAATAAATCAACCTGTTACTATATCTGTTCATGTGAAGTTTAATAGACATAGACAGGACAGTGCAGAATAATGTGCCATTTGTTCATCAAAATCCATGAAGTTTGTCTGTTCTTGTTGTTGTTAGCTTTGTGGCTAACTGTTAGCTTTCCAACATACCTCGCTGGTGTGAAAAAGCTTAAAACTCATTATGGTGAAGTATTCGGAGGCTCAAAATGCATGTGAACAAAACATGTAGACTGATGTAGGAAATTTAAATTGAATTATTTCTGTTTGCTTACAGTTTTACAGAAGCAAATATTGTGTATAGCACCTTTGACCAAAATCACTTTAAATGTTTAGTGTTTGGGCTGTAATATTGCTTTTAGAGTACTAATTAATTGCTTACTCAGGTAACAATACAAGTAGTGGGCCACAAAATTACTCAAGTAAGAGTAGACCTATTTGAGTCTAAAAATTATATTAGCCTATAAAAAACGTACAGGACATTTTTGAATGACTTAGGATTGGATATTGGTTTCACATTAATCTGGTTGGATGAAGAAATGTTTGATGGACGTTTCTCAAACAGCTGCATTTTCAGTATGTGTAAAGTTTTGGTCCTCTTTTGCATTCAGTTTAAAACATATCTGTTTTATTATTCTATTTACTTGTCAGATTTAGGACTGACATATAGTAATTTGAGTTTTGTTGCTAACTGGAGCCAATTATTTTATGTTATTCTAAATAAGAAAACTCAACTCTTAAGAAGCAACATATACAGTACATTTAAAAGACATTTAAAAGGTTGCCATTCCATTCAACATGGTGACCAAACTACACTAATGCAAATAGAAAAGAGGCTTTAAAAGAGTGTGAGTATTGTACCTAAATGGATAAATTTGACATTCTATTGTGTCATTAATTTGTTGCTATCCATTTAGTCTTTTTGGAAACACAAAAATGGTGTTTATTTCGTGCCCAAATCTACCTAATCTTCATTCCACTTCCAAACTAATCCTCTTGAGCGGAGTCCTTGTAACTGTATTGTACACTGCGGTGCATCTTAAAGGATTATTTGTGGAGAATCGGCGCAGTGAACTCAGAGCTGTATCAAATGAAGCGCACCCCGGAGCCTTCACAACATCAACATATTCTGTATTAACATTTGCATAAGTCATTTCACACTCATTACCAGATTAAATAATGCTGGATTTTTACAGAGCCGTGAGAAAAAGACTGGGATCTAAAGGGCAAATTTAATGTATCAGAGGCCAAAGAGCACTGGGGCAAAAAGTGTCACCACAACAAGAGCTGAGAGTACTTTTTACTATGTTTTATACTAGTGCTAAGTAATTTTAGTTTAGGGTGTTCATCACCTCCTTGTTTTTGTCTGGAATATTACACGGAGTGACCATAAATATATGTACATCTTTTAGTTTATTGCAGGTGTTTAGCAGAGCTCCTGCAATTGTTCAGCATACATCAGTTATCATCAGAAATTACATTTAGAGAATGCATATTACTTTTGCATAATAGGGTTTACACATTTTCAAAGACAGAAGAAAGCCAGAGCATTTCACTGGGTTGACAAAGCTCCATTATCATGAGAGACGTGAAGTGCTGCTGATAAACCAACACAATCACATGGAAATGTATACCATGCATTTTCTCTATTTTTGCATGACTATTTTCATTATTATTATTATTATTTTTTTTATAGTAACCTAATCCTTATCTTAACCAACTCCAAGTACCAGAACTAAACTTACCCTTTTTTGTATCTTCAGACTAAAACTTGGGAGTTAAATCAAAAGAAAATGTCCCCACTTGTCTTAACGTGCTCATGATCTGCTATTGACTTGTCATACGTGTTTCCGTGGTGGGTTGGTTTATCAGCAGAAGTCCACTTCACCAACTCCACCAACAAAGTCTCAAGACTTATATTAATAAGCTACATATGTACACACTGAAATCTTTTTTTTTTAATTTAAGAAAACATTTAACCATTGTCTCAAAGCGATCCAAAATGTTTATTCATGTTTTGTAATCTATTAATAAGCAGAGAGAAAGAGAGAGAAGAAAACTAGAACTTTCAGAAATAGTAGATTCTTTAGGCAGTAATTCTCAACCTGGGGGTCGCGGATTGCTTTCTGAGTTTGACACCATTCAACTGTATAATGATAGATGCGGATTCCTATTTACAATTTATCATTTAATTTATCTAGGCTTATGACTTCAAAATAATATAAAACAATAGACTAAAGACTACTTTATCACTATGCGGGTAGCCTATTTTGTGTGCCTATATGGTTGTTATTTTCGGGGTCGAGACTAAAAAAGGTTGAGAACCTCTGCTTTAGGGTGCAATTTGTGTGATCTTAACTCTTGAAAAAGCTCACTCGAAAGTACACAAAAGACTGCAATACGAAAAACCCATGCACAAAGGATTAAAATAGGTCTAAAAAAGGCCCAAATACGACACATATGTGTTCTGGGTTAGATTATTTGTTATTTTATATTGAGCACATTTTAATTATTTATTTTTATTATTGTGATATAACGACAATACAGAATAATGACATAGTAACATAATGACAGTACAAAAGAAGAAACCTTACAAACATATGACATACAACATAAGACTTGAAGGAATACATTTTAATTCTGATGTGGACTTGATTTGGTCTTATTCAAGTCCTGATTTAGTCCAAGCTAAATTTTCACTTTGTTTTGCATTTTATTGCTTTGTTCCTTTGTAGGGCAGTATACCTCTTAGTCCAAAAATTGAACCCACAACCTCAAACGTCTTCTTTTCCCTACCCTATTAGGGTTAATTTCTGTTCGTGGACTATGCGGCAATTATTTGACTGTAATTCAAAAGTGCATAATCTTCTCATAAACTGACACTGACGAGAATGCAAAGTGACTGAAACCTGCTTAAACTTTTACGAATGCGACTGGGGATTTTAAACTGGAGCTGTCTATTCCACATTTGTCAAAGTGTCAGACGCTTCAGAGGAAGTTCGGAGCATTTCTCATTTAAAATAATGGTTCTTTATTCACACTGCTTCTAAAAGTGCTTCCTCAACCGATCCATCTGAGGGTAGGGAAGCGTGGAGGGGGAAAAAGCAATGCACCTTGGGAGGCATGGAAACCCAAAGACCCATAATTCTGAAGTATGGGACACATAAAGAAAATATGGTAATGAGAAAGTGGGAGTTGGGATGACGTCAGTCAGAGTTTTAACTTGATTAGTAAACAGATTTTTGTCATTATTATAACTTTTAATGTGACTGATGGAAGTTTTGTTTGAGAAAAGTTCCTCTTCCACTTATTGTCTGTGTACATATGCCTTAAGTTCCTTTTTCTTATGTGCAAATTGAGAAAGTGTTTCAGACCGTATTTTACTCATACTTTTTCACTCGCTTTTTCACGCTTATGTCAAACGTTCCCATGAGAGTAAAATTTCCAAGGTTGTGATCTGGCTTTTTTTTTGTGATGGATTACTATGAAGGCATTGCATTGACTGTGACTCTTCTGTATTACATTAGTTTAGTCCAGTTCGGTAAATTCAATAGACCTAAACCTTTTCACACTGAATCAAAAATAATTTATTTAATTTAAACAAAGAAATTATGTAAAGCTAACAGTAACATTTCGACAAAAATAACTCCCCCAAAAAACATGTTTCATGTTTTTTCTATATACAGTATCTTTGTGGCACTAAATAAATAATATTAATGTGATTTTCTTTAGTTCTTATGATGTAGGACTTAAGGCATACAACTAAAGATTGATTTCATCTTTGTACTTTGAATGGTGCGGTTGACTTTTCAGTCCTAGAAAAATCCTTTTCCCATTGTAGCAACTTTTTTCAGTTCCACTTCCCATTTTAGGCACATTCATGGACTGAGACCACTCTCTAGAAACCTTTTAAGGTCCTGCTCAGGGGGAGGTACTTTCCATTCAAACCAGGAACCATTTGATGACACAAGCACATTTACAATGCTAACTTTGTTGGAAAGATGTTTTATATGTTCTGAACACCAGTGATTTTGTTTTATTGTTATTTTCATTGATGTTTTAAGGTTTTGTAAATCATAGTTTGATGTGGAATTAAAAAAGACAACTTTTGTTTTTCCAACACCACTTAAATACTTATTTAAATGACTATACAGACTACACAGATGGTAATGCTAAAGCTAATTAGACCCACTTTCAGAAACTGTTGCTGTGTGAAAACAGACATTGCAGAGTAGTTCTTCTGACTAAACAGAGGCTGGAGGAATGGTATATAATAGGCCTTTACCCACTGTAGGAACTTTTTTAGTTCCTGTCCCCATTTGGGAGCATTCACACAGAGCAGGAACTATGAACTGGGGCCACACTTTAGGGACTTTTTAGCTCCTGCTCTGGGGCAGGTACTTTCCAGTCAGACCAGGAACCTTTTGGTGACACAAGCACATTTTACACTGCTCACTTGTTTTTAAACATGTTTTACACATTATCACATTTAGATTAACCTTCCTTATCCTTAAGAAAAATTATTTAAAGGCAGTAACTCCCAAAATGTATTTATTTAATTTGTAAATAGTAGTCTATAATACTATTATTAGGAATTACAGTGAACCATTTTGTTTTATTATTAATCCCAGTGATGTTTATAAGTTTTGCACATTATGGTTTTATGTGGAATTGAAAAAAGACAACTTTTGTCTTCTTAGCACCACTTAATTAATTATTTAAATGTTCCAGACTTTATAGGTGCTAATGATAAAGCTAGTTAGACCCACTTTCAGAAACTGTTGCTGTGTGAACACAAACATGGGGACAGGGTAGTTCCTCTGACTAAACAGGGACTGGAGAAATTTGGGACTAGTTCTTGGTACTTTCATGTGTGATCCCCACCAGCCCCATCCCCATAGAATCTCTGACCCTGTTTTGAGACCCTTAACCCTCAACCGTAGACCTTTTTTTTTGCTTATAAAATTCGCTTCACTTTTCAGACTTTCCTTCCACAGTTGTTTACTTTTTCTCTTTTCAACAGACCAATCACTGCAACCATCTCACGATAACCATTTAACTTGTGTCTTTTGTGAACGTTCTTCTTGCAGGGCCAAACCAATGCTGCAAACGAGAAATGTTCGCAGTACAAAACTTAAGCAAAGTAATTATTGTGTGCCTGCCAGTTCTTTTGATCCCCAGCCCGCCCTCCCTCTGCGCCTTCCCTCCGTGGCACACTTAAGTGATTTATTTGCTGGTAATTTGTTGTCTCGTTCCAAGCAGATGGAGGCAGTGAGGCTTCTGTTCCTGCTTTTGCTGCCTGCTGGCCCTGCCTTCAGGTCCAAATATAGTCACTGAAAATGGCTTATTAAGAACGCTTGAACAGTAATGGTGACAGGAGTGACTCAAACTCTGAGTGTGCATTAGTAAAGTGCTTCTCAAACTTTTCACAGCAAGACAGTTTGAAGATGTTGGCACCCCACCACTTGAAAAATGATAAATTGATATTGAATGATCCATTATCAAATCGGGATCACTTTGGTTCAGACAAGAGAAGATTAAAAGAATGAAACGAGATCTAAAAGAAATACAGCAAACAACAATCAGTTTGAAACAATTTGGATGGTAGAATTCACTATTATAACAAACAAAACGTCACATGGTGAGGAGATTCTTACTACATTTGACCAAGATGAAGCTGAAGTGAAACTTTCTGAGATTTTTAGTGGAGATAAATAAATTCATAGACAACAAAATGCTTTTACCAAAGACGTTAAATTGACACATTTCTCTACTTTTAAGCATATGCTAGTAAATTTTAGTCATAAAGCTAATCTTTTCACATAGAATAATCAATTGTCAATTATTCATTTACTGAATTAGTTGATAGTTATTTTTCTTTTTAATTATTAGCTACTTGCAATAAAAAAAAATGTGTTGCCCTAAAAGGAAGACTAAAGCTATTATATTAAGCCAGAACAAAGTTTAATGAAAACAAGCATTTCTCAACCTGGACTAAAAGTTAAAAGATCTAATCAAACACCAAACACCTGAACAACTTAAAGTGATGGTAAACCATCACCATCTAAAAGCAAATTTTAAACAGAGCTGGTAAACCAAAAACAAAACAAAAAAACATTAGGTCTCCTTTAAGGACTTGGTGCTTGAGAAATTTGCCTTCTGCATTTGACTGACAAATCAGTCAAATGCAGAAGGCAGTGCTTCTGGGACAAATTGGGAGGAGAATTCAGGACCTTTCTCTATCGTGTTGTTTTGGACTGATGGGTAAAACAGGGCTGGTAAGTCACACCATTCGAATATATTTGAACTCCTATAACTTTGATCTAACTGCTACATTTCTTAAAGCATTTCTCTGACTAATGCGAGCGAATCTTTCCTTCTTTTTGTGTACATTTTGCTACACACTTGACTTGCTTTCAAATGGTTTTCTTTAGGCTGTCAATGGAGCCAGCTCATTTAAAGTAAACACTAAAGTGATAGAAGCCTGCCAGCTGTGGACTGAAGAGTGTCTGAAAAGACATCCTTGATCGACTTAAATGGATCCTTAAGCAGAAGTGACACAGACCTCTTTACACAGTTATCTGCAGGACTGTTGTCTTCTTATGTGCCTAACAACCCTTTGAGAGTCAGTGAGACCAGTGTGACTCACTCCAGGGTTGTACGGTCATATAAAGGACACTTATCTGTATTTGGACCAACAGTTTGTTAGACAGATCCTTTTAATGTTTAGAGCGACTTATTGGTTCAGAGAAATCAGAAGTGAAGTTTAACCTTGATTTGAAGAGACGTGCAATGGGGATGGAGTCTCCAACCTGTGCTCACGGAATACCAGATTTCTGCAATAGGTCTGCTCTAAGGTCCCAAACAGACCACCAGAGTTAGCGAGAGGCACATCCTAGGGATAACACAGGGAGCAAGTGGAGAGAAATGACTGCAGCTGCAGTGTCTGAGTCTTTCTATGAAGAAGTGAACTGCAGAGCACAGTTTACACAGCCTATTCAAATTTGAAATAACAAACATTTTAATGTGAAACAAACCTAAATTTAATGCGTAATATTAAAAAAAAAAAAAAAAAAAAACTTTTGACAGTTTATGAAAATTAAATAAAAAGTAAAATTTTGAATGATTCACTTGATTTATGTGTTTTGTGGTCCTCCGTGTCATATGTTTCAAAATGCGGCCCCCTGTGGAAAAAGTTTGGACATCCCTGGTCTAGGATAATTTTCAGGTGGCGTTGTTGCTGTATTTTAATGTGGTGTACCATAGACTTTGGCCACATGACCTCTTCTTATGCCAGAGAAATATTTAAAAACAATACATGGAGATAGTTGTCATAAACTCTATAACTTTAGCCTTAGTACATCTACAGCCTGTCCGTCCATGGGAGTGGATCTCTTCTTCACTGTGGTTCTCCTCGATCAATTACTGCTTATTGTTTTATTTTTATTTCCTACTTTTCATGTTTGCAAAATTCTTAATCTTGGGAAGTCCTCAGAGAAGACTGTTGTAATTTTGGGCTATACAAAAATAAATTGATTTCATTTGATAGTTGCATACTTCCTACTCTTGAGACATGATTAGGTTTACTATACATATACTATAAGGATATCAATCACATTGAAATCACACTTTTTTTTGCAACATTTTTATTTTTTTTTTCACCCAGTGTTATCCAAAAGTCAACATCAAAAGTAGAATTCAGCTTAACACTGGAGAATAAACTGTATATGTAGTGTAAAGTTTATCCTAAACATTTATTATGAGGTGGCAACTTTTGCAGAGTCGGCAGAAGTTTGCAGTGAATACTACAGCTTCTACACCTCTGGGATTCGGCCATGCTCCTTAATGCTTATGATTTATTTTTCCATCTGATTCTAGTCACCAGCTTCAGCTCTGTGCTTCGGTGAACTCACCATCTGCCCCCACAGCTGCAACTGTGCCATGTTACGCACTCCTCAGATTCATGTAATGGAGAATTAATATTACTCCCGCCCTGTTACTGTTTACTGAACAAGGTTTATCCTTTTTTCACAAGATTTATGGAGATAAAGGGAGGAGACTTGCTTTTATCATAAATAATAATAAAACAATGTGTAACTAAACAAATAATTAGTTATTCAAAATGTATAATAATAACAAGTAGTAGTAAAAGATTATATTTACACCAATACACCAATCAAGTGTATGTTTAGCATGAAAAGCTGACCTATTGTTTTGACATTTTTTCTTTATATTGACTTTCTCTGACTTAACTTGGGGCTCGTACCACACCAGCTTTTGTGGAGAAAAAGCCTGGCGCTCTTTGGTGCTGTTGCTGTCACCCCCTTTGATCATAACATTCACGAGACCACTTGCTTTTGTGGTAATTGTTTCTCTGCAAAGAAAAAGAGGCTCAAGCTCAAAAATCTATCAAAATATTATGGACTTCCAGAGCAGCTCTGCCCAAAGTGCTCCCTCACAATTAGGGCTTTTCCATTAGTACCTGCTTGGCATTACTCTACTCGACTCGACTCTACGCGCCTCTACCCGGCTTAGCCCCGCTCAGAGGGAGAGCATTTCCATTACAAGAGAGGCCGAGTGGGGCTGTTGTGAAGCTGGGCGGTACGTTGCCAACACTGTCACTCCCAAATGGGGACATGATGCAAGCTCATAGAAAACAACGGAGCGTTTCAATGCGCATCGGCTTTAATTTAAGGATAATCAGACCGTTCGTTCTCCAGCATTTCATAAGCGTAATATAAAACAAATATCCGCTGCATTGGCCAGTAGAGTGAAGCTTTTCATGTCAACACGTTCACGGACTCACCTCTTCTTCACGTCCGTCCGACACGTCTGTCTAAAGTCCCGCTCTGGTCCCGATGTACAATCACAAAGTCAGCTGTCCCATCTTCCTCCTCCGTCTCTCTGTCCTGAAGAAGCTGCATTATAATCTCTTGCTTCAAAACGTGTGCATCGGATGTCCATCAGTGTTTACTGTGAGAAGCAGGACCCCGCAGCAGCACAGGTAACCTGCATGTACCTACGTACAAGCCCGTGTGGTCTACGCACATACTCATCGAACTACTGTCTTTTGTATTTAGCGGATAGGGACAACGGACTCGTTTTTTTTATGTCACTGAGCTGTTTTTTGCTACAGAGAGTACGAAATGTAGAAGCATTTCGGTGCTATCGGCAGCTAGCTTAGCGTCGACTCACGTTAGCGTACAGTAACAACAACAAATCAGCGGCACTTGTGTGACGCAACAGGCGATGTGCGTCTGACGTCAGGTTTAGTATCTGCTCGGCTCGACTTGGCCCTGGGGTAAAGCAGGTACTAAAAAAGTACCTGGTCGGCGCGATCAGCCCCAAATGGAAAAGCTCCGCACCAGGGCTAAGTCGCGCCGAGTAGAGTAGAGTAGGGCCAAGCAGGTACTAATGGAAAAGCCCTAAATGTGAACCATCTGAGCAGGGTTAGAAGAGCTGTGGCCCAGTGGTTACCACAAACAAAAAGTACAATAAAACAATAACATAGCAAAATTGTCAAATGATACTATGCAGTTCAAAATGTCATTTTTTTAAGCCAAGGCTTTAAGCCAGGGGTGTCCAAACTTTTTTTTCATCAAGGGCCACAAGGTAAAAACCAAGAGGGCAGATCTGAGACTTATAAAAGTGAATACATCTAATGGGGTGCAATTTGATAAAGCAGCCCGATCTCACAAGAAAGTGTACATTTACCAAGACATTACGCAACATGTATAATGTAGGATTAGTAAGAGTTCACAGCAGTCCCAGTTCAATTATAAGGTGGTTATTAAGATGTGTTCTCATTAGGGCTGTCAGTTTTATTGCGTTTTTATCGCGTTAACACAAAACTATTTTAACCGCGACAATTTTTTTGACGCAAATTAATCGCATATTTATTTTTCACCATTAAAACGCTCCAATGACGCGAGGTTCATAAAAAACACAGAGCACAAGCAGAAAGAGACCTAGACAAAGCTCTGCTGGCTCACTTTTGTAGACTTTGGTAACGTTTCCACTCGATCCCACGACTGTCTGAGCGTGAGTGTGTTTGTTTACCTCGGCTCCGTCCATGTGCAGCTCGATCAGCTGATGAGGAGGCTCCGTACATGTTTCCACCTTCCGTGTCTTGATAAAGTTGCGGTCCGTGGTCACTAAATGCGATGTTTGTCCACTCAGGTTGTTGAAACGATCCAATATCCAGAATAGGCTTTCAAAACTCCGGTAAAAACTTTCGTAGTTCTACTTTTAGCTCTGCTAGCTTAGCGGTAAAGCTTTGCTCGTTTTAACTAACACTTCCTTTAAATCTTTCAGAATAAAAGCTTCATAATCTCCAGCTGCAGAAAGCGCTTTATTGTGAAAGATCAGTGTAATAAATGCTTATAATGAGTGAATGTAACAGATTCTACAAATAAAGACATAATAAACAGGAATTAAAGCTAAATATATTATTAGAATGTAAAATACATTAAAATATATAAAATAAAAACATTTAATTATATGCGATTAATCGCGAGTTAACTCAAGACAATCATGCCATTAATCGCGATTAAAATTTTTAATCGCTTGACAGCCCTAGTTCTCATTTATGAATATTAACAAAATCCTGATTGTAATCTAAGCCCAGACCAAAATTGACCCATTTTAGTAACTTGAAGCCTAAACTTACCTGTTTCACCGAAAGAAAACTTCCCCATAGGGCTGCAAACCAAAACTCGTGTGATTCTTACGTTGTGAAATATCGTGTAATTTGTACGCTTTTTCACATCATGCTAAATGTACTTCGTAACATACACACACATACGCAAAAAAACGCCTGAAATCATGTTCAAAATATGCTGTTTTTGCATTGTGGTAAACGTATGCTTTCTTGTGAGACTGTGTTAGAAAAAAATAACATGAGCCATGTTAACTTAGCTCATGTGGAAAAAAAAAAAAAAAAAAAAGATAGATAGATAGATAGATAGATAGATAGATAGATTCTTCTTAGTCATCACTTGTTGCATTTTGGGTACATTTTTCAGGAGTTCTGATCTACAAAAGGTCCGAGAGCTACATTGGATTCTGACATGCCTCCTTCAATTTCCCTTTGTCAATTTACCATGGTTTCTTCTGACTAAAACCGATAGCCAGTTGAAAATAATCACTTGTTTATCTTCAAAGCTTTAAAGCTACGTAAAATCCACACATTTGTGATATATTTGCATTACACAGACACGGAGCATTTGGGCCCCTCCTTGTGCATGAATTTGCATGAGTCGCTTCAGACGAGGTGTGTTTGATCAGCGACGCCCTCAGATGTCATCCCTGTTTTAAATGTGCTCTTCAGAGGAACAGTCTATTTGTAGAGGTTGAGCTAGGAGCTTGTTGAGTTTACGTGGGTATGTGTGTGTTTGTGTGTATGTGTAGCCCAGTCAAGTCTTCCCGAGGTCTCTCTTGTTCTCCCCAGTGACTCTGATTGGGAAACAGCTCCAGGCATCCTCTAGGCACTGCCTCCTCCTCCCTTTATGTTGTGTTTGGGAGCCCGCACATCTGCAAGTGTGGCTTATTGTGAGAGTGCTGAACGCCTGTGTGCCCCCAACTCTGAACCCAATTTTGTCTTGATTAGCAGCTGCTAACTTTAGAGGGGAAACATGAAGTGAGGAATCTCAACACATGGAGGATGAAACAATGTAGAAGCTTATGAAATTCACAGAAAGAGACAAATCTCACGGAAATTTAAATGCATATGTAAACCACGCAATTTCTCTTCTTATTTGTGTATGTATAATATGCGTTGCTGTCCCAGTTCATTCCAGGAATGAATGTAAAGATGTGTTATTATTTATGAATAATAACAAAATCTTAATCTTAATTTTTACCAACTCCAAGCCTTACACCTACAGTCAGTGAGGGTTGGGTGATCATAGCTCTCAGGTCAGCGGTTCATTCTCTCCTCAGAGTCTCAAACTGAACCGGTGAGTTGCGTAGCGTAGGCTACAGTAACGGTCTAACAAAGCTCAAAAGCCATTTGCTGCAAGTTAGGAAAACAAAAAATTGGATCGGAATTGGGAGCTCGAAGAAACCATTGATCTGTCCTCGGCAAAGTGAAAAGCCTGGTGCGGCAGTTCTGTGGAGCAGTCAGGACCGTGACTTGCTCAGTAGTCCCACATGATGATATATTCCCTCGGAAATGTTAAACCAGAATGGGCTTCTCCGGAGCTCTGAACTGCAGGTGCAGATTGCGTTTGCCTGGAAAATCCAGAAGATACATAGAAAACACAGTGTCTAACCACCTTGTCCCTCTTTCAAATTTCAATGACTGATTTTGACAGATTGTTTAGCTAATCAGGGACATGCATCATCTAAAAAAAAAAAAAATAATAATAATAATTAAAAAAACATTGCAGATTTCGGCGGAATCAGTGAGCGAAGAAAAATGTGAGGTGAGCGAAGTTAGATTTTGGCCTAAATGACAGACGACTATTCAGCTTCTTTGTATCATTGGCGTTATGCAAATAAGCTGATCTGATTGCCCGGTACATTGTGGAGTTTATCTGAAACAAAGATGGGGCCTGGTTAACAGACCCACTCTTAGCAATTTGTGTAGGTTCTGGATGCCAGGCAAAAACTACGTACCCTGGTCAGCAATAAGAGGTGCTTCTAGTTTACCTTTTTCTGTCCTTCATTGACATGTTTGAATTTGAATGAGTAAGTAAATAATTAAGAATAAAGGTTAATTTTATCTTTCTTGTTGTTTGCTCAACTGATCATTGTTTTTGTTTTTGGGTTTCCCATTTCAGAACAGAAATCATATGATCAACAAGTACATGGACCTCCAAAGCCAAAACTTTGCAAGTGGTTGTAAAACCTCTCAACATGGTCAAGAAAGGAGCTCTGGAGATCATACTAATATGAACTGAAAAGAAAAAAATAAAGAAAAGGGAGAATTCAAAGTTCAAAGATAATGATTTAACATTGCATCTGAGCTTTAAATATTATGCGGGTTGAAGAAGAAACAACAATTTAATATGCTTATTCCACATTGGCATGTACCACAGAGCAGAGTGAAACCAGTAATAAAAAAAAAAAAAAAAAACAATGAAGGAAAGGTATAAGGAGGAAAGACAAGCTTGAGGGAAGAACAGAGGATGCAGAAGACCAAAGAGAAAGTATGAAGCAAGAATACATCACAGTGTTGGAACCACTGGCAGGTGTTTGAACTTTGAGAAATGCACTTTTTGAGGATAAAGTGTGGAGTAGAAAGGTTTGCCGCAGCCGATGGGGATTCGCTCTGTGTGTCTTATCTCTCTCTGTCTCTTTCTCTTACTAAGATTTCTTTTACCTACAACTCCTCACTCTCACAGCACTAATGTGGGTTTGCAGATTGATTTGTCAGTGTCCACCTGAGCCAACTTGTCAGACACCGGCAGGAGATGGAAAGTTTAAATAATGCTAAACCTTGGTAGACGATGCACTTACCGATTGCCGCCTCACTTTGCTGAGGATCCTCCAAGTATAGTGGGGAATTTGTTCTTCTCCATGGTGATGTCATAGCTTTACATTACAACTGTATGGTTTTACCCTCATCTAATTTTTTAACCCCTTGTACTTCCAGCCTTTTTCCTCTCACACGTCTGACTAAAATCATCTAAATTTATCTAAGACTAAAACAATTTTTGATTGCTTTGGGGCACAAGCAAATGGCTGGGGTCTTTGTGAAGCTGTAACCCTGTAGTTTTAACTTCTGATGACTAACAGACTCTGATCAGAAGTGAGATCTTTCTCCACACAAAAGTAAAACAGATATAATTTCTGCCTTATTATTTATTTTTTTCTAAATATAAGGACTGGTAGCTGACTGGTGTTGACAGCTGACACCTGATTTATTTTGGGTTTTGATAATTCAACTGCAAAAGCTGAATGTAACTGAAGTAAAAATACGTTTTAGGGACCTAAATATATCTTAAAAACAGTAGAACAGTAGAAACTGAGTCTGATTCATTCCAGATTTGACTCTAAGTTAGAGGGACACAATGGTATTTTTATCTTGGTGGTTCAGTTTATTCGCAAAAATGAATTTATCAAGAAAAGGTCGGACGGCCCTTATTTATTTATTTTGTATATTTAGATTAAACCTAACAATGGGCTTCATGTTTGAGAAAGTTGACAAAAGGTGCATAATCAATTATAATATTGTCAAGGTTTGAAATTTCATTAGTGTATAAATATTGTGTGATATATTGATATGTTGAATTTTTTATTTGCCTTGAAACTACACCAATTCTATAAATAACCACAATATATTTAGTGGAGTCATAATGAAGCTTTGTCACACTGACCAGTTATTTACTTGAATAATCTCTGGAATGAGTATCTATCTGTTTTGTGTGAATATGATGTGAAATGTGAGAAAGCCACTTGTATGTTAAGTTTTAGTGCTAATACAAAGTTACCAAATATCCCAAAGCCTTTCTTAGTAGCACTCAAGCCTAATCAGTTTTTTAAAGCTTCGACAATAATGGCCTGACAGGCTTTGGAACAAAGACAAATTGACTTTTGTTGTTTAGTGCAGTACTTAAAGTTTTAGAACTCAGACTTGACTTTTTATGTACAAACCTGGGTCTAATCTCATTAAATGCATCGTAGTTTGCCAATTGAGCAGCCCCCAAAGAGGTGTGTGCAGCCCAACTTTGGACCTTGGCCTAATTGTAGGTGGGTTAGTGCACTTTGAGTTTTCTGTGCATATAAATCAAATTGCTGGAATGCTTTGCCAACTTCTACACAAAAACAAATGTCACAGCTGTTCATGTTGGTTTGGTTAATTATACTGCTTTTACTGACAAAGAAGATTGAATCTAAATCTATACAAGCAAGTCAACTTTAAATCATTATTTGTTTTAATCTTTGATCCTCACGTCACCATATGCTACAGTATGAAACAGCTGGGAGTTTGAGCGAGTGTCCTATATAGTGTCGGGTGTGATCTCCCAACATAACAAGAGCATGTCTCAGACAGGAGGAGTCTTCTGTACTGCTCACACATAATCACAGACATGATCGTACGCACACAAAGCTCTCAGGGGGGAGGCACTAAAGCAGTCACTTTCATCTCTCATCTCTTTTTAATACCACCTGCATTCACGCGTCTCTGCTCTCTTCACACACTTGCTTTTTTAAATGGGAGGTTATGGAGTACAGTGTCTTATCGCTGTGTATTTATTGAACTATTCAAACTACTGTGGTTTAAAAATCAAACTACACATGATTAGTTGTCATGAATTATGCAGCTGAGCATTTGGTAGAAAAAGACTGATGCATGTCTGGTTTTCTACTATCAAGAGTGAGATTCTTCACCAGAGTTTGGTGATTTGGGGCTGAACTTTGGACCTGTTCTCTGTGACTTTTCAATGAATTATGCATCGGTGTTTATTATGCAGTGGTATTTCCGTACTGACCAAAACAATCCTGACAGCATGGCCTGTTGGATTTGTTTGTTCCTATGCACTTCTTAATATTTCTGGGAAAGATTGCATTTTAATGCCTCATCCCTTCAGGTAATGTCTCGACTTATTTTATCTTGTCTGTGTGCGATGACCTTTTCTCCTCATAACATTGATGATTGTTTCCAGATTCTTTTTAGCTCTGCTTGGATTTGTCTCTGGTTATTTTATTGTTATTGCTATGTTGTTATTGTAACTGAATCATTTCAGTGAAAACTATTTAAATTAATGCCAATTGAGAACTTGACAGTGAGTGTGATAACAGCAGATCACAACCACAGCCTATCACCAGAATGCTGACTACGGTTGGTGCATTTCACTGAAAGATACCCTTATTTTATCTCTCAGACAAATTTTCCCACAAAAATATTTCAATCATAAAACTTGTATTCAAGATATTGTCACTTTTTTCAGGGTAATATTAATCCAGCTTTGCATACTTGTTTTTGAAAGAAAAAACAACAACTTCTGGATGGATGTAAAAATAATATAAAAACGAAATAGATGTAATTTTATAAAACCACAACATCAGAATAGTTGCTTGAGAGGTTTACACAACTGTTGATTTCGCAAACAGAAAATCATACAAAGTGGTAAATTGGTCAATAAAGCAGTGAAGGAGATATATGGACAGATAGACTTGATACATCCATTTGCAAATAACTTAGATCATTTGGGCATAAATTACTGAAAGTCTTTGTGTATTTTTTATTTCTTTTTTTCAAGTTACGTTTTATCTGAGAACATGCATACCAACAGCACAACAAAATTTTAGGGTGGTCTTCTGCTCTCCACATCATGATTGGCATGATCAGGTCTGGTCCTTCTCGCTGACTCGCACAAGCGGCTGCCTCACATCCATTAAGAAGTGCTCTGCAGCTCTTCCTTCAGTCACAGTGCACTAAACATGTGTGTGTTTGTGTGTATGTGTGTGCCTATTTGGCTCCAGTTTTCTCATGCTTCATTTGTCTGCTGAATGAGACCAGAATCTCTCACTATTCACTGAAGATTCCCACTGGATTCCCTGCCTTAGCCAGGTTACCGCCTCAGTAAACACTCTAAATGGGCAGCACCCCAAATATGTATGCTCAACGTAAATTTGTTTTTAAGTCGACATTTTGAAAAACCCTGTCTGGCTGTGTAATGTTTATGTGCTCCTGAGGTGTGCCAAAGTACATTAAAGACAGATTAAGGTCAAAAGGTCTCGGGAGAGTTGGAGAGGGCAGTGCACCAGAATTTAATGGAAAAACACTAATTTCACCTTTTGCTCTTGATTTCCTTCCTCTTGACTCTACTATATCTTTCTCACACTATTCACTCTCCAATTTGCTTCTGCATATTCCCATTTGGAGCGGTGGGTGACTGTGCCTGTGTGTGAAACTATTGACCTTAGCTGGATTACTCTAGGCAATACTTGCAGGGCTGGTGAAGATGGAGTTGGATAGAATACATAGTCCATTTAAGACATATAGGAACTGTCTATAAATATATACCAGAACTCACATTCTCCTTATGAGAGGCTGCACTGCTAGTCACTGAAACCCTCTTCCTCTCATTTTTCAGTTGAATCAACAGTTTTCAAAATTTTTACTTCCCCCTTGCTCTTTCTTTTCTTTCAAAAATTCTCACCAAATTATTGTAACACAATTTGACCATTTCCAGTGAAGAGAGAAGACATTTGTTCCCCTGACTTTGGCTTTGATTTGCCAAAATATTCTTGGTATTGTTTATTGCCTCCCCTGCCCCCTACTTTGGTTAGTTGGAGTAGCTCTGGCTGTGTTGTTGTTGCGTTATTATGCTTAAATAGAAGTCATGCTGAGAAAATTGGCTCTGAGTTCAGCACTAGGATAAATGACCGAAAAGAGAGGCCTTACAATAAGCGCACATAATGACCAGTTCGTGTACCGTACTCGCCGGGTTTAGATTTGCAGAGTACGCGTTGTTCACTGGTGCTTTATATGTGTGAGTTCCGTCTGCATGCGCTTGATAATGACACCCATGAATTATGCATGTGCTGTGATGCTTTTCATTCAATTTCTGCTCTTTTCTCCCCTTCTCCCTCTAAACAACATTACAGAGGCGTCTCTGGGCATTTGGCTGTAAATAAACTCCCAACTAATAGACTTCAACTCCGGGCAACACCCGTCTGCAAAGCACTTGCCTGAGTGAGCTTAACAAACTGCCTTGCAGCACTGATCGGGGGTCAGCTCCACCGCTTACAATTAAGTGTTTGAGCAAAAAAGGTTACGAAAAACAGATCTATTAAGGCACGTGTTCTACAATATTGAACTGTGGAAGAATAGCAAGTCTAACATAATAATCATGTACATTTAAACATGTAGAGACAAATCCCGTTTCCTTGAGCAGAACATGTAATGTAATTTTATTAAGGACAATGTACAATTACATTAAGCACAAAGGCAGAGATGCTTGTACCAGATTGTAGCTTACAGCTAATTTCCATCTGTAGTCCTTGGGGAAGGAAAGGGGGGGCACATTGGACATGTTTTTAGTTGTAGGAGGAAACCGGAGTACCCGAGACACGGGGAGAACATGCAAACTCCACATAGAAAGGCCCCGGGCGGCCCGGGAGTCGAACCCGGGACCTTCTTGCTATGAGGCCAGAGCGCTAACCGCTCCGCCACCGTGTGCTTGTTGAGAATGTTTTACTTTTTTTTTTGTCTTTACTGCATGTGGAAGAGAAGATTTCCTAAACATATACATTTTGAAAATGATAGGTGAAATTAACAGTTACAGACTAAACTAGATTGATGCCTGCCAAAATAGAATGTGTATGTGACGGACAGCAGGGGTCGCCCTACTCCCAGCTCTAAGGTTTTACTTCCTCAGCCGGCGAAAGTCGGGGCTAAAAAAGCGCTGAGCCCTCATGGCTCAGTCTCGACTTTCGCTGGCTGGGGAAACATATGTTTTTTAAAGTCTCCCTCCATTTTTAACCTTTTGGCTTGGTTTAATAAATGTATATTTGTTTTTAGAGTAGAGTCCCGGTGGCAGCTATTTTTCCTTCTGGATTTTACAATTTGTTTTTGAAGGTGGGGCAGTGTTTGTTTATGTTGTTGTTTTAAACTTATTTGCTTTTAACACTTTTCTCCTTTTAATTTGCAGAGTAGCCTGCGACTGTTTAGTTTTGTTCAGATTTTTGTTAGTGTTTCGGGTTTTTTTTTTTTGGTTTTGTAAATTCTTAAATTATAATGTTGTTAGTTTTGTTAAAGTCTTGCCTATTCTGCACTGTAGCTTTTAATATTGCAGTTCCTGTTTTTTTTAGTTTATCTTAAATTTAGTTTCCTGGGGCGGATTTGGGAGGGGATTAGCCCATTTTGTTTAATTTTGCACTTTGGGATTTTGAGTTATTTTGATGTGACTGTCTGGTAGCACTTTCCATTTTGTTTGGGGTGGGGCTCCTCTCAGGCCGCTCTTGTTGTCTTGGTTTTTTTTTAACACTGTTTTTCCCACCCAGAGGCTGCAAGGTTTTATTCATTTTAATCCGATGGCCCATTTTTAAATTGTAATAAATATTCTTAATTTTAATGTTCTAATTGCTCCTTCTTCTAGCATAAATAAATGTTAATTGCTTATTTTAAAAAGTCTGTCTCTGTGTCATTTTACAAACTTACCTGTGTCCTTTTAGCCTTTTTCACTGTATACTTAATAGCATATTTCCACTGTTTTTTAGCTATTTTATAAAAAGGGTACCTAGGGTCACATGTATATACTTTAACTGTGTACTTACTGGTCTCTTCAAACGTCCAAGTGACATGTTGAAGTCTACACCTTGATGGTTGTTACGACCCAGGCTCGGAGAGCCGCAACAAAAGGAGTGGGAGAGACACATGACCAAGGTTTAGCCCTCACTGGGGTTTTTATTGAAAAAAATATAAATGTTACTGTTGTCAGTGTTTGGAGAGTGTGCTGTGGTGCGTGTGGTGTGAGTGAAAGTCAGTGTGAAAGCCAGTGTAGTGTAATGTATGGTGTTTGAAGTGCATGTAAAAAGGTGCGGCGGTTGGCGTGGAGCAGGGCCCGGGCGAGCTGTCGTGGACCCAGGTGTCCTGCGTGAGAGAGAGAGGGAGGAGATCCGGTTCCGCTCTTGTATGGGCGCGGCCTGCAGTGGGCGGAGCCAAGTCGGAGACCTGCACAGAGAGGAGGGAGAGGCGGCGGGCAGAAGGGCTGCATAGCGGGCCGTAACACCCCCCCACACAAAAAAAGGACCCATGGATGGTTTGTTTGGCCACGTACCTCCCACGGTACGGTGGCCCCGGGACATGGGGTCCACCACTGTGCCGTCCCGGCTTTAGCTGGACACGGTGGATCTGCTGCAGGCTGGAGAGCGGCGGTCTTCAATGGGCCGAGCGAGACAGGGCGTCGGCCAGTATATTGTTCCTGCCAGAGATATGCTTGATGATAAGTTTAAATCCTGGAGGAAAAGAGCCCATCTCATCAACCTTTGGTTTGTGTTTCTCATTTGGTTGATGAAGACGAGAGGATTGTGATCAGTGTAGACTGTGATCGGATAATTCGACGAGCCTACATAGACTTCAAAGTTTTAAGAGCCATTATCAAAGCTAATGATTCTTTTTCGATCGTAGAGTAAGAATACTGATGTTTCAGAAATTTCTTAGAAAAATAACACACAGGGTGCTCGACACCGTCGAGACCCTCCTGTAGTAAAACTGCTCCTGCGCCCGCGTCACTAGCGTCAACAGCCAGCTTGAAGGGACGCTCATACACCGGCGCTGCGAGAACAGGCGCGTTAGTGAGCAGTGATTTGATAGATTCGAATGAGTGTTGACACTCGGGTGACCATCTAAACGTGGATTTTGGGCTAAGTAAGCCTGTGAGTGGGGCAGCCACGGCGGAAAAATTCTTACAGAAGCCGCGGTAGTAACCGGCCATGCCTAAAAAGCGTTGAAGCTCACGGCGTGTGTTTGGAGCTGGAAACGCAACAATAGCTTCGACTTTTGCAAAAACTGGTTTTACCATGCCACCACCCACGATTTTTCCCAAGTAAACCACGGTCGCTTTAGCGATCTCACATTTTGCCAAATTAATGGTCAGATTTGCATCGTCCAGCCTCTCAAAAACTGTTTTAAGTTGACAGATGTGCTCGTCCCAGGTTTTAGAATGTACCACTATGTCGTCGAGATATGCCTCGCACCCCGGCACCCCCCGCAAAACGCTGTTAACCAGGCGCTGAAACGTGGCGGGCGCGTTACGGACACCAAAGGGCATAACAGTATACTGCAAGAACGAATCTGGAGTGACAAACGCGCAGATCTCTTTGGCACGCTGGGTTAACGGTACTTGCCAATAGCCTTTCAGGAGGTCGAGTTTCGTTACAAAGACTGCTGACCCCACGCGATCAACGCAATCTTCCATACGCGGAAGAGGGTGAGAGTCAGGCTTGGTGACACTATTGACTTTACGAAAGTCTGTGCAGAAACGGTCAGACCCGTCAGACTTGATGGCAAGGAGACAAGGCGAGCTCCAGGAACTTAAACTAGGCTCAGCGATGCCATGAGATAGCATATAGTCAACCTGAGACTGCAAACGCTGACGTTTCTCCGGGTTAACGCGATATGGATGCTGCTTAATTGGAACGCTGTCACCAACGTCAATATCGTGTTGCAGCACATGTGTTCGGGACGGCACATCTGAAAACAAGGAAAGGTGGGAATTAATTAAATTCACAACGTCAGTGCGCTGAACAGCAGATAAGTGCAGAAAACAATTGTCAAGATTAGAAAGTATTTGTGAATTCTGCAACCGGCCATGAATTGAAGCCAGAGAAGGACCCTCGATGTCACAGTAAGGGTCAGCACTGGACAGCTCCAGAGGGACATCGGGGCTACATTCAGCACCGGACAGCGACACTGCGTCAGACACCTGAAGAGAGCTGGACAGAGGCAAAGGTGAGACAACAGATTGGGCATTGGACAAGGCCAGGACCACGCCTGAAACAGGGCTGGGCTTGTCCAACTGCTCACGGTCATAATACGGTTTTAGCATGTTGATATGATAAGTCTACTGCGACGAGCACGGTCAGGAGTAGCAACAACATAGTCTGTGTCACTGACTTTCTTTAAAATCACATAGGGGCCACTATAGCGTGCTTGAAGACTGGAAGCCATCAGAGGCAGAAAAACGAGAACTTTATCACCAGGACTGAACTGTCGGGACTTCGCTTTCCTATCAAACCAGCACTTCATTTTAGATTGTGCACCAGACAACTTTTGTTTAGCTAGTTCACAAGCTCTATGCAGTTTGTAGCGAAACGAGCTTAAGTAGTCAAGTACATTTTGTTGTGTTGAATTACTCAGCCAATTGTCATGCAGTAGTTTTAATGGGCCACGCACGCTATGCGCAAAGACAAGATCCGCCGGGCTAAAACCAGTCGATTCTTGCACGACCTCACGCGCAGCAAAAAGCAGAAGATGCACACCATCATCCCACTCTTTCTCGAACTCAAGGCAGTATGCACGAAGCATCGCTTTTAAAGTTTGGTGGAAGCGTTCGAGGGCGCCTTGGCTTTCCGGATGATAGGCGCTGGAAAAACAGTGAGAGATGTTTAATTCTTTTGTGACCTGTGCAAAAACACGAGACATGAAGTTAGTTCCTTGGTCTGTTTGTATTGTTTTAGGAAGGTCAAACAACGAAAAAAGTTTCACAAGGGCCTTCACCACAGCAGGCGCAGTAATTTTACGCATGGGAATGGCCTCAGGAAAACGAGTCGAAGCGCACATTATAGTCAACAAAAACTGATTTCCAGACTTTGTGCGAGGCAACGGGCCAACACAATCCACAATTACATGATCAAACGGCGCATCCACAGCCGGAATAGGATGTAACGGGTAGGGCGGGCATCCACCAAGGCCACAGGCCTAGGCTTCTTTTTGTTTAACAAGAAACAATTATTAATCTGATGTCCACGTTTTTTACAATATGAACAATAAACAACAGGTCGAGACTTCACTGAATTTTCCTTTGGACTAAACTGCTCCAAATGTGCGTGCACAATCGGGCCACTCTGAAAATGAGAGGGAACCTTATCAAAACTCTCTCTATGGGTCAATACATATTCGTCTGCCAACGTTGCAGCAGCGGTAACTGTGGATGCCTTTTGTTCATTTAAATAAGTTGCAATTTTATCAGGAAGACAATTTTTAAATTCCTCCATTAACACCAAATCACGCAACTGATCAAAGGTTTTTATTTCCTGCGCAGAGCACCAACGATCAAATAGAGCTATTTTTTCTCTACCAAAATCTACGTAACTTTGTCCATCGGCTTTTTTATATTACGGAATTTTTGTCTGTAAGCCTCCGGTACCAGTTCGTAGGCGCGCAGGACTGCTGCTTTTACTTTCTCATAATCCAAACTGTCTGCAGGAGAAAGCGAGGCATAGGCCTCTTGGGCCTTGCCAACAAAGAAGCACTGCAGCAAAAGTGGCCAAATATCTTTGGGCCATTTCAAAGTTTTCGCAACCCGCTCAAACAAAACGAAATATTTATCAATGTCTCTTTCAGAAAACGGCGGAATAAGACGAATGCATTTATTAATATCAAAATCTGACTCTTGAACAGGGCCAAGCTGTCTAGGACTAAGACGCAACGATTCACGCCTACTGGCCTCTTCTGCCTCGAATTTACGAAGCTCAAATTCACGCTCCTCACGTTTTTCACGCGAAAGAAGTTGCCTTTCCTCTAAGTCAAGGCGGCGCATTTCCAATTGCAACTCCAATTTACGGAGTTCACTATCTGGCAACGCATCAGCGGAGGGGAGCTAAGCGGAGGAAGAAGCTCTTTTTCAGCCAGAAAAGAATGCACCTGAAATTTAATGTTTTCTTTTTTATCTTGCCTTGAAACAGGAACATTGAATTTGGCAGCAATAGAAATCAAATCCGCCTTTTTACATTGATCAAGTTTTTCAAGACTCGGATGAGCCAAAAAGTCCTCTAGATCAAATTCCATTTTGGACATAAATGTGGTCAAAAAGCGCGTGAGCCTTCGCGCAAAAATGAGGACAAGAAAAACCACAATAAACCACAGCCAGCCAGCCAAAAATTATGTATAAACGACGACAAAAAATGTCGCGCAAAAAAGCCAAGGGAATACACGCCGTGAGGAAACAGTGCCTCAAATCTGTGCACTTCAAAACACAGCAACCAATGCACCCCTCTGGTCTTTGCCTGCCTAACAGCGCTCACCTGAGTAGCTTTACCTAGCTCTTCACGCGGTTCTGTGGCGGCGTTTTACGCACAGGAAACCAGCGGGTTCGCAAAGCAATCTGTGACAGACGACAATGCGAGCTCCCACGGACGTGCTGCCGAGATCATTGCTTGCACAATGAACACTAGCCACTTTCCCACGACACTATGAAAACAACAAACAGGCGAAGCTTCAAGTGGCAACACCTCTCACCTAACAGGGGACAAAGGCAGCTAGACAGATCACAGTAATGTCGTGCACGAGACAAAGTTCACTCACCTGTGAATCCTGAGAAGAGAGCAGCGATGAATCAACAGGCTACTACTCCAAAAAATGCGACGAAGTCGAGTGAATGACTGAGGGACGACCCGGCGCTGACGTCACCGGAGAGTTCATTCACAACAAGCAGGTCAGTGTGTGAAATGTTTGGCGCGTAAAGAGAACAGAGAGCTGCAGCAGTCAACTACTACTACAGATCTAAAGCGCGCATCACAAAAACAGTTTTACCAAAAATGACTAGGGGAAAAAAAAACAGATTACTTTACCAAAATTCGAACTTAAACAATTTGGACGGGACGAGCCCCCACTTGTTACGACCCAGGCTCGGAGAGCCGCAACAAAAGGAGTGGGGAGAGACACATGACCAAGGTTTAGCCCTCACTGGGGTTTTTATTGAAAAAATTATAAATGTTACTGTTGTCAGTGTTTGGAGAGTGTGCTGTGGTGCGTGTGGTGTGAGTGAAAGTCAGTGTGAAAGCCAGTGTAGTGTAATGTATGGTGTTGAAGTGCATGTAAAAAGGTGCGGCGGGTTGGCGTGGCTGGCGTGGAGCAGGGCCCGGGCGAGCTGTCATGGACCCAGGTGTCCTGCGTGAGAGAGAGAGGGAGGAGATCCGGTTCCGCTCTTGTATGGGCGCGGCCTGCAGTGGGCGGAGCCAAGTCGGAGACCTGCACAGAGAGGAGGGAGAGGCGGCGGCAGAAGGGCTGCATAGCGGGCCGTAACATATTGATTCCAGTGCAACTCTCTCCAGTAACAAAGAAGATGGATAGGAAGTCAAAGTTTTCCATTAAAACTTTACACCTTACAGAATTTGTGAATAAGTCATTTCTGAATAGACTCATTCTGATTCTTGCCTTCTCTCCTCTAACGCTGCAGTAAACCCAGGTGTATGCTGCTGAGAAATCTTTTGTACAATATGATATGGTTGGTGGTCTGCCTGTTGAACAGGTATGTCCATCTATGACTGTCCACATTCCTTCCTTGTCTGGATCTGTAACCTTGTCCGCTCTTATCACTCCCTGCTCTAACAGAAGCTCCCAGCACTGCTGTGCTTGCCCATTCACCTCGAATGTCTCTCCCTCTCTCTCTCCTCATCCGCTGTGCTCTGTTGCTCATTCAGGGCCCCAAGCTCTCTCATTTGAGGCCCAGGGCACCCTTACTTTCGCTCTTGTGACATTGGAGGTACATTGTGTGCCTAAGAGTGTGTGTACGTTGTGTGACCATGCGCATAGACGAGCATTTTGGGGCCATGTGAGGAGAGGAAAATCAGATGATTTCAGCAAAGGACAGCCACCTGCAGCTTGGCTCCCAGCAATGCAGAGGATCACATTGTCTCCATTGTGTCAAACAAAGGGTGGTCTGTATCGTGAGAGCGGCATGACCATCATGATCATCCCAAGTTGGTCAGGTCGTAAACCTTTAAGAATACATACAAGTAGAGTAGTATTGATTTAAACGATACTTATTTTATGACATTAGGGTTACAGTTATGATACTATGGTACATACTGTATATTGCTAATACAACAAAACAATCTCTTGCTTGGTTTCACAGTTTAGATTCATGACAAAAGGCAGTTTTTTTCTATTCATAACATTGTACTTTACCATGAAATATTAAAATTATTGGATGATTAGACCCTTTAAACTTTTCAGCATCCCATGACATTCTGGTATTAGTTACTACACAATGTGTTAGTGACTCTGTGAGAAAGCTAGTTTTAGTTTTACAGAATGGGTGTTGTGCCAGCTCTCATATGGCTCATATGGCAGAGATACTTTATTTGTTTGTGAGGTCAACCAGCAAACTGTGAACACCAGTAGCGCAGACTGAACTCGAGGCAACTTAACTGTGTTGAACCAATATTTTGTATGGCATCACTCTCACTAAGCACTGCTGGTTGAATGAGGGAATTGTGTGTTCTCCACAGAGTTCTTTTTTACATCAGCACTTTGTGACAATATCAGACCACTGTGTGCTCTTTGCATTGTTTCACTTTTGTTTTATTTTGCTGTACAAAGCAAGCTTTTTTGTGCATACATTGAGACAGTCTTAACTTGAAATGATGTATTGATGCAATTCACTGACAGCAAATAAAATCATACATATTTTTTTTAACATAACATCAACATGTCGACATATACAGACATATACATAATCTATGTCTAATTTTAACACACAGTAATGGTATTGATAACTAATATAAAGGATGTGTGAAACTATGAAACACATTTTCAAAAACATTTCTACAGCTTTTTTCAACAAAGCCATGACCACAGCTTGCATTTCAGCTAAAACTATTTTCACAGGCTTATGATCTTATTCTCTTTTTCTTTGCTCAGATTGGTGAATTAATCACAGTTTTATTAGTAGAAAAAAAAGTGGTATGCTGCATACACCATGACTCTTTAGTCTTTGGAAAATGCACAAAAACACTTGTGAAAAGTCTCAATCATTTATCTGCACTCAGATAGTGCTCAGACTGTGGGAGGAGAGCTGCTGTGTACTCCATGTGCTTCATACAGAGGACACCACTTTGCCACTGGCGCTGGTGTCAACAATAGGGAAGTATTTTTGTTCCTTGTTGGTTTTGATCACATTTGATAACACAATGCCTAATGCCATGTAGTACATTTACTTTTAGGCTGTTTATGTGCACATTTTTATGTTGTTCTTGGCAAATTACGTGACAGATTAGAACTATGTTTTATTTAATATTAAAAATATACACACTGTTTACAAAGTATAATTACAAAAATGTTTTAGTAGCACTACTTTGTGTATCTACCTCTGCTAAGGAAATGCACTTGTTGTTGTTGTTGTTCTTTTTGTTGTTCTTTTGTTTGTTTCACTGTTATAGAGACAAACAATCATGAACTTTCTCATTCACAAGCACAAATGATTCCTGATTAAGAAATGTGGTTGGATGGACATTGTTGCACACCATTCTTCTCTCTCATGTTTCCATGATTACGTCACATTAAATCCACTGCTGTATAATCTTCAGGTCAGATCTAAAAGGAGTTACTGTCTACTCTTTAGGACTTACTTATATACTTTGAGAATTTGTCTCAATTTGAAACCTATTTTCACCTTCATTATCATTGTCACAGGTACAAGATTTGTTTATGAATCTGAAAGCCCTTGTAAACACTCATACACAACATGCAATCACCTTTGTGTGTTCAGTTCAATAATGGATGAATATTATTTCTTTAAAGTCAGTGGCTAGCACAGTGTGCACATGCATTTAAGACAAATTTAAAACAAGTTTTCAACTTCAAGATTATGACCAGAAAAATTCAAGTCCCAACTTCCAATTTTTGAGTGGACTGAATTTCTGCACAAAATAAATAAATAAATAAAAAAAATCTATGTATGTATGCATGTATGTATGTATTTATTTACGCAAATGCTCAAAATATTGGTTCAGGTTTGTTCTTCACACAAACATTTTTTTCAACTTTATTGTGAGTCACTGTGAATTAAAAAAATAATAATAATTTCATTTTTGTAAAGCCCTAAATCTCCTTCAGAAGCTGTGCTCTTTAATCACTGCACACATAGGAACAGACAGAGCCACTCAAAGTGCAAAAAGGTGGAAAATGAAGCAGATAAACTAATGAGAGGGTGTTGGCCAATCAAAGCACTTCAACCCATGGTACTTGGTGCTGGCTTGTCAAAGCATTTAGAAACATGTGAAAGACACACCAGTCTGACTCAAGTCCAAGGCTTGTCTCTAAGAACAGGGATTTAACTCCATATTATTGGTGACTAGCATTTAGACCGAGTATTGAGATTTGCATGCTGGATTTTCCCTTGGCATTCCGGTTTTCCCCAATGCAGAAAATATACTCAAGCTGCATGTTCTGACTGAGCCAAGCTCAAAACCTGAAGATGAGTCCCCAAAACACTGTATTGGTGTTACTCTCTGCTGCTGACAGGTTGACCCAGCAGCTTTGAAAGATCGATCACAATTTCCATCAGGAGGATTAACAAAGCAGATCTTATGTATTTATTTTTACCACTTTTTTTTTTTTTTTCTATAAAGCATAGTTTATTCAATATTCATGGCAAAGCTATAAATAATGTAGGCCAATCAGAGGTTAGAATATTCCATTGCTTCCCTCCACTACACATGGTTTTTCCATTTGATATGCATCCATCATCAAATAAGGGCCCCAGAAAGTCAGCCACATACAATCAATTAAATCTAGAGACCAGCGCCTAATGAACATATTGATGAATGTCAACTTGTGTTTTATTTAGCGGCAACGTGGACTCTGTAGAACCCATCAACACCGACTCTGGCATAATAATATAATTTCAAGTTATCAGATCAATTTCATTAACAGCAGCAGCCGATATCCTGTGCATAAATTTTCCGCCTTTTGCCTATCACTGGTAACTTCCCTTATTGACTAGTTGAGTCAATTTTCCCGGGAAGAGGAAATTGTAATGTTTCCAGATGAAGTATGAATTATAGTGTGCGCCTCTAATCAACCCCGGTGCTCTCCCCTTCTGAGTTTGTACCAGTAAATTGAACAGCTGGAGAAAATGAGAAATGATTCCGCTTTGGGTGCTGCCTTGTCTCCCAGGTGTCCAGAAAATCCTACCAATGATATGTAATTCAGGAGACATTATAACCCAGAGTCAGACCTAAGGGTTATGCTATTATGGCTCCCGAGTGAAGAAATACTCACTCTGTGTATTTTTGCCCCTGAACAATATGCATGATGCCCACGTGATGGTATTTCATTAATCTGAATTGTTTTGTGGAATGGAAGGCTATTGCACAAAGGATCTTGGCAAAGCAAATAGGCCACATTCTTATTAAAGTCTGCATATTAAGTGTTACCACAGGTGTTAACTGATGTGATTTGTGAGAGCAAACCTGTGCTCTGACAAACAATAATAAACTCTGCCTGGATACTATATGCAGAAACACCTCCTCTTCCAGTACATAATACATAATACCTAATATACAGTGACATTAGTGACACTATTTTTGTCTATGCTATGTGTCTTTGAATGGATTCTTTGTTTTCATCTACTATGACCAATTATCTGTCCAGTCCATGATATGATGTTGTTTCTGGTTGTGCTGGTTTGCAGATTTTCTTGTCTGCTTTGTTTTCCTTTGTTTTTGTGAGTCCTGAAAGTATCATTTTGGTCAGTCTGAATGGCTTTCTGAGATGCATCAAACTGATCACCCACACGCAGCACTGTGTATCCATGGGATTTCACTCAATGAAAGCTGTCAGGAAAAGACAAAGCATCAAGACAAACATTTGAGCCTGATTTGTCAAAGCTTTACAATTGAAATTGTTGCAAATTCCAGTTGGTAGAAAAGCACAGACCTCTTTCATGCTCAAAATGCATAAAATATGCTAAAATATATTCGCTGGCAGCAAAATATGTATTTGTTTTGACTTTTACATTTGACTTTCGTTGAAACCACAATGCTACGCTGTGACTGATCCGCTACTGCACCATGGTTGGTTCAGACCATGGTTGGTTGAAAATCACAATATGTAAACTCAAAGATGGGACGAGGTCTGAAAAGAATCCATCTGACTGGCCAGGTTAGTTTTCAGGAAGAAACATCAACAAGTTATGTTCAATACCGGTGACAGTTCTGCACATGGCTTGTAGCAGATCAAGGTAATAACCTCTCAGTGATGTGTCTGACTAAAAGAAATTAGATGTGTCAACTTCTGAAACTTAGTTCTGAGACTGCATGTATTTTTTTTCTTTAATGTTATTATTATTTTTTTTTAGCATCTAAGGAATTGCTTTATTGGCATCAATGATCACAGCTTTGCTGAATTAAGTATCCAAAAGGTTTATCTTCAACAATTGTGAGGGGGAAAAAAAGGAAAGAAAAAAGTATTCTTGCCCATTTGTGTCCATTTGCCGGACTCAACTCACTCTAAAATGTGAAAATCATCAGACAGATCTATAAAGGTACTTTAACTTTCCCTTGAGGTTTTGAACCAGCATTGACTCATATTCTGTCTGCACATCCCACAGCCTTGGTGAAACTACATATCCATCTGCTGTGTTTGGAGATGAAGTTCAACAAATTCACAATCCACACAATTGTGTAAAGTAAAAGATAGATTTAATTATTGTCTTATTTTGGGTTTATGAACTAAGCTATTTTAATAAAATAATTCTTTAAGGCATTTCTTAAATATCTGTCCTATCTTTTTGTCTACATTCGAGACAAAACACATTCGTCTTTTAATAACTGATGGCAAATGCAACTCGTGTGTTGTTTTGCTTTTAATATGCATTACAGTCGATTGTATTGCTCGTGGTTGGGCCGGATAAACTCCACTGGCGCAAATATTGATACAGTCACTATGCTGTTGTAAAAAAACAATACTTCATTTATGTTGATTTCCCTATTCCCATCCTACTTCCTTGAATAATTGCTCATATTTTGACTGTAGAGTGAAATCTTATATTTGTTTGAAATCGATTTAGTGGCTTTGTTGTTTCAGTTATTTGCTAATGTAATTAGACTTGACTAACTTGGTACACACAGAGTCATGTAAACAAATGATGATCACCGTGATAGATAGATTACATGACAAGAATGAGATTATCTTCAATTATCTGGTAAAAAAAAAAAAAAATGAAAAGGGCACACCTTGATGTGTGGTTGAATTGCTGTTTTTTTTTTTTTTTTTTGGAGTGAGGATACAGAAGACGGGTGGTAATGATAAACCTAATGGAGTTTTGTGGTGTAGGGCGGCCAAAGAAATTGAAAATGTTCTCATAGCATTCACCAGAGCATCCCCACAATGTCGCCATTTATGCGCCAACTTGCCCATCTGAAGATTGCAGAAAATTGTCGTTTGGTCCCAAATGACAGAAAATTGGTGAAATAATATACCCTAATTGTGTCTCTTTCAATATTGATGAAAATTAATAAAGTTTATAGAAATAGTGTCAATGCCAAGTTCAATGGGAAACTGGTAAAGTTAGAATAGAAATCAATTAAAATAAATATGCTAAACAGGCCGAACACAAGCCTGTTTGAACAGTTATATAACAACTGTCTATTTAGCAAAGAGACGAGGACAAAAAAACAAGATGTGGAATAAATAGAAAGGGATGGACAAAAAGGTGCCAGTGCTGCAACCGGAGGGGATAGTAAGTCACTGATTGAGTCTCAAGTCAAACATCCAAGTCACTGGTATCATTATAGACAAGATTTAATGTAATATACAATATAAAATTTTGTGCACAAGAGAAACGTTTGAGCATACAAATCCTTGATGAGTTTGATGACGTAATTTGCAGAAAAGCACAGAAGGTGAGTTACCATGGCACTGCTTAAGATTTTTGTGTAAGTTGTGTCAATTAATTATCAACAAAGTAGAGAACTAGACGACTCACAGCAAACTGCACGTGTGGCATTATTTTGTGCTGATTTCTACAGAGGCTTATTGCATAAAACAACATATGAACTGACATATACTTACATGATTCTAAGGTGACATTTGTTTTGATAGTGATCCCTTATTGTTCCAATGGCCTTTAGCGGATAGCTTAGCTCACAGAAATCAAAAATAACACAAGCTTATTTTTATTCTATTGTTCTATTTTTTTTTTTTTTTTTTCAGCTTATGTTTACAAAATAGCACTTAGCTTGATAAATGAGGCCCTAATAACTGTGAAAAGTGTGAAAAATGCATTTGGTAAGTAATGTGTGGACTGCTGAAAAAACTCAATTCTACAGTTCTAAATCGAGTAGCACCTTTAATTGTTCAAGTTCAGGGCTACTTTTTGTCTGCTATGTGACAATAAGCACCTCCACTTCAGTTTTTACTTAATATTACACATTTGCTGCTGACAGTTTTGAGTGGCCAGGGAGCTTGTTTCCAACAAAATTGGCAAGTGTTTTGGGGTTAAATGAGCACTTGCCATACATTTTGTGTCAAAAAGTTCAACTTCCACTTTCCAGTTGGCTATTATTTCTTATTGTCTCCTCAGAGTGGGCAGTGATGGACACTGTTCTGTAATAGAGCGCTCACGGCTCTCAAAATACTGTGACAAGGGTCATCAGAAGAGTCATTAAAACAGACAGATACTTTGCACAAGGCAACGTACTACAATTATGTCATGGTTGTACGTACAGTTTGGGTTTGTTAATTCCCCCTTGTGTTTGACATATGACATCTATTTTAATCTTCTCACCTTCTGCCATGCTTCTGTTGATGAGCAGCTAGCAGTACCACCCCCGTCCAACACCTCCCTCACAGATGCTCATGTATGTCTCACTTTCTTCTGCGCAACAGGGCACAACTGCTTTCAAGCTCTTTTTTTTTTTTTTAAGATACTTATCTAGCATCTTAGCAATGAAGCTCCACCCTGGTGCCAGTGCGGATAAATCAGCCACTAGAACACCTACTATTTGCCCAGGGTTTCACAGTATCTCGTGCCCTGTAAATTAGTGACCTGTCATGTGAGAGGGATGTCTGCCATTGCAATAACCTCTCCATTTGCTGAATATGAGTCATTAACCATGTGGGGATTCTGTATTAATCAGATTCTGGACAGAGCAAGGGCTTGTTTAATAAGGCATTTCGTATCCGTCTTTGAGAAGGAGATATAATGTCATAAGTATAGACTTTATAGAACAAGTGGATGAAGTGGTTGTAATATCACTCTTTGGCTTGTTGAATCATCGTGCCTTGCTCAGGGACCCAGTTATTATGAGATAGATTTTTTTTTTCTTTTTGTTTTTTCTTTTTGATAGGATTTTTATTTATTATTATTATTTTTTTAATGAAACTGTAATGCCTATTTTTGAAGAACCCCAGCAAGATTAGCTGACTCTTGGGTACAGCTAATGGGGATTCTAATACTTATGCATATACATACTTACCATAGTGTTATCATGCTCCTTAAATAGAGATAAAGGAATGCATCTGAAATTATATGGTTTCCCATTGACATACACAATGCAAATCATAGCTATGGAAATGAAATGCTGAGTTAGTGAGACAGTCTCACTTGATAAGCGTCTCAGTCATGCAGAAAAACATCTTCCATATTCTCATAATGTAGACAAAATACCATTTACATGATCCATCGCCTTTGTCTGCGTTGAGTGTGCGTGACATTCAGTCACAACAGGACTTTTCTTCATGTCCTTTGTTGATGATCGTAAAGTTAGTGTGGGGGAAAACACACAGACATAAAATATACATTACTGATAATACAGAGCGACTGGCAATAAAAGAATGTTGAAAAACAAACATTATGACCTTTTCTAGCAAATGGAAGTCATCTTATTTTTGTACAGGTTATGCAGTGTAACAATAACAACAATGTACCAGACATGCGTTAAAACCTTTCTGCCCATCAGTCCATACAAACTTTATGACATCAACAGGATTTTCAAAGATAACCTGCTCATTTAACCTGGAAAGCATCTTTTTTCATACCTTTATTTGGGAAGTTGCATAGAAAACCTTATCAAAGAGATGATTCAGTCAAACTGTGAAAAGAACATTACTCTGTACACTGCTGCTATATTATCAACCAGCCTGGTAAAGCCAGAGACCTTCATGCTTGTTCCAGGGTCAGCTGAGCTCTGGCATGACTAAGAGGTTGACACAAACTTTCACACATGTCAGCAAGTTAAATTTAGTCAGAGGAAATGGGTCTTTGGGGTTGACCTGCGCTGTGGAGGCATGCAGGTGTGAGGACAGCTATGAGGCACTCTGCTACACTGTTCAGCCATGTTGAGAGGACAGAGAGAGGAGGAAGAGGAAGCTCCGACATACAAGCCAAGACAGCACAAAGCTCTTTGCCTCTCTCAATATATTCATGAGGAAAAACTCTGCCCTAAAGGTGTTGTATTTTTCATTTAATTCACTTCATCCATAGAGTTACATTATACGGGGCATTGCAATTTCAAAAGCTGTTTCTCAAAATGCTTTTTTCTTGCACAGGAGCAGAGAGTTTTGCCCCTAAAGTAGCTCACACAAAACTATAAATCTTAAGCCTTCTACTGAAGGAATTCTAGCCTAATTTGTGCTTCTCCGCTAATTTGGGTTGGCCTGAGTAATGATTCTTGTAAGAGATTGTCACATCACTTGTCAAGTCTGTGGGGTGTAGTGTTTTTTTTTTTTTTATTCATTTATTTATTTATTTTTTATATAAAAGTTTATCCGGCCTCTGTAAGGTGGAACACAAAACATTTAGTATTAATAATTCATGATTTTATGAAAAGAATTTAATTATAAACTAAGCTTTTGTTCAGAGCACCACTCGCCAAAGTGAGAAATGTTTTATTCTATTACCATTTTTTTTAGTTGGTAATAGAATAAAAATATTTTATAACCAATGCATAAATGAATCAATTCAATGATTAATTTATGCATTTGCTTAAAAAATGTTGCAATATCTTTTTACATTTCCATTGACTCCCTTCTGAAAATGAATTATGCACTTAAAGGGGCACTGTGTAAGAATGAGAGGAATTTTAATTATCACATATAGTCCACAAACATTTAAATCATATTTATTCTTTACAACATGAATACTCAAGAGAGCACTGTTAACCAATCCACATCAATTGTGATACATTTATACGTATTTGAAATGTTTTATTACGGGCCGGAATATGGATCATTGACGCTAGATGGCATCATGCTTAATAGGCAAAATGCATGCATGTGAAAGGCTCCCTCTAGTGTTCAAAAGTTTGTCACTTTGTTTGTTTGTTTTTCTTTCATAGTGCCCCTTCAACAACTGGTTTTTATGGAGATTTACTAACCAAAATGGTACATACAATCTTTAAATTAAGCAGATGTGTTTTCAATAGATACACAAAAAGACTCCAGTCTGTTATCTAAACACTAATTGTTTCTATACCAGCCCAATATGACAATTTTCATTTTATATGACCAGAGTTGAAGATGGCTGACATTCTTCTTTGTCTCATAGTTGTGGAGGTCACACTGTGGCTAAAATATTTCATAATGTCCGTTTTCTTGGGTTTGTCTGAATCAATGTCCACATCCATAAAAGTGTGGAGAAGACATTTTAGGGCATTGGTCCTTGTGTTTTCTTCTCTGGCATGTTGTTAAGGCTTTCCTGAAGATTCTCACAAAGAAGCAGTTTTGGCACTTTTTGGCTCTTTGCTTGACTTAGCACAACCGTAAATCCTCATTAGGCTTATTAGTGCCCAGTGAATGCTGTTCTTCTGCTCCATTGCTCTGCCCTAAAATCACTGGTCCTAGGTGCACATGTTGCTCGTTCAGCACTTTCTGTAGACTCCACTGAGAACTTTACTAGAGGAACTGCAATCAGAGAGTCCACAGAGGACCCGCAGAGACGAACTCACAACTGGGTGACTTGGCTTCTACTGGATAAAGGTTCATCCCATTTTGGCAGGAAGATTGTCCCATCAGTCTGAAGTCTATGTGCTCTGGTATCAGGTCAGAGCAAGTGGGGGTTGTGTTTGTGAGGCCTGGTATTCCCTCAGCTTTCTTACACAAGTCTGAGCAGTTCATGAAGCACTTCGGTATATACATTCTATATATTATCAGTCTTCCTGTGGTTTGTGTGTTTGATATGTTGTAAAACATCCCCAGGAATGCCTGGAGAAAAGCATATTGCCCTGCATTTCAGAGGACCAGTTCAGTTTTCAATAATTGTGCAACATGCTGAAACTTAACTTCCACCTCCAGCCCTATTCTCTCTTTGACCCTTCTTCCCTGCCAAGCATTTTTGCTCATTCGAAACAATATTCATGGCTCAAAGAAAAAAAAAAAAAAATCATGACATATTGTAGATAAAAAAAAACAACAACTATATATATATATATTATATATATAATATATATATATATATTATATATATATATATATATATATATATATATATATATTATATATATATATATTATATATATATTATATATTATATATTTATTTATATATTTATTTATTTATTTTTAGGTTCCCTTTTTATAGTCATTCAAAATGTCTTGTTTTCATTAAATTAAAACATTCCTTTTTCTAAATCAAACTTTATGTAAGTGCTATTTTCTTCTGTTCTGCTTTTTGGTGAACAAATTGAAGCAGCTAAAATGAAATAATGTCTTTAGAATTAAAAAAAAAAGTTTACATGATTAAACCAAAAAAAGCTGTGTTACAGACGAAGAGACAACACAGCAGTTTTCTGTTTTCTGATGCAGATGACATAGATTCAGCTCTTTCATGGGCCATAGATTGCATTTAACTCTCCAAACATCAAGACATAGTAGTTTTACGTACTCTGACCACTTTTAGATGACTCACAAAAGAGGAAGTTTTTTTTTTTTTTGAGATGCATGTATTGTTCTCCTCAGAGTTCTAGTCCAGAAGGATTGTACTTCTCTTCATTTTAAAGATAAAACAATTGCTCTAAACTTACTCAACACTATTTTTAGTCCAAGATGTTTTGCCTGTAATCCGTTTAAAAGGAAAGCCGACTCTTTAGAAGCAGCTGATCATGCGAACACAGTCGATTATGAAGGGTAATGCCAACAAAAGAGCATGTGTATTTCCCAGTCATGTGGCCCCATCTGGTTCCTTATGCTCAGATTATTCCTCCCTCTGCTGGTGAATCTGTGAAATTGCTTCATGTATTTTACTGCAAGCAAAGTCAGCATTTGCATCAGAGAACCCTCTATCGCCGAATATAATAAAAGGTCGATGAAAGAAATAAATGTCATCACTTGGCTGCCCAGTGACTGATACTTTTGTCTTTGACAGGGAAAGAGTTAACATCACTGATAAGATGGGCAGTGAATCTTTCTCTACAGGGGTCATTACGACTCTGCTGTGACTTTTTGTCAGATCATCAGTGCCTGTCTTTGCTATAGCTAATCCACTTAGTCCAGATTTTTTCCCCCTTCATTACACTCACAGTAAGGAAGAGAGTAACAGCTCCTACCTCTAATGAGTATCTGCTTTCCTGTGGTCTTTACAAGCCATGATTAATTCACTTGCATTTCATCGTTGTTGTTTTATCACTTTTATAACTAATAATAAATAATAGACCATGTGAAGACAGCTCACTGCTTCCCGAGAGGATGTTTTCATTTAGTGTGCTCGATGGCCACAATCTCTGCTGAACTTCATATGTATATAGTGTCTCTGTGCTACCTGCAATATAATGCGACTGTTGATAAATACTCATCAAAAAGTCCTTATGTTGACACTTCTCTGTGTAGCTGACTTAGGGTGAATAAGATTTGAAAGGTTTAAAATTCTCTAAATATCTCTTACACACACAGACCTCTATTTTAAATCTCCTCAGTGAAAATGTTATAAATTAAATAAATGTTAGTTGTGTAATGCGTGGATTGTTTTCTTCCAAAATAAAAAAATATTATATAACTTACAAAATTACCAAAGCTAATAACATTTTTGCGAAGAAAACAACACAAAATATGCAAATTCCTGTCTGTGTAGAATTGTCTCTTTGTTTCAAGGCTTTAATTTGTGCAAATATTTCATTTTACAAATGATTCTCACTTTTAACCATCCACCTCCAGACACTTTCATGAACATCACGAAACCAGTGTTTAAGCAAGAGCCATTTGGAGAAGGGCATTGGGACCAAAAGTAATGACAATCAGCAGCAGCGAGTGATTATCTCAAAGCGACTCATTCACAGTGATACAACTAATACATAATGCAAAGCTCTCATCATCTGAACAGGCAGCAGTGGCGTCACATCTATTAAACAACCCAGGGCAATATGTCTCTGATCGAGCGCATGATGATTCTCAGGGTGCCTTGAAATGAATGCAACTTTGACCCACATTTTTTAGCCGCCCTTTTAAATTAGAAATCCATACTTCATTTCTTCTGCGAGAACTTGTGTTCCAGCTATAGGGCCAAGTGGGCACTCACTCAATGCTTTTTCGTTCACTTGAAAATGAGACTGAGGGAAGGAGAGGTGACCTTTAAAAAGTGCATAAAGGTTGGACAATTCTTATTTCAATAAATATAAATGTGTTTTAGAAAAGGATTTGGACACCATGTACATTTTTGTTTGTTTGTTGTGATGTTTATAATTTGATTAGACAAGTCATTATTTGTATGTATTCTGTAAACCAAATCTAAAGCTCATCTGATTTAAATAACATTTTGACAAATGCAAATATGTGGCAACATATTTATGAATAGTTAATGGAGCTCATTCGGCCTACTCCTTTCATAAAGCTCTTTGGTGATCTTTGAAGTTTGTAAAATGTGCCACTGTACATTTGACTTACTTACTCATTAACTACAAGAAATGTATCGGAGTAGAAAGATAAATTCTTGCGGTTTTGTTTTTTGTAAGTTTACCAAACTACGAGAATCCTCAATTCAGAGTGATGCACTTGTTCATCTGGTGAGCCACGTTAAGTAAATTATAATTTCCTATCAGCATACTCACTACTTGAATAACATTTATCTTGCAGTAACTGTAATCTTGTTTTTTTTTTTTTTCTTCTCACTGAGTAAATGTACAATACTGACATTATAATACTGTTTTGCGAACCACTTGTTTTAAAATACAACTTGTTTTTAACATTTTAACTGCATTTTTGTCCCTGCCATTAGCTTCAAATAAAAAAAAAATAAAAAAAATCTGAAGTTATGTCCAGAAAGAGCCCACTAATTGTATTTCTTTCCCCAGACACTTGTGTGGAATTGTGGGCTACTCTACCCATCCCTGCTCCACTTTTATCATTTTGCAATCTAAGTTTGACTTTCTTGACTAAAAGGATTACACTTTCCTTAAAGTACCGGAGGAAAAGGTCTCTAACTATAGTTTACCGAACATTTGACAGAAAAAGGAAATCTGTCTTTGTTTGTGTCTTCCATTTTCTGGTTCAGCTGGGATAACACATGATGGATGTCGACGCAGTGAAGATGTGACTGGAGCCGCATCCGACGCAATAATAGATACAGATATGAAAATATATATATCATACATAATACTAGTATTGATAGCTTTCTCACAGTTTGCACGCTGCTTTTAAAATGGAATATCTCAGGTGACTTTGTTTTTAGGTATCTTTGATTTAACTTCTCATACTCCCAAGACTTTTGGGAGATTACATTGCACCACAATTCATCCAAAAAAAAGGAAACATATTAGACAACTAAATAAAAACATGCTTTGAAAATGAGAACAAACAAAACAAAATGTATTGATTAATAAGAGAGCGATGAATAAAATACATTGTTAACAGCTTTAGTCTTCCTTGGTTCACTCCCTTTGTCATGTTGAGCTGAAGTTTTCCACATCAGTCGTCCCTCTCATCACCATTCCTGATATATCCCATCAGATAGAGTGGGCTGAAGTCTGTGGTGTTCCCCAAACTTTTTGTACTTTTTAATCTATGTTTATGTCTAAAAGCTTAACCAAAACATTCAATAAATATTCACTTTTGATTAAAAAAGAAGATACGAAATTTAATCAAGAGCATAATAAATGTAACCTTTTTTTAAACGCTAAAGCCATTCCACTGATAAGTGTTGGTGTATCCCTGGGGATCCCTGAACCCCTGGTTAGGAAACACAAATGTAGAGGGTAAAGTGGAAAGAGCGAAGACGGTCGGTCCCCTTCATGACATATCTCTACAACATACAGTTATCATTTAGTGAGGGATTCCACAATAGAGAGCATAAAAGGCCTGTGTCACTGCCAGCTTGTCAGCCAACAGCGTCTGTGTCACTGTGTCAAACATACTGTATCCAAGAAGTTAATATGACACAGAGTTCAAATACAAACAGACAATGCCAGCTTATTAGACCTTTAGGCACTGGGGTTGTTCATTTAATATCCACTAAATAGAAAGACTTGTACTTTTAACAAAGAAAAATCCTAACAAAACATGTACAATTTCATACAGCTAGTGGTACAGAGTTGAGTCTGTTTGTTCAAGCTACTAAAACTTACCATTAATAGAGAACCTCGACATTCAAAATAATGTAAAGGGCACACAACATGTTGAACATTTGCCATCAGAAAATGGAGCATCTAATCAAAATTCAATCAAAATTCTCAAAGTTTAGTACGATGCAGTTGGTTCTTTCTGTGAAAGCTTTCATAACTGAGTGCATGAAGAAGGCTTTTTAAAACCATTCAAAAGCTCTTAGATGAGTTCTATTTTTATCTGCACTCTGATTTCAATATTCTGCTTGGTTGTTTTGGATGGCTCCTTGACCTTCTGTTCCTCTGTGACATTTACCTGCTTACCCACACACATAATATACAGATTAAGTCAGGGTCAGAGGCCTGTGTGTGTCATATGTCAGCTCGTGTAGCTCATTCACTTGACTGACATGATTAACCACGACTAATAAGGCGAGGTGACTACTGCACGCTGTGTTGTAAGATTGTGGAGGAAGGGCTTGTCAGAGAACACACCAATTATTCTCAGACACACATTTTCCTCTAGATTTTAGAGAAGTTCTGCATGCATCTTAATTGGGTAAAAAGGGAATGTGTTAAAGGTGCACAATGACTTTTATAATAGAGAGTCTGCCATCTGCTTGTGTCTGAAGAGATGAGATGCATCTACAAAATACATACAATACAATACAATAAAACAATACAATAAATACAATTAATTCAAGTAGTTTCTCATCATTGTGAACAGTCTTGCTGAGCAAAATCTAAAATGTTTATACAAAGTTAACTTGAATGTTGAAGTTTATTCATCTGCACAATTGAGTTTCTTGACCTGTGCTTAGTGAAGGTAACCGAACCTGAAGGAAGCAATCAAACTCATTGAACAGTGAATGTTTAGTTTAAATGCAAGGATTTGAATTGTTCACAAGTATATCTTGAATAATGTGCACTCTACACTGAAAAAAAAATAATAATAATACAAATTAAAAAAATAAAATAATAATAATTGGTAGCACTTTAAAAGACCTCCACGGTACCTACCAGTTAAGTACCGTGTCAGTTACTAGTAACTAACAGTGACACTTACTAGTACTTACTCTGGTACTTACTGTGGTACTTACACTGGTACCTAGAGTGGTACTTTGAGTGGTACTTGCACCAGCAGTTACTGGTACATACCACTGGTAGTTACTGGTACTTACTGTGGTACTTACACTGGTACCTACAGTGGTACTTTGAGTGGTACTTGTACCAGCAGTTACTGGTACATACCACTGGTAGTTACTGTGGTACTTACTGCGGTACTTACGCGGTACTTACACTGGTACCTATAGTGGTACTTGTACCGGCAGTTACTGGTACATAACACTGATAGTTACTGGTACTTACTGTAGTACTTACTGTAGTACTTACACTGGTACTTAAGGTGGTACTTGTGTCAGCAGTGACCACTTACAGTGGTAACTATTAGTACACTTACCACTTTTAATAATTTGTGGCACACACAAATGTTTCAGTGGTGGTATTATTGGTACTAAATTAAAAAAAAAAAGTAGAGCTTATAAATTATGAATAACAACAAAATGCAAATGTTAAAAAAGCACCAAGGTCTTTATTTATGTCACAACAATATTGGGTATTGACAATACCAAAGTAATTATTTGTTTCAGTAAACAAAACAACAGAAAACAATTTACAACAATCTTAGCTTAATTCCAACATATATCGACAAATACAATGATACATAATGGTAAAGAGTGGTACTACATTGGTACTTATTACAGTAGTTGACAGTCAACTACTAGTAACAACGGGACCTGTTCTAAAGTGACACATACTGGTACTTGAGTGGTACTTACTACAGTAGTTGACCGTCAACTACTAGTAACAACGGGACCTGTTCTAAAGTGACACATTCTGGTACTTGAGTGGTACTTACTACAGTAGTTGACGTAACTACTAGTAACAACGGGACCTGTTCTAAAGTGACACATACTGGTACTTCAGTGGTACTTACTAAGTAGTTGACTGTCAACTACTGTAGTAAGTACCACTGAAGTTGCCCCACTGTGGCACCTGAGGTTCTTCTGTGGTCTCGAATCCAAATACTGCCCAGGCCCAACCCTGCTTAGCTTCTGAGATCTGACGGGATCAGGCTTTGGCATGCTGGTATGGCACGACCATACCAGCATGCCAATACTGGTGGTAAAAGTACCACTGTAGGTACCAGTGTAAGTACCACAGTAAGTACCACAGTAAGTACCAGTAACTACCAGTGGTATGTACCAGTAACTGCTGGTACAAGTACCACTCAAAGTACCACTCTAGGTACCAGTGTAAGTACCACAGTAAGTACCAGAGTAAGTACTAGTAAGTGTCACTGTTAGTTACTAGTAACTGACACGGTACTTAACTGGTAGGTACCGTGGAGGTCTTTTAAAGTGCTACCTAATAATTTTACACATGTAATTAGACTAATAATGACACTAACCCCCTGAAAATTAAATGTGCATATTTTATTTGCTTGATTAAAAAAAAAAAAAAAAAAAAAAAAAAAAAGTATATGCAAAGATCTATTGCACACAGTTTATGTAAGTGGCAGTGTAGCTTATCCCATCAGGTCTCAAAAGCTGAGCATGTTTGGCCTGGGCAGAACTTGGATGGGAGACTACTGGAGGAAACCTCACGAGCCACAGTGAGACAGAGGAGACACTCTTGGATATATTTATTATTTATAAATAATGATTACTAATCATTATAAATTAAATTTCTTCTTATTATTTATTTATTATTTTTATCAATAAGCAGTGACACTGATGTTGAGTTTTTATTTTATTTTCCATTTCATTGACATTTTCTTTACACATGGTTTGATTTATTAAATCTCTCTCAGATTCAGAAGTTTGCAGCCAATATCTCAGAACAATTATTTTATACTTCCACTTAGCAAAATACCTGAATTGTGTTGTGTTTTGTTTAAGCATTAATAAACATGTTTCAACATGTTTTATTAATGCTGGATATTTTCATTTATTTATTTATTTATTTTTGTTTTAATTTCTTTTAGATGTTGCTTAAAGGCAAGCATTTTGGAATCTTGAGCTAGCTATGTTACGCATCTAAATCTAAATAGCTGAAGGAGCAGCTTAAATGTTTCTTAAACTTTCATTAAAACATACCAATGCAGTCGGGTTCTTTTATGATGAACATGGGCAATCATGTCTTTAATTCTTTTAATTTTAAATACAGTGTGTGCATAATGTAAATGTTGAAGCTTCATCATTGTCAACATAAAACTGCATTGTTTTAGCTAAATGTGCACTATTTAATACTCTTTTGAACTCTATGACCTAGACAGCAGACAGACAATATACACACAGGCAGACAGATAGACGAACTTATAGCTCAGTTCAAAGTCTGTACCACAATGATCTTTGAGCTTGCTGTAAATCTTTTTGTCCATTCTCCTTTCTGCCAGAGTTTTGTAAAAATTTTCTGATCACTGATGAATAGCCCATTTAATTTTGAGCTGAGCTGGTAAGGACAATGTAATGGGTAATTTATGGCCTGTAATTTGTGAAGAAGCAACAATGGCTATTCAAAAGATGGTTATTTAGAAATCTGACATTCACAAGTACATTTTTTCTTTTCACAAATCAGTCACCACACTCCCCCTTTGGAACATTTATCACAAGCTATTGTGGTTGAACTTAAGCTTTAAATCTTTTTTGTTAGAAACTGTAAGCACAAATGCAGCCACCTGAAAAAGAGCTGGTTGCATAGCAATAGTAATACTAATAATGTATGTGATTATTTAGAAAATTTCATTAAATTAAAAGACATATTGTGACTGTCTCTGATGTCACGTATGTCAAAAAGTTCTTTATTTACAATACTATGACCGTGGTAAGAGAGACCAGCTTTATGCTGCTTATCCAAGAAGCACAACAGACAAGAATTATATGACTTTTATTTTTAACTAAAAAATCTAGCCTATTTCCAGTGCCATTGTGAAGCAACCTTGGTGTGGAGGCTTTGCACTTGAATAAGAGGTCAGGAGAACTGAACCACTGTCGAATAGGATGCATTTGATATTGTCAGGAACAATTTGGCTGCTGCACAGGGTGTGCCAGGAGTGTGTCAGCCCTGTTTAGGCTTCCGCCACTGGGTTTACCGGCATCAGGGAGACCCTCTCAACTGACCATGACTGGAGCTGGCTCGCAAATGCATTGAGATTACCGTCACCCTGCAGTCGGACACCTCCTGTACCACACACACAGGCTGAGTATAGAAGATGTTAATGTGTTTTTACATGTAAAACCACAGTCATCGCCAGCTTCAGCAGCACCAAGTGAAATCTGATTAAATATTCACACATACATATTCTATGACCACACATGTGCAGACGGCCTGTCTCTTCAAATCAGACCTAAGGGGCCAAAGTATGAATGGAAGAAAAAAGTGCACACACCAAGTGAGTGCTAACCATGTCGTATTGCACAAACACATAGCCACTGCAATAGAAAAGGGCTGAGGTAGGGCTAAGGCAAATGCTCCAGCCTGATTATTGTTTATAGAATGCTTTAAAACAACAAGGTTGAACAAAGTGCTGTTTACAACAGACTAAAAACAGTGATAAAAGATATTATACAAAGACTCCAGAGCTGAGAACCAGCAACAGTTCCTCTGTTGTTTTTAGGGACCATCAGTCAGCTGATCAGCCGAACTGAGAGCATGAGTGAGTATGTACAGCTGCCTGGATCAAACCAGATGTATTTAGGTGTCCAAGTCCTAATTACAAGCTATGTTTGGAAATTATTTTATAACAAAATTTAGTTTGAGTACTGTTCTGTAGACCAGACAGTCAACTATGTTTAATATATTGTCCAAACCCATCCAGAAAATTAATTCTCCATGTGATGCTGACTCAGGATGATAACTTCATCTATGGGCAGTTTACACAACACAGTTGTCACAAATTCTTGATGGTTTGTTGTCAGATTGGCTTCTCTTTTACACGACAACAAGCTACATTCTGCCCACATCCACGCTGTACCACACCAAATATGAGGCAGAGGTCGGTTTTACATGGGATGGCATTTTGTGCTCATTCATACTATATAAACAGGTATTTCACTCAGCGTAACCTCAGTCCATAATGTGATTGGTTTTGTAGGCAGCACACAAGTGACCCACAACAGCAAAATAATAAAATTTTAATCTCAATGAGAAACTGTCTGAAAATCACACATTATCACTTTTTCATAGTGCCGTAAGCTGGACAAATGTGCATACTGCGAATAAAAATATTTACTTTACACCTGACTGGTTTTGTCAAAATGCAGATCAAATTAAGTGAACATGGTGTATTTTCCTGACCATATTGTACAAACTTTACCTGTTGGTTTTACCAAACAAAAAAGTTCTGGAGCGTTATCAATAGTGGTGCATGACAAGCCAAAAGAAAATTGTATTTTACCTGTAAAAGCAGAATTATCAATTTCACCTTCTCACATTGGCTCGAAACTTTCATTCACCAAAATGATTACTATAGGTTGATCTCAGAAAAACTGCATTTTCCACCAATTCATTCAATTAAATGTACAATGGTATGGATACATGTGATTCTATGTGCATTATGTATCACACTTTGTATTGTGTGATGGGGGATGGGGGTGGGGGTGGGGGGGGTATCACACAACACTTTGTATGTGTGATGGGGGGGGGGGGGGGGGGGGGGGTAATCACACAACACTATTGTGTGACCCCCCCATTTTCCTGCTGCTGCAGAGTTACCTTAAGGTAGCCCCTGACTTTACAGACTAATATTATAGGCTCCCTTGTGTGTTGGTTAACACTAACGTTACCATCTGTTGCTCACAATGACAGCATATTCTGTTCACACCCAACAGCTTCCATTTCCATTTTTAATCAGTGCTAGTGAACAATCCAATACATCTCCCCTTCATACAGAACAAAGATAAATGACAAGGCAGATCCCCCATTATTACTTCCTAATTATGGCTTCCCTTTGGGTTCATATAGGCCTATTTGTGTGCATGTGTTTGCAAGCAGTTAAGTCTACCTTGAGGTGAGAAATGTGGCGCGCATTATTTCATGAATTTCATTAGTGGCTCTGAAAATAATTTCCTTGCCAGCTTGTATTGTAATTCCGCCATTGTTGTTAATCCAAATTTAATATGTTCAAAGTGATTACGAGGACAGCCGAGGAGCAGGGCCGCAGAAGCACAAAGTCAGAGTGCTTTTTGATTGTCACTTTCCTTTGAGTTTTTAGTGCTCTAAGAAAAGCCTGTTTATCCACGCCTCTATTTTATTTACTCCATTGTATCCGCGCTACTTAGGCTCCTCTATCACATATGAACACAAGCTTTCACTTTCATCTTCCAGTGGCTTTGTAAACAGTGATCATAGTGAATAGTTCAATAATGTTGATATTCTTGCTTTGAAGAAGGTACTAAAGTGTAAATTCATGCATATGAGATCACCCTTTGATGTGGCTATTTCCGTATCAGGATGACAGCAGATCACACACTGATGCAAATGCAGAGGTGACACCTTTTCCCAAATCCCTTCAAATAAACACATGAGTTGTTTGTCTTTGCAAATTTATAAGCTTAAAAAGGTAATAAATCCTTGAATTGCATTAAATATATTTGATTTGTCAATTCCAAAACATTGTTCTTTTGTGTTGAATGAATTAAGATAAAGAAAACTAAGAAAAACTTAAATGTTGCATGTTTAATATATGAATACTGGGGGATTTGAGAAACAACTTATTTAGAAAAAAATGTCACATGCAAGGGATTGTTTTGCTGATTATTTGTGTTAGTTTAAAAATGATTAATACATTATTTAAAAGTAACTATGCAGATTTTTCTTTAATCCAGTGGTTCTCGCCCTTTTTCAGTCGTGACTCTCAAAATAACAACTGTATTTTCTTGTGAATAAATAAATCATTTTGAACAGTTCAAGCACAGGGTTGTTTGTCAACTAAAATAACTACTACTGTACAACTATGATAATGAATGAATGTTTTTATTTCAATCAATCAATCAATCAATCAAACTTTATTTATAAAGCGCTTTTCATACATACATGTAACACAAAGTGCTTTACAGTGCATTAAAAACAATCCCACATGCCTCCCACCCTCCCGCATCCCCAGACACCCCACAGTGTGTGTTCTGACTTTGGGAATGACTAGGAGCCTGCTGCCGAAGGAGCGCAGGGTCCGCGGGGGTTCATAGGGTAAAAGCAGTCTGAAAGATAAGAAGGCCCAAGACCATTAAGACACTTAAAAACCAGTGAAATAACTTTAAAATCGATCCTAAAACACACAGGGAGCCAAAGCAGCAATTTTTACACCGGTGTAATGTGATCCCGCCCCCTGGTGTTAGTCAGGACACGAGCCGCTGAATTTTGTAATAATTGTAGACCTGAAATAGTCTTTTTGGGAAGACCAGAGAGCAGGGCATTACAATAGTCTATACGACTGATGTTAAAAGTGCATCAGCGTCTCTGTGTTGGCCCGAGAGAGAATGGCACAGACTCTGGCGATGTTTTTAAGATGATAAAAACCTATTTTTGTGATGTTTTTAATGTGAGGAATAAAAGTCAGCCCAGAGTCAAAATAACACACAGGTTTCTTACTTGTGATGATGGATTAAAAGATTGTATTTGTAATTTGGATAAAAGTTTCTCTCTCTGGGCCTCAGGACCATGACTAAAACCTCAGTTTTGTCCTGGTTAAGCTGGAGAAAGTTTTCTGCCATCCAGGATTTGATGTCTAAAATGCAGTTAAAAAGAGCATCCATTGGCCTGGTGTCATCAGGAGACATGGAGACGTAAAGCTGTGTATCATCTGCATAACTGTGGAAGTTGATTCCATGTCTCCTGATGACACCACCAAGAGGGATCATGTACAGGTTAAAAAGTACAGGACCTAAAATGGAACCCTGGGGCACAAAACATGTGATTTTATGAACCTGAGAGTGCATGTATCTAAATGTTCTGTCTGAGAGATAGGATGTAAACCATTTGTGCACAGTCCCAACGAGGCTGAACAGGTGTTTGAGTCTGTGAAAAAGAATAGTGTGGTCTACTGTATCGAAGGCAGCGCTTAGATCCAGTAGAACCAACACTGTCACCTGTTTAGAATCATAATTTAGTCTAAAATCATTTAAAATCTTTGTCAAGGCTGTCTCTGTACTGTGGTTTACCCTAAAACCAGACTGACATTCTTCAAGAATGTTCTGTGAGTTTAAAAAATAATTAAGCTGAGTAAAAACAAGTTTTTTCTAAAATTTTGCTTGAAAATGGTAAGTTAGATATCGGTCTGTAATTGTTAAAATCATTAAAATCCAGATTGCTCTTCTTCAGCAGGGGCCTGACCACTGCAGCTTTAAAAGCAGTGGGAAAGACCCCTGTCTGAAGAGAGCAGTTCATCATGTTTAAAAGCTCGTCTCTAAAAGATTCATAAAAGACTTAAAAAACTGAGTTGGGACGGGGTCTAAAAGACAAGTGGTGGGCCTCACTGTCGAGAAAACTTTATCAAGCATCTCAGCATTAACCAGGACAAAACTGTCAGTGTTTCCTCTGGTAAAGATAAACAATCAGACGTGTTAAAAACAGTGGTTTGAGCAGATAAATTGTCACATCTGATTTTGTTTATCTTTCCCATGAAGTGGTCTGCCAGTGGGAGGAAGTTGGAGCTGTTAAAATCAGGGTTGGTAAGATGGTCAATAGTTGAGAAAAGAATTTGGGGATTATGGGAAATATGCATTTCTTTTGTTTCTGATGGTGGTTTTGTATGTTTTCAAGTGTTGATTATAAATTTCATAGTTTACTGTTTTTTGATTTCCTCCATTTTCTTTCTGCCCTTCTGCAATTTCTTTTTAGTTGTTTTATTTACTCGTTTTTCCAAGGGGCACCCGGTTTGGAGGTTTGAGCTGGTACAATCAGTATAAGTTCTGCAAGTTTGTACATCTTAATTTATTATTTTTCCTAAACTTCCTACAGCAAAATTCTATATCATGTTCACAAAGATCAGTGGTATATTAAACAAGTGTAGCCTTTAAAACTAACTTCTCATGGATTGCGTGTTAATACCACAACTTTGCTGGTGCGTCCATTTTCTTGACATCGTACTGACACACCCCAAAATAAAACCACACAAGAGGTTTTATTTGGGGTTAATGGCTAAGTTTGGGTCTGAAGTTACACAAATTGGAAAATGTAAGTCTGCTTCTCAGAATTAACTAAGACTGGGATTAGTATTGTGTTACTACAGAATAATAACAGGCCTTTAAATCCACTATAGAAATGAACTGGGGCAGCAACTCATGATCGGTGAGACCAGGCTATTTATTTATTTATTTTTGAAAATACATTTTACTTTTGAAAATTTTACTTTTTTATTTTTTTCTGTGCAAGCAAACTCTTAATGACCAACCTTTAAGTGTTACAAATGCACACAGAACAAAGTGATAAATACTAAATGAGGATTTATTGATTGTCCAAATAGAGCAAGTGTGAAAGGTTGTATAATTGAGAAGATATATTATTTTATATAGAAATTAGTACATAAATAAATAACATGGCATTTCATCAGCTTCGTCTCTTTATCCTTCACCATTATCAAAATAATCAGAAATATGCGTCTTTGTTAATACATAACTTTTGTAAAATGCCATAGCTTAAACTGAAGAAAAGTGTTGTGTCCAGTGAAATGCTCCCTACTTGAGAACTTGTGAAGTTCAGCTGAGGTTGTAGTCATGCTCCATTTTCCTCTCACGGGGGCAGATTCTCTTCTACGAGGGACAGAGCACAAATCAGAGGCACTCGCAGCAGCACAAGTGTGAAGGACTGAGGAGAACTACAGGACACATGCAGAGCGAGGACATCGACTGTGTGAAGACGACTATCGTCATTTGTGCTTACATTTATGCAAAGCTATATTGTATTTTATTTTTTTCCTAGCCAAGAACGAGAACACTCAAGCTCAATGCTTTCTCCTATGGAGAACAGCGTATAAACATGCAATTAATCAAACACATGTTTCTTGGCAGCATTATATGCTTGTTTTAATACATGTGTGCAAAATTAATATAAGGTGCACACATGTAATTATATTTTCAAAAAAAAATTTCAGAACACACAAGCCTTGAATGCAAACTAGGATTACTCAAAAATGCATCAATCAAAGTACAGCTTAATGTGTCTACTATGCTGATGAAACATTGACACCAGGTCAAAGCTCATATAATATGTCTTAGTTCTATATCAGACATGAGAGCAGTTTTATTCCTGCAGTAAAACATAAACACAAACGCTGAATATGTTGAAGCTACGTTCTATATCAAAAACATAATGTGACAGACAATTCAGTCAAATTTTAGAGCATGATATTGCAGTTTTATGATGAACTTAAAAGCTGAATATTCACAGAAGCATAGCGCAGGTATAGCTCAGAACGGTTTATATCCCAGATGCTATTGTTGCTCCATTAGTCTGCACACAAGCTGACAAGCACTTTAGATTTATGAACCATTTTCACTGCAATTATAAGTGCAGTGAATAACATGTATAATAGCTTTATACATAATTAGAAAACACCATCACAGAGAATCAATCCAATAAGAAAAGTGGTAATTATAGGCAGTGTGACACAGACATAGAGATTGTTGAAAAGCCTCTCGGTGAGTTGGCACCGCGGGCATGTTAAGTACCAGTGTGCGTGTGCGTTTGTAAAGTGTTTATGAGGCACACTTTTGTCTGTGTAGCACATCCATTTCTAATAAACAGCACTCCTTTATTTCCTGCTCTATTAATCATCAGCCTCCAAGTTTAGGTTTTTATGTCACAATCTTTTAAAAAAGGGATTAATCCTTCTACACTCTCATCACAGCGAGACACTGCACCTTATTAAGCCCCCATAGGGACCCAAACTCTTCAAGCAGCTTTAAATTAGTGCTTTCTTTCTCTGTTTGATTTACATCCCGTGATTAAATGGGGGTGAGAGAGAGGAGGAAATAGCCTACATCAGCAACTTCAGGATATTTGAATGCAGGAAGTGTTACTTTGCTGCAAACTAAATCATTCCAATAACCCTCAGTGTCCGTGAGAATAGTCCAATGGCACAGAGTTAGTCCCTCGTGCTTTCTAGGCACGCACTACACTGAATTAAGATCGTGATTTAAATAGACTGAACTCTGTGTTTTCTTAAGGCATGGAAGATGGCTATATTATATTTTAGCAGCAAATATAAAATGCCATTATGTTCACTGTGCACACCGAAGATAGGGTAGGCATGTGACAGCATTCGGTGTGACATGTGACAGCATTCGGTCATACAAGCAGGAATTCCAAGTTAAGCAGGAATTACCTCAAATTTCTGCTTGGCTGTCTGTTAATGTGTCTTGTCAATCTCTATGTCCAGAAACACTTACACACCACATCACATCAATCATTAGCAAAATAGTTTGAACAAAATTCCAGGCCTTTTGACCCCCAAACGTTATACCTTTTGCATACTAGATCACTTCTTGACGTTTTTATAACTTGTTTTACCCTATCATGACTTTAGTGTGGAGCGACTGAATAAGCAATTTCTTAAAAAGATTGTTTGTCTGAGAGATCAGCGTGATGTTGTAAAACATATTAAAGCTAAATTTTGTTGCTAGGAACTTTACCACAGCCAATCAATTAGGCTTTATTGTCTAGTTATGGCCCCTAAACAGTTCAATTAACGGACGTAACCAACACAGAGTTTGTGCATATCTTTGTAGCTCATGTACAAACAGCTTACACGGCTCACCTCAAATCTTACTGCATACATTTTCTTCTCACACCATTCAGTTATTTGACATGAGTAACCCAGGTAATCTCTATCGAAATAGTCTTCCAAGTGTAAGACAATTGTCCCAAAACACTTGGTTTTAGGTCTTGATTCAAAAGAAAAGGCATTGTTGACCTTTGTAGCTTTGCCTCAAAAAAAGTCAACAGATTATTTTATAGATGTTAAAATGCAGCAGTCACTTAGCATTAGCATTGCTGGATACAGTGTTTTGTGTTGTCCACGAAAATTAATGAACTATTTTCACAAGAGAGGCATTTCCTCGAATGTCAACTGTGCTCTGAGCAAATCAAGGATTTAAAAAATTCTCTAGTGTAGAGCTGTCATCGCTGTAGATTTAGTTTTTCCATGTGTCATTCTACAAACAACTGCTTCTTATGCTTTATACCAGTGGTTCTCAACCTGGGGGTCGCGAAATGATTTCAGGGGGTCCCCAGATCATGTGAAAAATTGAACATTAAGATCTTAAACAAGATTTTGCAGCTTCAAATACAGTGATAGATGTCTATTCCTATTTGTTGACCTACAAGATGAATGTATTGAGGTTTATGTCTTCAAATCAAAATTAAAAATTAGACTAGAACTACTGCACTTTGCAGGTTGCCAACTTTTTGTGTTTGAGGGTCGCGAATGGCTACGATTGTTATTTAGGGGGTCGTGACTGAAAAAGGTTGAGAACCACTGCTTTATACTATGCAGTATTCATACACATTCATGTTGACTTGTGAACAAAGTAGTAGAATGGTATTACATAACACAGAGACTCATTTTTCTGTGAAGTTAAGAGGAAAACTAGCCTAATTGTTCATTCACATCTTCCATCTTCGTCTGACTCATGAAGAATTTGAATCAATATATCAAATAGAACAGAATGCTCACTTTGTGCAGAACATATCAAATTTTAATTAAATCTGTTTATGCAAACCCAAGTACAGAATAATTGAATTTTAAGCAGACTGGATTTGAGTTTTCCCCTGACAAAATTGCTTTTATTGCTAACTGAAAACTTGCGTATTGGAAAGTAGTTGTGTATCAAACAAAATAAACAAAGTTCTTTTCCCAAACATAGACCTTCTCCACGGCCGTTATAGTATAGTTCACTTGTCCTAAAGGAGTTAAAATGTCTGCTGCCTCCTCTATTGGCACTAAACACAGAAAGGGGAAATCAATGATTACACCCATTCAATATTTGGTGGATACTGAGATTTTCCTTAAACACCCTTTGGGCCCAATAACCAGATACACTGAGCACACAATATGTGCCATACAGAAACCCTCATGTGGAGGTTAAATCTCAACAGTAATCACATTTCACATCGTCTTACATTTGCCAACTTGAAGAAAAAGGCTTCAAAGCGTTTTTTCTTTAGAAAAATAAAACAGACACAAAATGGTTGCATGTAGAGGAAGAAAGTGAGAGGGATTTTGCCAAGTCTGACAGTCGGAGGATGAAGCTAATTATCCTGTGGTGCTTGGAAGCTGGAGTGCTCATTGACAATCACAGGCCTGCTCTCGGGGTGTATATAGCTATTAGGCTGAGAGACAAGGGTTGGCCAAAAGCACTGATCACTGTGGTCACGCCAGCCAAGCTAGATCAACTTGCAGCCTGCAGCCATTTATTCAAATCGCTGGTGAATGTGTCCTCTTGTAGTGTTGAGTGGTGCATTGCAATAAATTTAGCATGATCAAATTGAGGGTGAAAACAATTTTATTTATTATGTTCATGTTGTTCAGAATAAAGTTCAACAAAACAAATGCCATTCTTACAAAACAAAACAATAAAAACACTGCCATCTGTGTCATACATACATGTGTCAAACAGACACTTGTCTTTTATGTGGCACTACTTACATACAATTTATGATTATTTACTACTTGCTGGATTATCTATGAGTAATTATTTACATCTACGCTAAATGTAAATCATTTTGCCACAGACAAATCATGCAGTGGACATGCAGCTTTAAATGTGGATACTGGATAAAAGGAATTTTTACCACTTTACATGTATTTCTATTTGAGGACCTGAATAGTTAGGTCCTTCACGAGAAATACTAAAAGGGGACAAAGTGCAACAAGAATTTTGGGGTCATTATTTTTGTGCTTAAGAATGAAACCGGACTTAAATGTACTTATTCATGCCATAAATATGAATATGATTTCCACCTCCTTTGACTGCATTTTCAATTATACATCTTCATACTTTGAAGGCATGTAACAGAAAATCTATCCACACTCGTGTATATAGATTTCCAATGAATATTTTTTTTACTATAGTCCTCATTCAGTCTTTTCAGTGCACTGCGAAATCTATTTTGTGGTGAAATACCACTACACATAAAACACAAGGTCACGACTGCAGATATTTGGTATGTTTTACATTCCTTACATACAAATGAAACTAAATGTTATAAAATGTTGCTGGAGATCACTTATTCATTTAATGTAACTCAGGTTTTTCTTATTTTCACAGCAAGATCTATTCAGATGAAGGTATCAGCGTGAGCCCATAATTGACCCATTGAGGTGGAGCTTTTGACTGCAACCACTGGTGCTTCTTTGAATAGGCCTCCCAGCTCACTCACCAAGTTAGACTTTAAAAATACCTACATTTGAATAATGCACTAATGACACACTTTTTACCTTTGTTACATACTTTGCTCGTGCAGCTCCAATTTATCTAAGTGAGAAAAGGAAAGTTAAAATTGACTTAATTGTGTTCTTAGAAATGAGCAGGTTTACAGGTGAAAAAGGCCTTCAGGATACACACACGTCTGCAGCCCTCAGGCACTGTAATCACTTTATGCACTGAATATTTTACTTATTTTGTTTCCCTAGCTAATTTCATCTGTTGATCTAAGACAAGACTCTTGCAACACATTCACTTCAGTCTCAAGTATGAATATTGAGTACAAATCAGTCAGTTTAAGACAAACATATATGTAAACTCATACAGTATAATGATTATTTTCAAATGTTTCGATTCATGGTTTAAAGGTACTGTTTACCCGATTTGTTCAATAAAAAATAACTAAATTTCCTCTAAGCACAGATAACTTGTTAACATGTCTATTTACAAATCTTTATTTCTTATTAGAGAAGAAATGGTTGACAACTCAGCATTAACCCTGCTGTGATCTTCTAGAAAGACAGGGCAAAAACTTTCTTACAATAACTCAGATTATACTTTGTATCTGACTTGCCAAGCAATTGAAAATGTAACAGTTTGAGATGTCAACCTGCTTCAAATTACATTATGCGTTAATAACAGCTAACTGGTTTTACATTTTAGGACACACAGTCCCTTTTCATGAGAGTTCGCCTCTTCAAATAAAGTCACCACAAAAATCACTAACTTCATATTCTACTTAGTCACTTCTTCCTTATTCTTCTTTTGGTTCTGAATAGGGATTAGTGGAGAACTGTGGGGAGCATGCTCACAGAGCTCTGGGCCATTGGCTGCTATCCTTCCTGGTTAGCCTTACCTGCTGCAAGAGCTGAGAGCAGCTTCAACCAGCATCACCACCAAACTGAACTCACTGACTGCTGCTGAAAGCACAAAACGACAACAACTGCATCCTTTGGGTGATCATGGCCCAAGCAATCACCCAAAAAAGGGTCTTTGTTTATTAAACCACTCAAATTATTTCTGGTTACTTGATTTTATAGGTAGGAATTTTGTCACTATAATGAGAGAGCTATCGTCTTCTGAGACACAACAAGGTAGCAGTGCGGATAGCGCTCTCCCTCATAGCAAGAAAGTTGCAGTTTGAACTCCCGCACAGCCCGGGCCTTTTTGTGTGGAGTTTGTATAGCCCCTTCACACATAGACCCTTACACGGTAAAGTTCCTAGTATGTGGTCAAGTGTGAAAGGCTCCAGAACGGAAACACGGTATATTTTGTCCTGGCATTTGATCCGTGTCGATACCTAGTAATATTACCGGGACTGTTTGTCCCGTGTTGACGTGTGAAAGCAGAATGTGACTGCCGGTGCAAACCCCAATGGCAACAGAACAACTCACAGACTCACAGAGAACGGAGCACGCTCTGCTCACTCAACTGGGCAACAGAAAAACGTATTTGCTCCAACTGCGCTTCAGACCAGCCTTAAATCTGAAGGATTAAAAGCGATACGACATATTCTGCCCTACTCTTGAATGCTGACCTTGTCACAAAGAAAACACTTATTTTATTTTACTAAAAGGCTATAAAATGCTCTTGCAAACCACCGAATTTATGCGTGGTCAGAGTGAAGTCCAGAAAGCCTCTTTTCTAAAATGCAATCTTGACATCCTGCGTTAAGCGCGAGCTAGCCCCAAAACCAGACTCCGGTCCTGGTTCGTCAAACCACGGCAGTGTGCGGCTGCTTGCAGGGCTTCCTTCGTCTTGTGCATTGCAGTCCCGGTACAGACAGCCAGCACGGGCCGTATCCTTCCCGCTAGGACGCGAGTCCCGGTAAAGACCATGGATCCGTGGCACAGACAGTACAGAGCCTTCTTCCGTGCGCGCAGTGTGGCACAGTTCAGCACGTTGTTTATCCGGGTCCAAGCTGGGTTCTGCTCGATGTCCGTGCTCTGGAGTGTCCACAGTCCATTCTCGCTGTGCCCAACTGTGTGGATGAACTCCAACGGTCACTCTCACTCCCCTGCTCTGACTGCAGGTAAAGTTAGAGCTGTCGGCTTCTCCGCTGTCTCAGGACTGAGTTTAAGCTCATCCAGCCACATTATGCGGTGCCCTCCTGTTTCATACGGGCCTCTGTAGTACGATGCATTCGCACATCAAATACATCCCTGCATTTCTCCCCGCAAATAATAAGCCATTATTAAGTCAAGAATCTTGCAAATAACCTCAACAAAATAATAACAATAATCAAAGTCAAAAAAGCTTTTAAACAAGTTTAAAAGTGGAAAATGTGCTTTATAGGCGACTTGTGCCCAAAGCATTCCATGTTGCCGAGTCAGATGTGAATGGTGACGACACGGTGTTGTTGTGGAATGATTTGCATATATGAATGGGCGAATGGTGAAGCATACCGGCAAACACGACACGGTACTTTAACGGGTTCAATGTGTGAAAGGGGCTTATGTTTCTCCCTGTACAGTTAGGGAACACTTGGAGGTGGTCGGAGGTTGGGGCACCCAGTGCTTAAGCAAATCGCTTCTGCTGAGTTGCCCTAAAGCTGCTTGCCATCACTGAGTGAGGAGGGGGATTACTGTCATCAGACAAAAAAAAAAAAAAACTCATTCATAAACCGTTCATTCAACTTGTGTAGGTTTATGAAATTTGAGCTAGACTTAAAAGTTAACTCTGTTGCCTCCAAATTAACACAACATAACAACTAATAATCTGTGACAGATATTAACTGTTAGCTTATTATATTGGAAAAATGCATATTTTGCTCACTTTCTACAGCTAATGTACTGTAAAACCTACAAAGTTCATCTGTTGTTAGTAGCTTAGTGCTGTTACCTTATCGACACGCCTCGCTTCTAACAGCCGTGAAAAAGCTTGATACACTTTGTGCTGAAGAACGCATTAGGTAAGTGAGTAAAATAGTAGACTGATGAAGGAATCTTATGTGACATTGAGTAGATGGGGCGACAGTAGGGGGACGCTGTATAAAGCTCAGTTTTGACCTCGGTACTTCTCTGTCTGAAGCAACCTGTCTGTCTGTTTGGCTTGCCGTCAGGTGTGCGCGTCCTCTGCTTATCAGTACGAATCGTTACGCTTTCCACTTGTGTAATGTTTGTTTAGCAACGCTTATGAACTTTCTGTAGTGCCGGTGAAGCAGGCCTGCGATGCGCACCCACAGCGCTCATCGCTCGTGGTTGGCTAGCGTCTGGGTCTCGTGAGCTGGTGGTGGCAGGTCATATCCCCCACCGACGTTGAGCTGTGACTGGGTAGTCGTCGGGTGTGGCTCGTTTGGAGTGCGGTAGTTTTGCTCTGTGTCTGTGTCTTAGCTTAGCATTTAGCCTAGCATTTAGCGTAAACAACTCTTCTTTTTTTTACAGGTTCGGGCTCATGCACCGGCCTGCTGCCTTGCCTTGCTTGTCTTCTGCTTGCTCTTCTTTGTTTCAACGTTTTGGTGGAGAACGCTAACTAAAGTGAAAAACGAACAAACTGTCAACTAAATGAACTGCAAAATGACATTTATTTCTGAACTACAAGCATAAAAGATGAATATGACTACTAATTTGGATCAGAAAATAAACGTGAATATGCTGAATGAACAATTGCTCTGCTTCATGTCGAACGAACCTGTGTTGCCTTTTGTTTAGTTAGTTTATTTCTTTTTCCGGGTTTATCCGTGGCGTTGTTGGTTTTCTTTAGTTTTATTTTATTTACAGCTAATGTTAGATTAATTTAAATATACATTTTTATTTCTGCTCATTTAACTCTCTGAACCTCGTCATGCCACACTTAAAATTTATTATTTTGTTTGTTTACATTTTGAGGAAGCAAATAATCAAGTATAGACCATATTACTTAGTCATAATTTGTTATAACAGTCAGTTCAATGTTATCTACTTATCACTATGTAGTCTACTGTACTAAACAGTTCAATTTATGTAATTTGCCAACATCACACATCTTGAACAGCTGAGATGAATACTGCGACAAGTTTTTCTTGCCTATACAAGAGGGAAGATGTATTTCTTCCCTGTTTCAACTTGGATCTTTTCACTTAGCTTTTATGCTTCTATTCCTTCCCTCACCCTGTCTCCTTATCTCTCCCTTTACTTCCCTGGCCTCTGCTCCGCCCCCATCTCACCTATCGTTTGCATTAAATCAAATGGAACACATTAAAGGTGTCATGCACAGCAGACAATGGCTTTTATGATTGCCTGCTGTGTTGGGTCTGACGGTGCCACACTGCCATATAAAACACCATTTGTATCAGCTCATTTCATAGAGCCTCTCTCGTCTATTGAAACAGAGCGACAGATCTGGAGTGATGTACCGAGGGGGTGTTTGGAGAGAGCAGACAGAGGAACACAAGTCAAATCTTCTGGGCTTTTCCTCAGTCACAAAATCACACAGAAGCCACACTTTTTTATTGTTTTGCTCTTTTGGCCAGAATAGGCTTTCTTGAGAACCACAGATTAAAGTAGGATGGACATTTCAGTGGTGTATGTGCATCACAAAGCTCAGCCAACTGAACTTTTCCAATAACCTTCTAAACCATTTCTGCTGGGAATTCCTATTTCAAGAAATCCAAATTAGAAAATCCATGTTAATATTAACTCATTTAAATGAGTCTTTGTTGCTGTCTACTCTCCACCTGATGCCTTTGACCCTGCTTCTTTGTTGCCTTGGATACACAGTTACTGTATTTTACTTTGACCAATACACTAAACCTTTACCCTGCCAGGCGGGGCTTTGATTTACCATTTTGACCCTGCATACTTACTACAAAATGTTTTTACTTTCTAGTTGTTGATAGGCCAACTGACATGCACCTAAATATAAAAAAGCAATGCATGTCTTTCATTACCACTTTTTTATATAATTTAAAAAGGTGCCCTGATCTTCTGACAGGCTGCTGTTCCTTTGGAGTCGGTTACAAGTTCTCATTTGGATGACCCCCAGAGGCTTACATGGTAAATGACCAGTTCCGACCTATGAATTGCAGCAGACAGACTTGCCAGGGAACAGAAATGTCTGGGGAGATGAAAGTCTCTATATTAACCTTTTTGCACTAACCCACAAGATATGCACTTACCAAACCTGCAAAAGTCAATTTCTTAGAGAGAGAGCGGGGGACAAAACAAGTCTTACTTTAAGGTCACATTGACATGGCCTTATTATTACTTGATTCCAATGCAATTCCCCTTTCATATTAGTGTTACTACATAACTACGACTGTGCTGGTCGGTCCGTGTGAACATTTGTTACAATGGCGCTTTGGTTTCCAGACAAAAGATTGGTAAAATGGCTTGAGGGAAATTTAAAAATGGAGCCACTGACTGGGGTGAGAAATTATAAATAGGTGAAGAAAGAGCTGGCAGACATTCAAAGGAAGAGGCTAAATGAATGAATTGATCTGAATAGGAAAGAAGAGCCAAAAGGGTGAAAGATTTGATATTCAGGTGTAGATAGAGAAGCCGGCAGGGAGTGAGATTACCCAGAAAGACCTGACATGGTTTAAATGAGGAAGGAGCTGTTAGCGCAAGCATGCCGGCAGATTTAGAGCAATAAGACATATACAGCCAGAGTGATTATAGAGCATATCTCCCCTTCCCCTGCTTTTGCACCCTGCTCCCCTCTTCTCCTGCCCCATTAGTATAGTGAGCATATTGGGCTTATTAAATTCTAATTGTGTGTAATGGCCGCCCAGGCTCTCGCGGCCCTCTGTGACACGGTGAGTGTGAGTGGAGGTATTTGTTTTGCTAATTGGAAACCGTTCAGATCCCTTAAGTGCTGGGCTGTTTGCTCTGCTCTGAACACTAGATGGATGGATAGATAGGTAAGCGCAGGTACCGCCGAGGATACTGGCTCGAGCTGTGCTGTGCAGTAGGGGCACCTTGGGGGTATTTACTAGTGAGGAGGAATATGAAAAATCAATGAGGACGTAATGAGGTGCATTTAGAAAGTTGTCAGGCACAAGTGAAAAGCATGCAGCATCCACGGTTTAGACAAAAGCTGTTTACATAGAGCATTACGGACTACAAATAGCTTTAGAAAGGTAGGGGTATGAAATGTGTATTTAAAATGTATATGCTCGTGGCCCTAGCACTGCGAATCATCTTTCTGTTTGTTTTTTCGCAGCTTGAATCACAGACACATATTTCTAGCACATGTCACTATGGCAGTATGCATAGCTTCTTGAAAATCCTTTTATCATTTAGAGCAAAATTGAGGTCTGTGCTTTTGCTTCTCAATCGTCAATGTTCTTTATTTATTTGGAAAGCACAAGGTTTGTTTTGACGCATTTGGCTAATCTGCTTCTTACAGTCATTGTAACGTGTGCAAATAAGAATAGGCAACATGAAAAAATGTACAGTGTAAAGAGAAAAAGAAAGTGGCATGTACTGTTACTAAGATGATATAACATTGCTTGTTATTAAACAGAGCTGAAGGAAAACCATAAAGGTCAGCGTAGGGTTTGGAGTTTCAGCTTCTGTATAGAATGTACATAGTTGAAATCTTTTGAATGGTTCTCTAATAGGGCCAGACCCACCACATTATGTAGAATCATGACACTAACTGTGTGCATTATTCTGAATTCTATATGTGGCTTCTACATGCAGGCTTTCATACTAAGAAGAAAAACATCTCAAGTCTGGTGATTCCTTCCAGTAACCTCGACCCTCTGCTCCATCCAGTCTGAGCAAGATGTTCCAGCTGCTAACAAACGTACAGCCTTTTGTATGAACTCCTTGACAATTTTTATGGACATTTCTTTTCTCTGGGCTCAAATGTGTCTCTCCTTCATATGAATTACCTCGACTACTGTATGTGTAAAACTGAATTTTTTCCTTCATTTTTACACTTGTATGTATTGTTATGACAGTTCAGCGGCCCATGGATCAAGGTTTGTTTATCCCTTCTTTTGCTGACCTCTCCCTCATCCACCTTATCCAACAGCTTGGGTGTCCTTGCCACGTCCTCACACACAGCATGTATCAGAGCATCATTTAGACTTGTGTACTCTTGTCTGTGTGCCTCAGGCTTCTTCCTTGGCCCCCAACGGAAACATAAGCAGCAGAGGGGCCAGAAAGTGAGAAAAAGGTGCAAAAAGCCTCCACCACTTTTCCATACAAATGTGTGCTTTATAGAGCAACAAACTGGAGCCACTACAACACTGATCTATGGTAATGTTTAGATAGACACTGTGGGGGTTGGATGGGGGTATGCATATGCAGTCAACACAAAGTCTACACAATTTCTCTTTTTGTGTATGATAGGCGTTGCTGCTCAGTTCATTTCTATGGTGGATGTAATAAGTATCAGTATGAGTATCAACAAAACTTTGATTCAAATCTTAGCCAACACCAAGCCCAAGATCGAATCGCTATTAACAAGCCATTTCTGTGAGACTGTGTTGTGCCATCTTATCCAATGAGCCTGCAAGAAAACGGAACTTTGCAGTAAATGAGCACTGACTGGTTGCTTTCATTTAAATTCATGTGATAATGCCAAACTTTATACATTTAACTTGCATTAAAGCATTTTTTCTGTCTTTTCTTTCTTCTTCTTTTCATTCTTCCTTTTTGGCAGTTAGTTGAAACATTTCCTCCCTGTGGATTTGTGACAAATACCCCCTTTTCCTGCATGGCTTATGTGGGTGTCCCATTAGGAATAAACACAAGTGCTTTTGGCTGCCTCATCTGCCTTCCCCCTGTGCTGTTTTAACTGCTGTCGTGTTATTTTTACATGACTCAAGGCTCAGACAGATAGGTACTGTGACACAGAAGCAGGTCCCTAGGCAATTTGTCGGCTATAGGACAGAGGGGGCGGATCAAAGAGTGGGGCGCTCCAGCACATGTCCATGTCTGATTTCTACATATTTTCATATTCAGGTTTTGTTGTGTATGAGCGCTCAGTTTGAAGATCCAGGACACGTTCTGCTCAAATACCGCTTTCTTGGAAAAGCACAGATGGAAAGTAGCCGAGATTGAGCAGGAAAAAAAAAAGATGAAGATACAATGGGGAAGCGTTCTGAAAGGAAAGTAAAAGAGTAGATCTGGTTTACCCAAGGGATGGAGGAATTGTGGCATATGGCAGAGTGCATAATGGAATAATCATCAAAGATATTAAGAGATACATTTTTATAAATGTGTTTGTGTACTGTGTGCATACACCCCTGAACAAAATCTGAACAAAAAGTTTGAGTAACAACAAATGTTCTTCAAAGCATTTTACTGCTTTGTGTTCCTTTATATTTCACCTTCGTAGTGAAGGGTGTGATTTTAGGAATTGGAACCAAGCATCAGAAGCCAAGTCAAATGCTCACATTTGCACAAAAAAAAAATAAATGCATTTGTGAGCAGGCTGTTTGGGATGTCTAATTTAGCATTAGAACTAAAATATAGCAAAAAACATCGAAACAATGTGATTTTCAGACATGGGAGATTGAGAAAGGAAGACGTACGAAACATAAAAGCAAGAAGATGAAAATTACAGTCTGACAAAAAGAGTTTCATCTAAGGCTTGGGTGTCCAAATGTTTTCACAATGGGCCACATTTTGAGACGCATAAGAAGCAGAGAATACATGTCTATGAAGTGAATCATTCAAAATTGTGCATTTGACCTGTTTTAATAAAGCCTAACATTTTTAATGTTACAAGACTTTAAACATTCATTTTAGGTTTACATAACATCAAAAAACTATACTTTTTGTAATTTGGGCCAATCAACCACTGGCCACATTTGGCCTGGCTGCAGTTTGGACATGCCTGATCTAACTGGTTTAAAAAAGAAGATAACATTAACTTTGACCAAAGATAAACCTAATGTATCAAATGGTTTAACTACCTCTCTAACTGACCTTCAAAGCAGCATTACAAAGTTTTTTTTTTTTTTTTAAAATGTATTTGGAAAATTCACTCTGTGTACTTTTAAATAGGCCTACTAAATGTGTATTTTCTTCTGATAGGACAGTTTCAATACCTTGGTCACCATATCAAATGTTACCTCTGATGAAGACAGTACTGCTAGAAAAAAAAAAATCTTAGATATGCATTTTATTGCTGTCTCATCAGAAAAAAATACAAGGTTATTTTATTAGATTTTTACATAAATTATCCTATATTGTTAAATGCATGGTTGTCCTTTTAGATATATAATTAAAAATAAACAAACATGTATCTGTCTTCCTTTGATAGGGAGTAGTTGTATATTTCATTGTTCCCAAACCAAAGTCTTTGGAGACCCACTCCTCTAGCCAAACAAGCCAAAGTTGTAGCATCCTTGACTTTCTCTGTGTCTGTGTGTCCTAACTGTCAGCGGAGACTGTTGGCTCCAATGCCCCCATGCAGAGTTGGTAATCCCCAATTAGTCACAATAATACTGTTTAGTGAGCAGCTGTCCCCACCGACACCTGACACACCCACGCCCCGCACAGCTCTTCACACTTGCCTGCATATGGGCCCGGCTGTTTGCTCCGCTAGAGCTGCCTCACCAGATGCCTGCTGGATAATCTAGGTGCCATGATGTTCTATTCTGCCCGCCAGCTTCTGCCTATGAGCGCATGTGTGCGGGCTGCTCTTTCTGGCTAAAAATCCTCGTCCCTTGGCTTGATTACAGTTTAAACAGCTCCTTGAATAACTCCCAAAATCTCTCATCTTCGTCATCATCAGCTGCTATACTTCTCACATCTCCTTTACCCTTTTGTGAACTCTTTCCTGTTGATTTCACTGGATTCCAACACCAACACCTGTGCCTGTCCCCAGCCTGTACTTCACTCTTCCTAGTGGCACATGTGCGGCTGAATATAATGTCCAAAGCCTGGCTGATCATTGGCCTTAATTAGTTATGTCAATCCTAATGCCTCTTTAGATGGCTGTAGATGGTGCTGATTGTGCACTCTTGATTTAAAGGGGCATTAGAGGAGCACAAAGGCACATCTGAAAAGAGGAGTGCATTAGGAGGCACAAAGAAGAGGGTTCATCACTAGATCAGACCATTGTCTCAGCCAAATATAATGTCTGAGCTTAATTTCTGCAAGGTAGGGTTTGTTTATTTTCCTGCTTTGGTCAATTGGACAGTTAAGCAGTACAGCCAAACAAATCAAAACAGTAGGAGGCAGAAACTCAAACACATTGTGCCCTCATTTTCAAAACAAAAGGGACAACTTTGAGAACAAATCACAGTACACAAAGCAGTAGTGGACAGGAGGAAGAAAAGAAAAGAGGGCATTCTTAACTGTACTTTTACTTGTCTTTATTTGCATGCTTTAAAATTCTTTGTGCGTCGTTTTAAATTGCCCATGACAATCCTCATCACTTGACCTTGTGCTCCAATCACAGCAGCTGTAACCATGTGCACCTGCGCTCTGGGTGTAAGATGGTGTTAAAAAGGGAAAGTGAGTTTTATTTCAGATTTGTTTTTTTATGTATTTATTTAGAATTTATTTCATTTTGGGACAATGCTGTTTCATTTACTTTGCTTTTCTATTAAGAAAACATAATGGAAAAAAAAAAATAACTAAACAAAATAATTAAATCATCGTCATCTTTGCCATCATTATTTTTTTGTTATTTTATGTATTTATTTATTTTTTACAGTAGTCCATATCTTTATTTGGTCACTCCAATTTTGAACAAGCACAATGTCTTTCCACTATTAACCCTAACCCTAAACATTTATGAAAAAAATAATATTATATCTAGTCTAACTCATCTTTTTGTGTTGCCAATTATCCCAAAAAGTAATATTGATTTGAAAAAATAATGAGCAACCTATTAATTAAATCCTTATCCTAATCTTAACCTACCCCAAGCCCCAATCGCAAACTTATTGTTATTATTATTATTATTATTATTATTTTTTTTTTTAGAGACTGTTATCAGTCAGTGCACAATTTCCTATTCAGTACATCTAATCTTAGATCTAAATGAAAGTACATCTGTGTGATGTTGGTAGTGAGCCAGCCTACTGTCAATATGCGGTTCACTTTTACTGTCTTTGTATCTACCTTTAAAACATGACTCTACAATCCACAATGTCATTGACTGCCTCACACTATAAGGCTTGTTGTCACTGAAAATCGCTTTTGAGTGGCATCTTCTGTGCATTGATTGGGCTCCCATCTACTGATTTCTATAAGTCAGAAAATAGCGTTACTTGTATTTGTTTACACGCTTTCAGACTATGTGAAGTGTTTTACAATTACAGGCCAGACAGAGCAGACAAATGATGTTGACGTGGAGGCAGGCCAAGTGGAAGACAGAAAGAAATTGTACTTGCTGCAGTTAAAATGGAAAATATCAAGCGGTATTCAGCCGATGACTGTAATTTAGCCAAAGCTCTTCAGGGGCACTTGACAAGGCATATTAAATAGGGTGGCTGCATTTTTGGAAAGTAAAGCAGAGGCAACATCCCTTTGGCTTTGCCCTTTTTTTTTTTAAACAAACCAAAGTCAGTGAATGAACTTGATCATTATACGCTGTGAATTTAGAGTCCAGGAAACGTGTCATCATTGGTTTTACTAGTTTTTTTTATTCTGATTGTCATAAATTCGTCATAATAATATTTATATGAACAAGGGTTTTCCATCCTTTTTCCCTAAGAGAGCTGGTTTTACAAAACAAAAAGTATAAAGACTTAATCATATTAATGGACAAAAAACATGTTGATGTATTGCAATAATAAGAATATGATTAAAATTAAAACTTCCTAATTTCTATATAGGGAGAAAAAGAGATGGGGGACTTAAATCTCTGTTTCAAGAGAATTAGACTTGACTCAGACTCAAGTCATTGTTTGGGACTTGTAAACATCTCAAGTCTTCCACACATAAATGTTTCAACACTTTCAGTTCAATTCTCCTTGGTCGTCATCTCTTTACAGACTCAGGCAGCAGCACCGCACATAAACTGAAGCCTGTGATTGGCCAATGCTCAGCTCCAGAAGCTACTCTCATTGGTTTATCTAATGCATGTCCTGTCTCCTGTCATTTCAGACAAAACGCAACGAGGGAAGAAGTTTGTCTACCTGCATTAAAGAAGTGATGCTGGGTCTAAATATCATAAAGGGCAGCTTTTTAGTGCTACAGCAAGAGTTAACAGAGAAGAGAGAGGAGTTTAAGATAGACTGCTAACAACAATCACAGATGGACATCCTGCGTTACGAAGACGTCAATGATCAATATAATAATAAGACAATGTGAAGCTGTGCAGTGGAGCAGCTTCAGACTGAAGATGGAGCCTCATCCACAGTGAGTTACAGGTAAACAAAGAGATGAGAGATGAATCTGGTCACATTTGTCTGATGGTTATGTTGAGACAGACATATTTTGACTAGCCTATGAAAGAAAGATAAAGAGTATATTATCAACTTAACAGTTACTGAGACTTAAGGTTTGACTTGCAGCTAAAGACTGACGAGGGTGGAGGGTTGAGAGATTACTGAAGGATATTTCAGAAAAAAAAAAATCTGTTTGTGACACTTTATTGACCTATGTGCGTTTGCATTTATAGGATTTACCTTTTTCCTTATTTAACTTATGCAATAGAAGTTTGGGGTTGCACATACAGAAATACGACAGCTGATTTTCAGACCACAATTTCAGAAATATGTTTTGTTTCTGTCCAATTTGTTCCTATCTCTCACTGACATTTGGCACTAAATTTTGACTTCAGCCATGACTTTGGAACTGCTTATTATAATAAAAAAAAAAATGAGGTGGACCACTCAAGCACAGTCAATGAAAACACGGCTGTAACAAACAAATACAATTGTTTCTTAGATTCAGACAGTACGCAGCGATCGGATTAGTGAGAACATTTTGATGGAAAAGGTAAGAGGTAAATTAAATACAAAAATGTAAGGTTCTGGTTTTAAGTCAATTTTATTTATTTGAGCGATTTTTATTTTTTCAGCCATTGTGTCTCAATATGATTTAAATTTCCCCTCAAAAGAGACTTTGTCAGCTAACTTTGTCTGCATGCAAAGGGAGTTAACCTAAAGAAAGACAGCACAGCATGGCTCTCGCGCATACATTCATCTATTGCACACATACGTTGGTAACTCTGGCACAGACACCGACAGGCAGCCTGACAGACAAGGTTGGAGAGAATGGAAGTGGGCAGGTTCAGTGATTCGGATGTCAGAGGCGCTATGAACACTGGCTGTGTCTATCCTCTCTCCACTAGACCTTACATGGCAGTTCTCCTCTCTCGGGTGTTCTCTGAAGACAGGGGGCGGCCAGTGTGGATCAGCCCAGTGTGGAGGACTGTGAGTAGGGCAGGAAAAGGGGGGAGAGGGGGTTGTAATGGCAGGTATTGGGGGATTGTTTTAGTCCCTTTGACAGGAAGAAACAGTAAGCAGTACAGAAAGAGAGTAAGGAATTGCAAAGCACGTGCAAGCAGGTCTGGAGAAATAAATGCAATAATCTGACAAATTAGCAGTGAGTTTGTGGATTTCAAGCAAACACTAACATTGTTTGCGTAACAGAAACATACCAGTTTTTTCCATATTCACAGAGCTTTCATTAATGTCCTTCACATTGTTGTATTCTGACCACTCAAAAATATGCAGTTTATATTGCAGGTGGTTGTGTAACAAGGTCACAAACCCAAAGCACTCAGTTTTCCTCTGGACATTTCTGTCAAAGCTTTTGTTCAATTGACAGAATTCAAATTGTATTTTGTTATGAACCTGGATGATTAGAGAAATGTGGAGCTTCATCAATGCTATTATTTATTAGTCTTGATTTAAATATACTGTATTCATTTTCACGCTTTAGATAAGTGAAAGTACGAGTGTGTGTGCATATGTCTGTGTGATTAGGGTGTGTGTGTGTGTGGGGGGTGCGTGCAGCGGATGGTCAGACTGACTATAGTCCCTGACCAGGGCATTCTGTAGATGAGCAGATGTTTTGCTCTCACCTTGCCATAGCTCATAAAGTGTGATGGCTCAGAACCTTAGGGCGAGTCTGTTGAAGGCATAATACACACACATGCACAGAATGTATAGAACCTATAAGGAAGATGCCACATAAAATACATGCATATTTCAATTATAGTGTTGTTGTTTTTTGCAACTATAAGATAGTGGAAGTACACTCTGATGCACAACACTGAGATAGGAGATCTGTTTTGCTTAAATTATAGCAACTGTCACAATCAAGTGCTACAAGGTCTAATTTATTAAATGAAAGAGGAAGGCCTGTTTTCTCAAACATGAGCAGGCTAAGTCATACTTTCTGCTTCATATTTCCCTGATCGATCATGTGTGTTAAACACACATGTGTCTCTTTGATCCACATGCAAAGCAATATTTGACTGTAAAAACCGGGGTCAGCTCTACAAACACAGCTGAGATTCTCATTAAAACCCCAGAGGCAAAATCCCTTTTAATCATGCAAGTATTACCCAGAGGTAATCCAGCTTGGATTAACTGTCATTCCACAAACGGCCACAAGGTGGCAGGAAGCCAGACACTTCACACAGACTGTGCAGTGAGCAGTAGAGGCTTGTTACTCTCTGACAAATGCACAGTTTTCAACATTTAGCATTTTGGTGAAAGTAAACAAATAAAAACACACACCATGAGAAAGCAGTTATGACTTTTATTAATTTTAAAATATATGTTATGGTTTATGAACACAAATGAATTATGTTCAATATTTTACATGACCTTTTTTGTGGTCACAGAATATATATTTTTGTCTAACAGTAAACAGAGATGCATTTGCTAGACAACACCAAACTCAGCACAGCTTTCATCTGCATTTGTGTTCTAGGAGAACACGTTCTCAGACACAGCAGAATGTCTGCTCTTCCAGATGCCTGGCTGCTTTTATCTTCCTCATGTCAATCAGACTGTGTTTTGGGTGAACATGTATACACTTTCAAACGCAGAGATCTTTTATGTATGCATGCCAAACCCAATACACAGCCCTAAAACTTTGTTTTAAATACTCTTCTTCTCCATCTCTTCACAGAGGCAGAGGAGGTGCTGTGTTTTATCCTGGGGCTCATCAGAGATGGCAGAAACAATCAGAAACTTCACAGACGTGTTCTTCAGACAGATGCCATTGGTTATGAGATGAAAGCATGCCTTTGAATAGACGCTCTACTTACACATACAATGTATCTGCCTAAAGTTGTTCAGTGAAGCTACCTGAGTGTAGCATGCAGACACACAAGAGCAGGGTCATACATGACAGTCACAATACACACCACTGTCCCACTGCACACAGTGCATATATGTTTCCTCACGTGCATGCTCATGCCTCGTGCACGTTGCCAAGGCACTTGTCATTACTCGCTCTGTCAAAGTAGATCATACAGGCATTAATTGAGAGTGCAATCATGCTCTGAGCCCACGGTTCAAAGGAGCTGATAATAAGCTGTGATAGGTCCAGCTGATGGAAAAAGCCAGGCGGGCAGCCCACATGCACGCACACGTGCACTGTAACTTTAGCTTTGTGTGTGTACCTGCTTCAATTATAGAGAAATATTAGAACATTTTGAAGGTTACTTCCTCAAACAAGTCCCGAGCTTTAATAAACGTTTAATGGTTCAGTGGATAGAAAACGTGCATATTCCAGTATACAAGTTCCTGGAAGGTTTGAGATAAAGACCAATACATTGTATGTTAAATAGGCATTGTTGTTTAGGACATCTAGTTTGAGGTCACCTCTAAACCATGTATTTATTTAACTTCTAATCTTTAAGATTATTAGAAAGATCTCACTGTGTTTGCTTATGTTTGTGCAAAGTAAAAGCCGACACCACTAGCCACACCTTGGGTAGTGTTTATCTTTGTATTTTTATATACAGAATGTGTCTGTGTGTACGTATCGTTTGCATGTGCCGCCACTCTGGCCGCTAACTTGTCTTGTAGTCGACTCTGTATTCCTGGCATTGGCTGTGGTCGATAAGACAGTGGCATGCAATATTAATGCAGCCTTCTAGTGTGGTTGGTAAGAGCCTCGGACACCCTGTGCTACTATTTCACACAGAGCGCAGAACAAACGTGAGCCTGCCGCCGCCACAGAGACAGAGGAAGAGAGGGGACTGTGAAGGAGGCTACAAGGCGAAAGAGAAAAGGAAAAAGCCGAGGCAAAGGACACAGAGATCCCAGAGAGGTGATGAAGACTGAGCGAGAGGAGCAGTAGGGGATGGAAGTGGAGCAATAAAGAAAGAGGAAAGTGGAGGATGGAGAGAGAGACAGAGGGCAGGCACAGGTCAGAGGGGAGAGCCTCCAGTGTGAGGGACACAGCATTAGCATTTTTACAGGAAATACACTGATCTGATAAGCAAGTGTTTAAATTTAAATCATCTAGTGCTGGTATGATGCTGCAATTTGAAACATTTTTAATACCAAGGTGAGAAAACTACTGCCTTTCAGTCTGCCTATCTCTGATTGATTGATTGATTGTAGATTGATTGATTGATTGATTGATTGATTGATTGATTGATGCATTTATTTTTTCTATATATTTTTGCTTCAAATATATGCAACAATAAAGTGCACAGAAAACGTAAAGCAAGCATATGAACTTCTAGCATATAAACAAAAGGACACATATACTACACTAGTATACTTGCAGAAATATAAATGTACAATCTCAAAAAAACTACAAATAAAATCTATTATAGCTCATAAACTCCATCATTATTATCATTATTTTTATTATTACTATTATTATCATTTTCAAATGATAATAATTATATATAAAAAAAAAAAACTTGAAAAACAAAATGAAAAAAAAAAGAAAAGAAAAGCTGTAAAATAATTTCTCATCAAAATGCCGGCGCCAATACTTATAAATGATTGTACATTTTGCTTTTGAAGAATAAACATTGCACATCAAGATATTCATCGCTTTTATTTTTCTTTTAGAGAAATTAGTAACAGCACAGGCTTTGAAAATGAATGCAGCCAAAGCCACAATTGTGCCGCTTGAGAGTTGATAATGCATCATGGAGTGTACCATCAGTGAACTTCGCTCGCCTTTAAAAGCACGCTGTAATGGGGAGAGTTATGCCTTTTCCTACACTTATTTTCCTCTTAGTAAAAACAGCTTTGGCAATAAAAATCTAACAATTTACTCAATTACAGACATGTTTTTTTTATACATTTATCTAAATATATAAAGAAAATGCAGCAGCAAACTAGCTTGTTTTCTGTGTTGTCATTGGTTGTCATGTCTTTCTACAAAGCAACTGTTTGTCATACTCCAATTGCATTTGTAGCTTGTTGTTTTCCTAAATACGGTGTTTTTAGAAACATACTATGGACCTAGGGATGTTTATTTATCAGCAATGCCACACAGAAAATGTATTTTACTATAAAGTGCAATGCAAACAGAAGCTCTGCCATGCACAAAATTGGGCACAGCCGCTTGTTTCTATGTGAACAGCATGTACTTATGGAATATGCGCATTATTGACATATGCAATTATGACATATAGTAATGTTTATAGCAGCTCATTTTCTTTTTGTAGCGTGTCTATGACACAGTGTTGAGCTCACATAGAAAAGTAATCAATAGACATTTTCTTGGTATAGATATATGTTTTGTATAAGGCCACATGGAGACAATTCTGAACATTTAAGTTTAGATCTTAAGTTACAATAATTGTTACGTTTAGGCCTGAAGCAAGTAATGATTCAACCGGATCTCTCTAATTTATAAGGTGGTTATAAAGATGTGTTTTCATTTATGAATAATAACAAAGTCCTTATCCTACTCTTAAACATGCCCCAGCCCTAAACTTACCCATTGTATTAACTGGACACCTAACCTTACCCATTAAGCCTTTAAGACATTAAGACCCATTAAGACATTAAGAAAATATTGTAGCTGCAAACATGTGTGTTTGTCTATGTTGAAGGACTAGATGTTAGCATTTCATTAATGTTCATAAATAAGAAGAAATCTTTACATCTATCACATGAACCAGGGCAACAATGCATGTAATAGACAATCAAAAACATTCATTCACATCACACGCTATTTACATTTGTAGACACACATTTTGTGAGATTAGGTTAATGAGCATGCACACATAAGTGCATGAATGAGTTTTGTTGATTTTGGGTGTTCATGCATATATTGCCCTCTACTGATGCTAAAAGTATTGCAAATTTACATGGTGAAAGATTGGAGAGTGAAAACTGTCAAATAAAATGTACAATAATAAAGTCAAATGAAAATGAAAGTCATCCAGAGGGGTTAGGATGTTCCCTTTGCACCTCTGGCTTTGAAATTTCCTCCTGAAATTCACGCCTTCAAATCAGAGTGCCATAAAACTGTGCCAATGTAGGCCAGTCTTCTCGTTGCTGTCAATTAAGATTCATGTGAACTGTGAGCGTTTCCCCTGACCAATATTTTTTCAGGGTCCGTGTAACCCTTTGCTTTTAATTGCTTCAAAGTCGCCAGGCAACAGCTAAAGAGGTTATGCCTGGATGCGTCCAAGAGTGTGGACCCATATTTAGCACTGGCATGAGAACATAAACTCTTTTACAGCCTAAACTGTGTCTTTTCTGACATTACAAAATGATGATTTGTTTGAAAAAACTGTTACTTAACAACACAAATAGAACTTAATGATATTTTTTAAAGAAAAGAAAAATGAATAAAACCCGTTAAGTGCACTCAAACACTTTTCAACCATTGGTAGAATTAGCAGTTGCTGATACATTGAAGATCAAGACTTCAAAGTTGTCATCATCTGGATAGTGTTTTTTTGAAGATCAAGACAAATAAATCAAAAATTACTTAAGCAAGTAGATTTTGTCAATTATGATATTTATCATAACCAATTCTGGGATATCTCGCATTTAGCAGAAGTTCGACAATCCAATGAAATATGATCAAATATATCCATATTTATATGTGACTTGAGATAATTAGATTCATAGCCTTTCACACAGCAGACCATTTACTATCTTCTCTTCCTTTGTGCCAGTTAACTAGGCTTTCAAAGTAGCATAATGTGCATGCTACTCCATCGTAATGACTCGCTCAAGCTCTATTCAATAGCTTCTCATTTACTAGTCCCACATACTCCTGTAACACTTTGATGTTGTACATCTATGAGCATCTTGAGTCCTTTTCACGCATCCTTTCTCTAAAACCACAAGTGTTTTCTGTCCTGTTTTCATATCGCCAATACTGAAGTCACATTGACACACGAGACAGCTGGGTCAATGGCCATGTGCCACTACTTTGTACTGCAATAATGCGTCTTCCTTACCGCCCGCCATCCCTCTGTCTCATTCATTTCCGTTGTGTTTGCTCTGAACGTTCTCCCTGGATTTTCTTCACACACACTGACGCTATCTCCTCATCTACAGGCGACATTGTTTTCTTTCATCCAGCTATGTGCTAAGCTGAGAGCTGTATGCAGGGCTTCAGAAGATGGGAGGGATTACATGGGTGAAAAAGTCATAATTAAATGAATAGAAAATCATAATTGTATAATTTATTCCTTAAGTTCTACATGATCTATATGAAGATCTTGATCCACTCAAAAACAATGCATCATGTCAGTCTACAAGCTCAATGAATCGATTCTTTGTAGAGGAAAGGTGGTTTCATGAAGAAAAAAAAAAAAGAAAGAAATGACGCATGCATGAACTCAAGATGGGGTTAATCATAATCATTTACTGTATTTGTTTATTGGGTTGGACTTGGGTTTTACTTAGCCAAAATTGCTGCAAGATTGTTTACAAATGTTGAAATTGATCTTCTAAAATATTAGTTCCCTGTTTTATGTTTGTCTTGAACTAAAAATGGGTCAATGCTAGTGAGGTACCGCTCTTGTTTTATTGTACTTCCAAAAAGCACTGCTACACAATGATAGCAAAAAAATAATGAAAAATTTAGGGCAGCTTTGTTACATACATTTTGTCAAAGTCTTGTCCCATTCTTGTGGAAATTGAATGTGTGCATGTAAAGTGTTTTGATTTCAAATTGTCAAGCTTTAGCGTAGCAGTAAGACACAAACACATCAACTTATAAACACACGTTAGTTCTTTGGCCAAGTATTCTCCTGATTTGTAAAGTATTTAACATGTTGTCAGAATAAACCAATCACAACTCACTGCTCACTGCCTGATTTTTTAGCAATTTTTCATTTTAGACTGAGGTAATGAAAACCCCATAGAAACAAAATAAACTGAATTCTGAATGTAAATATTCAGCCTAAAAACACTGCACTGGGCTGGATTTCATGCAGAATTAAAATATATGTGTGTGTCCTTATATATATGAGCACAAACATTCATCATTATTGTGTTTACTTCACTGCTGTTGCTATGAAAGATTTTAACAGCTAAAAATAAAAGTATGTTTTATCAAGATTATTTTTTTTACATTAGTTTGGTTGAACAGAAGAATAAATAAATGCACAAATACAAAATTGTTTAATTATCAAAGTATTTAAAATTTTAGAACAGCCTTCTACAGTTTGTATAAGATCTTTAGCAAACGCTCTCTAGTGCATGTTAAGCTGATACTGAGTATAACGGTACACACCTTTTCTTTCAGAATTTGGGGCAGGGCAGAAGTGTAGAGGCACACCAAGCTCATCATGCAGCTGTGGTTCCCCAACTTCAGACATTGTATAGTGAATTTTACCCCATTTCAACTTGTCACAGTTTGAGTCCTTTGTAGAAAGTGTGCACCAAAATGACTCAGTGATTGTTGAAGAACTGTATAAATCCACCTCTTCAAAGCTCTCCAGGATGAAAATTTGAAATACAGAGCTAGAGAAATGCCGCTGCGTACAGACATACTCACAATGCTTCTTTGCCCTCAACACTCCAGCGCTCTTGGCAAGTCGCCCTTCTGTCAAATGTATCTGGCTAATGAATGAACACGTCAATCATGCATTAAAGTCTAGAGCCCGGGGAGCAGCACAATTAGATATGTGGAGACCCGTCTGCCTTGTGATATAGAATTGACAGACTGTTAGCATACAGCCTTCAGCTTACAAAACAAAAGTTTGTTAATAAATAAAAGGAACAGATCGTAACTTGCATAGGACATTTGGAAACATTTATTGTAGCCACCAGAATGCACAAATCAGAACAACATATTAGGAGCCACAGAAAGAGACTGAAGACTTTTGTATGTTTTTTTTTTCTACTTTTACACATTTCTTTGGTTGATCCCATGCTGGTGTATTATACTCGCCAATTCAGTGTCTGCTTAGCTCCAGTGGTTCGCTCAGTAGCCAGTTCTACAGATGCAGTGCCAACATCAGTGGCGTGCCCAGTAAACAGCACCTGTGAGCACACCAGAGGCCGGACATTTATTCTGCTATGTGAAACCACATTTCATCATTTCGCTCTTTGTTCAAAATGGACTCTTTTCAAATCCATTCAAGCACAATCAAAAATAGAAACAGATTGGAATGAAGCACCAACTGGACTGAATATACTGTATGCCTTTGGAACTAATTCACAAATTGTCATTGGCAATACTGACATAATGTGTGTCTGTATACCAAATTTATATGCGGCATGCAGACTAATTAACACAAAGCGATGTTGATCTGTGTACACTAAGCAAATAGGAGTGTAATTAATACATACTGTGTGACAAGCCTTCTCTTGGTGGTGATTATGTCCCATTGTTCATTTGAGAATAACACTGGCTAGCAATTTTTATGGCATCTGAGAATAGGGATGTGCAGGTGGCTCCTCTGACTGCAGAATGTAACACTGTGATAACACAAGTGTCAAAAGTGGAAAGATGTGAGTTATGGACAGTGTTTGGATAATGCATTACAAAAGTAACTGCAATTATTATTTTTTTTTTCATGAATGCAATAAGATAATACATTACCTAATAACGTCAATGCATTACTAATAGTGCGTTCCAGTGGTACTCGGAGCTCAGATCTTCAGCCCTACATGGATACTTGGATAGAATTTCAGCGTCTGAGAAAGATAAACCTCCGACAGCTTCACTACTGATCGTACCTGTGTTGTTGTTTTTTTTTAGTTTGTCTCTACTCTTCACTCGCCTCTATGACTCTGCTTCTGCGCTGCTTATGCTCTTCTGCCGTTATAAACCTGCTGTTTGTGCTGTAATGTTAACATTGTTAATGGCTACACAGAACTATGTAAACAAAAGCACAAATTTACTCTCTTGCGATGTTTGACAAACTGTAAATGTAACAGCAATGTTCAAGTTGATAAACTGACATTTTGGCTGTTTTGTGCTGTTTACAAGCAATTTATGTCTTGTTTGGCTCGTTACTGTAAAAGTAATCTGACTTGATCACTGGAACAAACAACACTGGGAGAAAGCATCACTCTGAGATCCGACCTCTGAGGACGACTAGCACTATAATTTTCTATAGCCTGTTGACTTTCATCAGTCGGACTATTGTCTTGTGGGTGTTGTCTGGGCAACAAGCTCTATATGCAACAGCATCCAGGAAGATTAAAATGTCTTTAATGAACAACAAATCAAGTTGATTTTAATAGATTGGACTTTGGAATTACATACTGTAAATGAACAACCAGTGGATATTTTTGAATCTATCAACCAAGTAGAACAAGATAAGTTTTCTTATCTTATAAGAGCAAAAAGGCTTGATTGGTTGACAGCTTTACTTTACAGTGGAAATCAGCTTGCATTAGGGTAATACTGCATGTCCTTTACTTTGTACAATGCACAACACTGAAAGCAGTATTTACTTTCCAACTAACAGTAAAAGTTGTTGTTGTAGTTTCTGCTGTACTTTGCAATACAAGAAGTACTGTGCTATAGATGTAGTTGGAATGTGTACAATTGTTCATAAGAGTAGTAACAGTGCATTCAAGGTATACCAATGCAAGCTTGGTTAGTGTAGACTTCTACTATGACACTCCAGTGCTGTAAATAGTAAGTAATCCATTTCCCGACACGTGTGTTAATTCAGTGCTATAAATATCTGGTTGGAAATTGTACACTGCATAAACCAAGTATAGATTTGTTTCTGCTCAATGCAAATAAAAGCTGTCCGAGCCATTCTTACAGACACTTGTTCAGGATCTATAGGTGGTCCCTGAGCTCTGCTTTGTGGCTGCCCACTGCTCCAAAGAGACTGCCATATTGGCATTCAGTGATGGATTGTTTGAATGCAAAGAATGTATTTCCCATTTGGATACTAAACTTCATTGCTAACACTGAATGAACAATTTTGCCACTATAATATTTTTGTTCTGTTTGACGGAAATCATCCAAAATATTAAAGGAGTTGTATACTTAGTCATAGTTCTTCAAGCAGAAGAAGAAGAAGAAGAAGAAGATGATGATGATGATGATGATGATGATGATGATGATGATAAAGATGCAGGAAAAGTCAGTGCATTTGCTTCTCAGGTTTGTCTGTGTTTTAATTCTATTTTTATACTTTGGTATTCACTTGTAACACATAAAGATGCTGCCTGACCTCTGATTAACTGCAGCCACAGCATACATCTCTGTATAAATCCATGAAAGATATTCCAGGTTTAATCACACTAATCACATCTTCACTAACCATCATAAGCTTGACCCTTGCACTTGTAATGTATTATTAACAGTGCCAAGGTCTCACAGTGATGACATCACCATATGGCAAAAGACAATCTGTTCTGAATCCAGGACAAATTTGGTAACCAAGGGCAACGGCAGGGTTGATTAAGATTGGCCATTTCAAATTAATTGCGCACTGAAGTCCCGGTGGCGCTGAATTTCTGCAGGCAAGCATGGTCTTTCTGGCTTGCACAGTCAATTTATGCAGTTAGACCTAAAGAAGTTGTCTCTTAAATTTGAGCTAAGGGGCACAGGCTAAACTGAGGGCAGTGTGTTATTAGATATTGATGCCCATGGGTCCTAGTCTGCCTGGGCAGACAAAGCTGAGAGCAAAAGCCAAGAGAGTTATGAGAAAAGTGAGGTGTAGTTATAAGGAGGATGGGTGAACCAGTGGAAAATGCCTCTGAGTTAGACAAGAGTAAAACATGCAATATTTCAAGTAATATCGATCAGGGCATGGCGTCAGACCCAACTTGTCAAAGGTTTGTGCATTAATATAATCACTGCCAATGAATACTGTTCCAAACTATGCCAGGTTTAGTCTGAGTGGGAGTTTGACTGGCCCATTGAACTGTGTTTAAAGCAGAATTTGACTGGCTTTAGTCAACAAAATCTCTCAGTCTCTAGAGAACTGATGTATCCTACTTGGTGCTATGAATGTCGTCATTGCTAATAGATCATAACAGGTAACTTTGTTTTCAAAGTACTGAAAATAAATAAATACAAAATGACCAATATTTCAAATGTTCTTGACAGTTTTAGAAAGATCTTGCTTTTGCTAAGGTTGTTTTTCTTGGGATATTGTACAAATATTTTAAGATCAATGGCAAAAAAGCTTGTACCATATTCTAGGTTATATTAATAGAAGCTGAAGAACTCAAAAGAAACCTATGGAGACACAGGGAGAACACTATATGACATAAAATGATTCCATGAATAAAGTATTAATGTATGCTATTAGCTTTCTGTTTCCTCCAGAAAGTTAACATGCTAGGCTTGGTTGGTATTGCCATAGCTGGAGAACATTCCCTAATTCCCCTGTTTTTGTTAGGTGGGGAAAAACATGCCTGGAGAAGACCCACTCACTAGTTACTCTGCCGACACAATGTTTCCTAAACAATGAAAGTTCTAAAACCTAGAGATATATTATTTTGTCGTTAGCAACAAAAACAGTAGGCTACCGAGAATCAAGTGAAGTGAGTGATGCTTTTTAGATGACTTTTGATTTTCTATTTCTAAGCATGGACCATAGTTTTAGTAAAGTTTAATATTGACATTTCAACAGGGGCTGAATATTGAATCCTCTGTACTAATCCTCCTGTTTTAATATTGATTTTCTCTGCTCCAAAGTATACTCTACCACTGATGTGAAGGCCTAATCATGATACAGATATTGAGTTTTTTGGACTGATAACAGGCAGCATGTTCTTGTCCATCCAGGGCTTTTTGTCAGCTACAAAATACATATGCAGCCTGTTCAAAACGGTTGTATAGGTGCTCTGAAGCGTGACATGATTCCCCATACTACACTGATGTTTAATATTGCATTAACGTCCACTGAAATAGTTTGGATTTTCTTGTCCTGGTGAGTGAGAAAAACAAGAACAACAACAAGAAAGGCGCAAAAGATGTGACATAAAGGCTTGTGAATTCTTGAGATATTGCACTTGGAAGAATTCATTAAAAGTTGGTACAAATGTCTCCCCTAAAGCTGACAAGTCAGTGAAGCAACACAGGCAAGTGCAATATTCAAACAGCGCTCTTTGCTTTGTTACAGATTTGTTTAAAGTGGGAGAAAACAAATCAGGCTCGCTTCCATGGCGCATGAAGAACGAAGAATGTTATTATGAGAAAATACATGGCAAAGATTGCAAGACAGACCTTCAAATGCAGCAATAGTGAAAATATGGTTAAGCTTCTTTTGATGGGAATAAGCAAACTGAACTCCATAACCTGAATTCACCACAGCAGCCAATAAGTCATGCTAGGGGAGTGTGTGGCATGACACGGCAATTTCTAAAGCGTAAATTTAAGATTGGATGATAGTTTTGCAGGATGGAGGTAAAGTAAGTCATACATCAAGTGAAGGTGGATGGCGTGATGAAGTCAGGGGTCAGAGTAGTCGCCACGTGATGCTTATACATTTAAAGGTGTACGATGAAACTGGTCTTGCAAGGGAAAGTAATTGTCTTTATGTGGAGATATTATTGCTTTGCTTGGCTAAAATGCAAGACAAAAGTTTCATTGAGAATGCAGCAAGGTCAGTTCTGTAGAGAGGTGACCATGCGTGTTGGTAAGCATTTGGTGGCCCTCCACTAAAAAGACAACACATTCTCGAAGAAAACATCGATATACAAAGAAATGTCAAAAATGTATGATAAGCATGTTTTATATAAATAAGTTACAAAAGGTCAAAACACAAAATAAACATGAATTTTGGTTGAAGCTTCAAGCTAAAACATTTGACATTTTGTTGTATATCTACGTTTTCTTCAGAGACTGGGCTCTCACTCGCATTAGCTTATGTCAACCTACAACAGGATGTGCCTTTGCTGTTTTGTCTTTTTCTTTTTTTAAAGGTTTAGTTTGGGATTTTTGACATGAATCTGTATTGCATCCCCATCACCAGTGTCGTGCATCCACACTGTCAACTCTGACAGTGTCCAGTGAGCCGAGTTCCTGTCCACTTTTGGTCCAGACGAAAGTAGTCCGGCAAGTTTGCTGGGGCCATGGAAATAAAGACTTTTTCTTTTCAAGACAATATGTGTCCAAAAGAGTGATTATTGTGGGGACAAAACTGTTGTCCACGAAAAAGTTAGACCTCGTAATCGCTTGGCACTATTTTTTCTCCCTTCATATCACTGCGCACTGCCGCCAGCTGGCAGCTCCGCGCTTCACTTTGTTCACTACCCGTAAAAGTTATCGCTAACTTCCTGCCTCGCGTTGCAGGCAGGAGAACACTGCTTAACAACTGAAAAGTAATGTGTGGCGGCTGTTCCCACTGGCTTCAGTACTCTAATGCCAATTTTTAATTATTTTTTTCTTGAATTTTTGGCTTCTGTATTATCTCATTCATATATACACACAATATATTAAAAATACTTGTGGTAAGAAACCTGTTGATGGCTGAATGCTGAAATTCCCTGAGTGCCATTGTTGCAATATTCTAACACTAAATAATTTAATTCTTAAATATGCCACCACTCCACTGCCACATAATGATTTCACAGAGTGATCACATGATGCACCTTACTAATCCCGAGCAACCTTATGAGAACACGTCAACAACCTTGCACCAGAAATGAAAGAAACTAAAGTCAAATCCCCAGCTTACTAATGTAAACACAGAGGCATATTGCCACAGCGACAGTGCAGCAGTTAAGCTTCCTCATATTGCTTGACAGCTCTGGCTCTAAGACAATTTTTATCATCCTTTGTCAAATTCTCCATTTTCTCGGGAATGGCTGTGGGGCCCTTTTAACCAGCGGGAGCAATTAACATGTCATTTCTTGGCTGTCGGTTGGTGTGTGTTGTGGCGGTGTGTGTGTATGATGGTGACATGATCTTTTTGACCACATACGCAGCTTTTTTCTGACAACGGTGGAGTGAGGAGTGTGTCGTTTTGGCTTCTCCCAAAGTCTCATCATGTAGTAGCTCGTCTTCCTGACAGCACACCAGGAGGACTGTGGATCTTAATTCAGCCCTTTGCTCTTTCTCTCTGCACAGGTAATTATTAATAAAGACAGGCTGTCAGCGTGGCAGCTTTGCTCTGTTTTGTCATCGGTATTGTTTCAGAATTAAAGTATTAGTGGCTTACACAAGGTGACAATGTGTAGAGGCTATAGATTTAAACTCAGACTTAGCAGAGTTGTGACATTAAATCTATTTGAATTTCCAAGGTTGCACCTGTAGGTTACAAATGAATGTATTCACTGTCCTTAAAGAAGCATATTCTTTGATATTCTGTCCGTGTTTATCTCAGATCAGAAATGCAAACTAAGGAAAGACCCCCAAGTAAATTGGAAAAAACAAAATGCTAAATTTGAAGCCACTATTGCCATAAGATGCAGAGTTTGTCATCACTCCTCTGCTGCATCTGATGTCAACTTCACAATGTGCAATGTAAATTTTAGAAATGTGTTTATCAAATTGTTTATCAAACAATTTTAGGTTTGATAAAAAAATTGAGAGCGTTGTGAGAGCGTCTTACTCTTTTATCTAAGGTAAAGCCTTTTTCAAATTGTGCTGACTTGGAAAAGACTAGTTTTGCTTTTATTAGCTCTAGAATAGATTACTGCAATTCACTTTATGTGGGTGTTTCCCAGTCCCAGTCACTGAGTCGCCCTCAACTTGTACAAAATGCTGCCGCTCGTTTTTTAACCAACACACCCATACATCAGCACATCACCCCGGTCCTTTCTGAACTTCACCAGTTTCTTTTAGAATTGATTTTAATTTTTTAATTTTTGTTTTTAAGGCTCTTAAAGGCCCTGCACCATTTTATTTGACTGAACTTTTAAAGGTTGTATGGAGGATTTTCAAAAAAATGTTTGTTGTCAGTCTTGGTCAAAAACAGTTGCATAGATTTGTAACAGCATTGTATTTATGCTAAACAAAAAAAATAATTATAAAATATATAAGCTGTGGACATGATAAATCCAGTAAAACCATGACCAATAGATAACGAGGTACACTGTAAACCCGGATAATGTTTTAGCTTATATTTTTTTGTTGTGATTGCCATTATTGTTTTGCTTTGCATCATTACTAAACAAGATACACAGTTTGAACTAGTTTTCACCTCAATTAGTAATGTTGAATAACCATTAGTAAAGACAACTAAACATGATATGTTTCAGTCAGAGGGAGGAGCTTCTGAAGGAGGAGCTTCCTGTTTTCAAATTCAAACTGTAACAGTTCTGCACAGTCTGCTCTTCTGCTCAGACAAAGAAAGCTGCTGCTGGTGAGTTTTTCTCTTCATTTTGCACTTAATTAACAGTTAAGACTTGAATTTATTTCTTTGTAATGCTCATGTTCAATACTGTGTGCAAGATTATCTACTTTGAATGTCAGATAGATACAATCTCCTCTTGGGTTTAGTCCAGACATGTCCTAATGGCCTCAGACTTCCTGCTATATTAGACAAAATTACAAAAAATATAGTTTTTAATGTCAAATGGACAGTACAGTTCAGATAAAACATGTTTTTATTCTTATCATTTGGTCATTATGCTGCTGACATGTTCTCACAACTTAAAAATGAGTTTAGCTGAAAAACGTAGCAAACTAAGCTTGTGCATTTTGAATTAAATGTGTTAAATGTTCTGTTGTCCAGGGGCTTTCTGCAGTGCACAAGATGAAGACGCAGTGAAACTACAGCATCAGGTAAAGGTTTTCTCTCTGGTCATGAATCAGACATGTTAAATCTTATATTCATATTTTGTTTTGTGTGTTTTTAGGTGTCTGTTCATAAACATGTGAGTCACTGGACTGTCACCACAGACAAAGGTGTGTCTGCTCTATATGATCATCAAAGTGTTTGATCACATTATATAAAAAGGTTTGTTAAAAAAACTTGACAGTTGAATTTGTATTTCTCTTTACAGGTTTAAGAGATTCAAGTGTCATCACTCAAAGTCTCCCTGGTCACTAAATGATCCTTCATAGTAAGTATTTATTCATATTTTCACCTCATAAACAATGCTCTGATTAGACTATTTTTGAAAAGTAATTTGTGTTTTTCTGTGTTTTCTCTTTTTTTTTCAGGATACACTTTGTCACATGAGCCCCTCCTGATTGGCTGCCTGCATGTCACTGGGCAGGATCAAATACTGTATGTTGAGAAAGAGACAAACAAGAATCAAAGACAGTTGTCAAGACTTAATGTAAAAAAAAACAACTGACTCATTTCTCTTTCTAAATGTTTTGTACAAAAAAAATAAATGTGCTAAAAATAAATCATTGTCTCATTTTTACAGTTTAAAAAGTAGAAATTCAATTAATTTAAAAATATAAACCATAAAGCCAATATAAGCATTAGTCGTGATAACAAGATTTGTTTAATTGTTTGTACTTAAGATGATCAGTACAGATGACATAAAAGGGGTTTGGAGATGAGTTAAATGAACTAATGAGTAAAAGCAAAGACTAATAGTTATTTAGGTCAGCTGAACTAATGCTGTTTAGTTTATGATATTTACAAAACTAATCTTGTTTCGTGGAACCGGTTTCCTTAACAAACTTTAGTAATCACAACTTTTCGGGTTTACAGTGTACCTCGTTATCTATTGGCCTGTGAACCTGTCAAGCAAACCCTTCAGTGTTCCTAAGAAACTCATTGGCCCAGTTGCAGTGAAGGGCGTGGCCCTGGGAGGGGAAACACATGTGCATCATTTGAAAAACAGCAAACAGTTGTTGGATTTGAAAAATCCTCCATACAACCTTTAAATAATCAAAACACTAGTCGGGCTTTAAGGTCAACAAACCAGCTCATGCTTGAGGTTCCCAGAACCAGGCTGAAACACTGGGGCGATTGGGCTTTCTCTGTGGCTGGTCCCAGACTTTGGAACAAACTCCCCCCTGATATTCACAGACTTTGGCCTTTTTAAATCAAGGCTCAAAACACTTGTTCAGGGTGGCTTTTAACCAGGGCCGGAGTGGGACACATTTTCAGCCCGGGAAATTTTTTAATGGACCACCCCTCTGACAAATAAAAATGTAAATATGTATGCGATCATTCATATTATTTTTACTTTCTTTACAAGTGCTCAAAATGGATGTGGAATTACATTTAGACACAGACACTGTAAGCCCTTTACTAAAGGTAATATAACATGGTTTTGATGTAATTCAAGGAGAAATTTTTAAAATTCTGTGCAATTTCCTGCTTTTTGGTGAGTTTTAGATGTGATATTCTTATGTGATGTAATTTTACTTTAATTAAAAAAGACATGAATCGGTTAATTAACAATATAATTATTATCAAATTCTAATATCAATTTAAATTTTTAATGTTAGATGAGACCCCCCTTCATTTTTTTTTAAACCAGCCTGCTCTTCCCAGCGCAGACCGTGGAGGCACAGACGCAGCAGTGACAGGGAAGCTGGGGCTGTAAAAGCTCTAAAAACAACACAGACTTCACAAACTTGGATCAGGACGCCTGTACTCATGTTTAGTAGGCCTATCACTTTTATATCTCCTGTGTCTTGGGACAGTGAATGAAGCGGGAGCGTCCCGTCAAATTCTGCGTGCGCGCTCCATTGAAATGAATGGCAATTTTCAGTAAAGGCGAAAACAATCATAACTCCGAGAATCTGAGGTCTATCTTTGTGAAATAAAAAGTGGCTGAAAGCTTGTGAGGAGTAGAGTGTTGCTGTTGGATTCACTCACAGGGCTCAGGATTTCTATGTTTTAGCTTAATTAGGCGGGGTCCGCCAGGTTACAGCACAGCAGCTTTACGCACATGCGGCTCTCTCTCGCTCAAGTCGGCGAGAGGGAAAGAGAGAGAGTGTGTGGAGGCGCAAATGTTTCTGATTGGTCAAGAGCTGCATGCGGCTCGCAAGCCTCGCGTTCGCCACCCCTGCTCTAGAGCGACTGCCCTCGTGCTTTCAGCACGTCTCTGCGTCTTGGTCCAACCCGGCAATGGGCTCCGTGCACGGAATTTCAGTTGGCTGCGTACGTTCAAAAATGCTAACTTCTGTATGTACGACCACTTCCTGTTAGCGTTAGCCTTTAGACACAATTATGTCCCTTTTTAAACGCACAAGTGTCCTTTGGTGAAATATTCCTCTGATATGTAAAGTCTTTAACATGTTTTCAGTAAAATTTACCACAACTGTCTGATCTAAAGAGGATTTATTTGTTTTTTCTATGAGGTTTCACTACATCAGTTTAAAACGACTAAATCCTCTTTAGATCAGACAGTTGTGGTAAATGTTACAGAAAACATGTTAAAGACTTTACATATTAGAGGAATATTTCACCAGAGGACACTTGTGTGTTTAAAAAGAGACATAATTGTGTCTAAATGCTAACGCTAACAGGAAGTGGTCGTACATACAGAAGTTAGCATTTTGAACGTACGCACCCAACTGAAATTCCGTGCACGGAGCCCATAGAACGGGAAATGTGGGCTGACTTGGGACAGGGCTCGGGCCGCTCCAGTCACATCTGTACAAACTGCACTGACATGTAAGCCACGTTTCCATTGGCCTGGGTCCCTCAGACCGGTTCACTTTGGAGCGGTTTGGGCAGCTTATGTTAATGATGGTGAGTGTTTCCACTGCAGGTTCAGGCTCCAGAGGGTCTGCTACGCGAGCAGCTGACGTCACTCACACATTACACATACTTTCTTAAATAAATAAAAAAGAAAATGTACCTGAATTATACTTTTTCTTCCTGGTGTAAATCTGAGCGATTCACAAAAAGACACGTAATAATTTGACGTCTGTGGCGCTGTGACATTTAAGTCACGCTAGTGTAAACAAGAAACTACTTCCGGTTTATCGTCACTTTTTAAAATAATTTAACTTTTTGGCAAAGTCTGTGCGACTCTATAACGCTTATTAAACGCGTTTTGTTTAATGCTTTGAGGCTGGATTATGTTGGACACATTACGGACAGGATTTATAATTTTTTTACAGTGTTTTGCCTCGGCAAACAGGAAACAGCTGATGCTAATGCGCTAGCTTTGCTTTGCTAAGTCTATCGGAGCAACAAATAAAGTTTTCATCGGTGGAAATGCGGCGGTTTGACAGGGGATCAAGTCAGCGTTAGGTGAGATACATTATTTCATGTTTCTATTTGCTCTTTTCTGTCTAGTTTTTGCCTGTTTTCTCCTGTCCAATCATCGAGCCGAAAGGGGGGACCGCTCCGAGGTCTGCTCCAGGGTCCTGGGCAAAGGCAGGGCCGAAAGCGGCTCGCTAGGACCCAGCAAACGGGGCGGAACGGCTCACTTTGCGCAGTGGAAACAGCATAGGACCGTACCCGCCCCGCCCCGAGCCTATGGAAACAGGGCTTACGTGGGCCACACCAACCCTCGAAGCCCCCGGCCCTTCGGGAAATCTCCCAACTCTCCCGATTAGCCACAACGGGCCTGCTTTTAACATTCAGTAATGTAGTACTATTTTGTATCTTTTCTTTTACTGTTACTGTGCACTGATTTTATGTACTTTGTATTTTATCATGTTTTAATGAGGAGCACATTGGTCACTTTTTGTGTTGTAAAGGGCTATATAAATAAATGTTTATTGATTGAAATTAGTTTATTTGCGTGACACACCTAAAACAGAGGACAAATATCTTTCCTCACCAAAAATTAAATCAAATGTCTTGTATGCTTGGTTTTCATGATAGAAGTAGTCTGTTTTTGATTGGCTATACTACATCTGTCAATCACATCTGTCCCACTGAAACTCAATGAATTTGTATTATTGCTTGGATTATCCACTCAAGCTGGATCCAAAAGAAAATGAAACAAACACACTGTTTTGAATTGATTAAATACTTATTTGAAGTTATTTACATTTCATCAAATCGCCATCCAGTCTGAGATAGTTTGGTGTGTGGAGTCTTAACAGCTGATCACATTTTGAGTAAACAGTCTGTGAAATTGCAATAAATGCATGGACGCATTGTTGTTGTTTAAGTCATAGGTATTGATTGGATAATTTGGATGTTTCCAGATAAACACCTTTTGTTGAATGAGCAAACTTACAAGAAAAAATTGTTCTGCATGAAGTGTTACGGACTGAAGTTAGCAACAAATGGAAAAATCAACAAGAATAATGAGTCACGACAATACCAGGACAAGTATCTGACCTTTTATTGTTAACAGCACAATAATAAGTCTGCTAGAACTTAATTTGTGTTCAAGGCTACACTGGATTACACTTGACATGTTGACTAATGTAAACATTTTCACATCATGGCATTTTAAGTGTCCCTGTAGAGCTCACATTTCCACACTCCAACACATTATTCTGTGCTTGAGTCTGAAGGCTTTGTCCTCCGCTCACTGTTTGTATACTGTTTCATGACATTAGCTACTGCAATCCTATCACTGAGATCAGGTGCACACACCACATCTCGGAAACAAACTGCTGCGTGTATATACAAGAAGTCTGCAAAACGTGATAGAGGCCAAAGCTATTTATCTCAACAAACAAGACTCCATTTGCTGAAAAAAAAAAAAAAAAAGAGAGAGAGAGAGTAATGTACACTGAAAAAGGAACAGATATCGATTAGATTTACTCAAAGCTAAATTTTGGACATACATATTTCTGGTGATAATATTGTTTTCTTGTTTCCACATAATACTATATAACTTTTACAAGAAGTAAGAAGATCAGTGCATCACATTACATATTTTCAATTCATGAATCTTCAGGGTTTTGGATGAATCTTTGAAAGATTTTCTGTTTTAAAATTAGGTACAATTAGGTCAAATTGATAGTATATTATGGATAACGCCAACTACTAGCACTACTAGGCTACTGTTCCTACTACTACTACTACTACTACTGCTCCTACTACTACTACTACCGTGACCATGACAACTAAACTAAAACAAATAAAATTGATACAATGACTTACAATATCTTTGTGTGTGTTCCCCCCAGCACAGACATATTTTCAAAGCATCTAAAATCTAATGACAATCAGTTTGCAGCGCCCCATGTGTGTACACTATCTGTCCTTACAACAAATGTAGCTGTTTCACTGCAAAGACGGAATAACTAATTTAGATAAAAAATACTTGAATTAAGCATATTAATCCTAAAATACTAATTTTAGATTATTTGACTTGTTTTAAGATATTCTATCTTGATGTACCTTATCTAGATATAAAAACTTAATTTAGACAAATGTGTATGTTTTAAGCCATAATTGCTTAAATCAAGAATAGATTTGCTTTAAAAGTTTGTCAAGAGTACTAACAAACTAGGCAAGTCACATTTTCTTACTGCACTAGCAGATCCTTTCACTTGAAATAAGACATTTCATCTCAAAATAAGCACAATTTTCTTATTCTTTGAAAGGCATTTTTTGCATTGTACTGTTTTAGCATGGGCTAGCACAGGTTAGCATCATGTACTCATGTTGGTTTCTTAATAAACTCTTCTAATCTTATGGTGTTTTATATCTGACAACACCAGCTTCAATTTATTAATTGCTTTTTTGAGAGACTAATAATTCTATCTTTATAATGATTACTTTATTTGTTTTTTATTTATTTATTTATTTTTTTTTTCAGAAATCACAACATCAGTGTCATGATTTCTGCCATAATAGTTCAGTGGAATCAGTGTATTCTCTGTAGGTTATCTCCAGCTGATATAGTCCTCTTCAGGCAGTACAGGAGATGGGACAGATGAAATGTCTGTACATGTAGCCTTTGGGTGACGCCTGTGTCAAAGTCAGGTCATCTGCCGGTCACCACATACACACTCAGTATAAGTAAGCTTACAGTCTTTATGTTAACAGATTATGTAATCCTATAGTGTATAAGAGTGTGTTTTAAAGTTGGGGTAACTAACTTTTCAGTCATGAATTAGTAAAATTTGTGTTTTCCACTAAAGTATTTTATAAATGCAACACTTTCTGAAATAATAAAGAATCTTAGTTTTAATCAGGAACCAAATGCAGCACTCTGATTGGCTGTGCTTGGATGGTCACTTTGTTGTCTGTAAAGAGATGTTTATTGACCATAATTGCAACCAAAATGAATACAAGTTAATATTAACCATGTGTTGAAACATTTATGAGAGAAAGTCGTTAGATTTTACACCTAAATTGTGTTTGCAGTGTAAAAACAGCTGTCTTTGTGTATTTGACATAAACATCCCAACACTTTTTAAAGTTGATTAGAATTCTCCAGTCTAACTTTGTTCTACTACTTTTGCAGCTTTACACATGTATCCATATTTACATTTAACCTACGATCAAAACAAGATGTGTTTTTTTGCCACCTCTAATAATTTTACAAATGCAAATCCTTTTATGTTGCATTTAAAGTAGTTTTGGGAGACAATACAAACAAGAACCAAGCCGTGGCTGAATATATTCACCTGCTCCATTGTGTATCTACAGTGCAAATCAGAAGAGACTTTTCCCATTTACTTATCTTCTTCAGGCAGCAGGTCTACTCACTGAACAGTTGCCCAGTCTCATTTAAGACATTTGTTATTTCAATTCCAGTTCGCATAGTTTTCCCTTTAACTGTATCCAGAGGAGAAGGAACTAATCTGTGTTATTGACCGCTGGCTTGCTCAGACAGTGTCAGGCTGCTGTGCTCTGACTACAGAAGCTCCAACATTTAGCTCCAAGTTCAGTTGCTAAGTCAATAATTGCATGATCAATATTTTTACTTTAACAATTTTAGCTTTTTGAATCTTTCTTGTGCCAATTATATAGGAAGAAAAATGTATTTGCATTTTACAGTAAATTAACATTTGAGTATACATTTAAAGAGGACTGTGTGAGTTAGCTGAAAGTGCTGTTTGACTTGTGTGCCTTTTTGAGTGAGGTTTTCTCTGTGCTTTTGAAAGATGTGAAGGATTAAAGCCTGCAACACTGATTACTGTGTGTGGTTTATTTTTCTTCCAGCCTTAATAATTGATAGCCCAAAACACTGCAAGTGTTTATTCTTTTGGCCTTAAAAGTTATTTTTGAACTTGTATTGAAAATGAATTAACCCTTTTTAATTAAGTTCACAAAGCTTTTGTGTGTGCTATTTATTGCACTGATGATGTCGCCCTCCTGCCCAAAGTTCTTACCAGCCACCATTGCTAGTTCTAAACAAAGGACACTAGTATGAGGAGTAATAAATGCAGTACTATTAACATTTGATTTGATTTGAAGTGTATTTGTGTTTTTAGCTCACAGAACATCAATGGACAAGAGCACATTTTAGATTAGAAATCGGAAGTCGAAAGAGTTAAATAACCTAGGATTAAATATGATAAAGCGTGAATAATAGTCCAATATCAAGCCATCTGACTTGTAATCATTGACTACAGAAAGTCCTATTAAGTGTAACCAAGCAGCGGGATGCCACTGCAGTGCTCACATGTAGCTTTTTCGGGATAAATTTGGATTTCTGGATTAGCTGTAACATTAGTGAGTGCTAAATGCTTTGCTTATGGATTAAATAATTTCCCTATTCAACTCATACATTAACATCAAATGTGTAGCTTTGGCCTCATAGAAGTGGCATTAAAAGCTTAGCAAATTTACACAGAACAGACTAAATGACTGCCCACTGCTGAGACTGCTTTATTTTCATTAATGGGACATCAAAGGGATTTAGTTAAAATATGCACATTGATATCACAGTCATTAATGATCCATAGTCTGTGTGGTGAAAGTCTTTGCTTTGTCAATTGAATATGCCCATAGAATGAAATTATGATATTCCAAATTCATAGTGCTGTATATTATTTATTTAACAGTGAAAAAAATCATTGTGTGTGCAGTCAGATTTGTTTAGTTACATCACACTGATCAAACAAACAAACTCACAAAAACAAACAAAACAAAAATTAGAACAAAATCAAAATTCCGTCACCTAAAAGAGTTCAGCTTGCAGAAATTAATCATTTTTGGTTGCTTTTACATTACATGAAAAAAAATGATGATCCTAGGAGCTATGTTGCCTGGGGCTTTATGCCCTGGCAGGGTTTCCCATGGCAACAGGTCCTAGGTGACGGGACAGACTAAGAGCAGTTCAAAAACTCTCATGACAGTTTAAAAACAAGGACCGTTACGTCGCCGGATTGGCGTTACCGGGGCCCCACCCTGGAGCCAGGCTGGGGTGGGTGCTCGCAGGCGAGCGCCTGGTGGCCGGGCCTTTGCCCATGGGCCCGGCCGGGCACAGCCCGAACGAGTGACGTGGGTCGGCCCTCCTGTGGGCTCACCACCCACAGAGGGTTTCATGGGGGTCGGGTGCACAGAGGACTAGGTGGCAGTCGGGGGGCAGGTTGCCTCGACGACCTGGTCCACACACACAGCCTCTGGCTGTTGGGACGTGGAACGTCACCTCTCTGGGGGGGAAGGAGCCTGAGCTGGTGCAGGAGGTTGAGCGCTATAGGCTAGATATAGTCGGCCTCACCTCCACGCACAGCTCGGGCTCTGGAACCCAACTCCTGGAGAGGGCTGGACGCTCCACTTTTCTGGCGTTGCCCACGGTGAGAGGCGGCGAGCTGGTGTGGGCTTGCTCATAGCCCCACAGCTCAGTCGCATGTGGTGAGTTCACCCAGTAGACGAGAGGGTCGCGTCCCTGCGCCTTCGGGTTGGGGACAGGTCTCTCACTGTTGTGTCGGGCCTACGGGCCAAACAACAGTGCAGAGTACCCGGCCTTCTTGGAGTCCCTGGGAGGGGTACTGGATAGTGCACCAACTGGGGACTCCATCCTTCTGCTGGGGGACTTCAACGCCCACGTGGGCAACGCCAGGACACCTGGAGAGGGTGATTGGGCGGAATGGCCCCCCCGATCTTAACCCCGAGTGGTGTTTTGTTACTGGACTTCTGTGCTAGTTACAGTTTGTCCATAACAAACACCATGTTCCAACACAAGGGTGTCCATCAGTGCACGTGGCACCAGACACCCTAGGCCGGAGGTCAATGATCGACTTTGTTGTGTGTCATCGGACCTTCGGCCGCGTGTTTGGACACTCGGGTTAGAGAGGGGCAGAGCGTCAACTGATCACCACCTGGTTGTGAGTTGGATCCGCTGGCAGAGGAGGAAGCTGGACAAACCTGGCAGACCCAAGCGTATTGTGAGGGTCTGTTGGGAACGTCTGGCGGAACCCTCTGTCAGACGGGTCTTCAACTCACACCTCCGGAGAGCTTCTCCCAGCTCCCGGGTGAGACTGGGGACATTGAGTCTGAATGGACCATGTCTCAGCCTCCATTGTCAATGCGGCTGCTCGGAGCTGTGGTCGCAAAGTCTCTGGTGCTTCTCGTGGCGGCAATCCCCGAACCCCGGTGGTGGCGCCCGGAAGTAAGGGATGCTGTCAGGCTGAAGAAGGAGTGCTATCAGGCCCTGTTGGCCTGTGGCACTCCTGACACAGTTGAGAGGTACCGGCAGGCCAAAGCGTACCGCAGCTTGTGCAGTCGCAGAGGCAAAAACCCGGAGCTGGGAGGAGTTCGGAGAGCCATGGAGGAGACCATTCGGTCGGCCTCAAAGAAATTCTGGCAAACCGTCCGGCGCCTCAGGAGAGGGAAGCAGTTTTCTACCAACACCATTTATAGTGCGGGTGGAGAGCTGTTGACCTCGACTGGGGATGTTGTTGGACGGTGGAAGGAATACTTTGAGGGTCTCCTCAATCCCACCGCCACGTCTTCCGATGAGGAAGCAGAGACTGAGGACTCGGGGGAAGACTCATCCATCACTCAAGCTGAAGTCACTGAGGTTGTTGACAAACTCCTCGGTGGCAAGGCTCCGGGGGTGGATGAGATCCGACCTGAGTATCTCAAGTCTCTGGATGTTGTGGGACTGTCTTGGCTGACACGTCTCTGCAACATCGCGTGGCAAACTGGGACAGTACCTCTGGATTGGCAGACCGGGGTGGTGGTCCCTCTGTTCAAGAGGGGGACCGGAGGGTGTGTTCCAATACAGAGGAATCACACTCCTCAGCCTCCCCGGTAAGGTCTACTCCAGGGACTGGAGAGGAGAATACGACCGATGGTCGAACCTCGGATTCAGGAGGAGCAGTGTGGTTTTCGTCCCGGTCGTGGAACACTGGACAGCTCTACACTCTCCATCGGGTGCTCGAGGGTCATGGGAGTTTGCCCAACCAGTCCACATGTGTTTTGTGGATTTGGAGAAGGCATTCGACCGTGTCCCTCGTGGTGTCCTGTGGGGAGTGCTCCGAGAGTATGGGGTCCGGGGCCTTTGCTCAGGGCGGTTCGGTCTCTGTACGAGGAGCAGGAGCTGTGTTCGCATTGCCGGCAGTAAGTCAGACCTGTTCCCAGTGCATGTTGGACTCCGCCAGGGCTGCCCTTTGTCACCGGTTCTGTTCATTGTTTTTATGGACAGAATTTCTAGGCGCAGTCAGGGACCGGAGGGTGTCCAGTTTGGAGACCACAGGATTTCATCTCTGCTGTTTGCAGATGATGTTGTCCTGATGGCTTCTTCAAACCAGGACCTGCAACATGCACTGGGACGGTTTGCAGCCGAGTGTGAAGCAGGCTGAGATGAAAATCAGCTCTTCCAAATCCGAGGCCATGGTTCTCGACCGGAAAAAGGTGCCTTGCCCTCTCCAGGTGGGTGGAGAGTCCTTGCCTCAAGTGGAGGAGTTCAAGTATCTCGGGGTCTTGTTCACGAGTGAGGGAAGGATGGAGCGTGAGATTGACAGGCGATTGGTGCAGCGTACTGCAGTGATGCAGTCGCTGTATCGAACCGTTGTGGTGAAGAAAGAGCTGAGTCGAAAGGCAAAGCTCTCGATTTACCGGTCAATCTACGTTCCAACCCTCACCTATGGTCATGAGCTTTGGGTAATGACCGAAAGGACAAGATCGCGAATACAAGCGGTCGAAATGAGTTTTCTCCGCAGGGTGGCTGGGCGCTCCCTTAGAGATAGGGTGAGAAGCTCAGTCACACGGGAGGAACTCGGAGTAGAGCCGCTGCTCCTCCACGTCGAGAGGAGCCAGTTGAGGTGGCTCGGGCATCTGTTTCGGATGCCTCCTGGACGCCTCCCCGGGAGGTGTTTTGGGCATGTCCCACTGGGAGGAGACCTCGAGGAAGACCCAGGACACGCTGGAGGGACTATGTCTCTCGACTGGCCTGGGAGCGCCTCGGGATTCCCCAGAGGAGCTGGCGGAGTGTGTGGGGACAGGAAGTCTGGGCCTCCCTGCTCAGGCTGCTGCCTCCGCGACCCGACTCCGGATGAAGCGGAAGAAAATGGATGGATGGATGGATGGAAAAAAAAAAAATATATTATATTTCTTTCGAATATATCCATGATCAAGCACAATGTTCAAAACATGCAATTACTCCCTACTCTCACTAATGTACAGATTATAAATTAGATTGAATCCTTGAGTTCTGTTGTAATGTTTTGTTTGTTTTTTTTTCTTTGTCACTTCATCTTAATTTGCCCATATTTTTACTGTACTACCAATTTTTGATTTTTTTTTTTTTTTAGAGCAAACTTGAGCAAGTTTTGAGCACATTTGAGTGCTGTAAAAAATACAGTCAGTGCCGCCGCCCCCAATACCCACATAATACAGAGCACATAGGGCAACATCTGCTCTGGGGGGCACCGAGCCGAGCTGTGCCGTCCCTTGTGTAGAATTCACGAGTGACAGCGAAGTCGGGTCTAGACACATGTGCATGAAGACTCTTAACACACAGCGCAAAATCAAAGACTCGGGAACCGTTTCTAAAATAGGAACATGTTCTATACAACTCATAAACCCTTAACCAATCTTTGTTTGGCGTTGATAAACATATTGGGCCAGTTACGATGGGAAACAGCCGAGTTAAGACGTCTGTAGATTTGATCACGCTGATTACCGCAACAAAATATGACGGATTTTTCCACATTTATGCTTAGAATCTTTCAGAAGGTAACACAAACCATGAATCTAAACTATTTGTCCTGACAAAAGTTACAGACTATAGTACAAACTGTAGCACAAGGATGCAGCTTAAGTTGAGCTGTGTTCAGTGTGCAGAACAGTTTGGGGGGATAAAGAGGGCTGGGGCCCCACTGAAAAGCAAATTTGCAAAAAAAAAAAAAAAAAAAAAAAAAGTTGCTGGTCTAAAATCGCCCATATTAAAGGCAAATGCATCTATTATGTAAAAAAAAAAAAAAAAAAAAAAAAAAAACCCTTATCATAATTTCTAAATGTGGTGGTGGGGCGTCATGAAATCTTGCAAAGTGCACCCAAATGACTAGCAGCGGCCCTGAATACAGTAGTTAATGTATGTTTCCTTTTCTAATTTGTTATCTTAAATCTGTTAATTCACGTCCAATGCATATATTTACTTCCTTGTTGGGCATGGACGACAGGTGTGACATTTTTCCAGAACTGTTTGCAGTGGCCAAAGCTCATCACGTTTACACAGTTGTGATTTGACAAATGAAATATGACAACCTAAACTGCTTTAAGTAAATTCTCTTATCTCAATTCACAAAGCAAAAGTCCACCATATGCTGTGGTGGTTGCAGCAGAACTGTGCTCTACACTATTTCTTGTTTTAAGCAGGGTAATAAGATCGGCTCAGTCTCTGAGCATCATAAGCACAGCCATATGTTGGGGCCTGCTCCAGTATCACAGACTTCCACAACAAACTCGCTCCTCATCAAACCATAACACAAACTTCGTCAAACTCATTTGGAGATACAGATGGATACAATGGCTGCCGGCTTTTATGCACCATTTGCTGTGTGCCCTCCATGCAAATAAATCTGTTTCCATTATTTTAGAGAACTAAATCCAATCCTGTTTTCGGAAAATTAAAATGAAACTTTTATTTTCATGTGTTTTTAGCTCTGCAAACATGTATTGGTGAATGAGTAAACTGTTGATAGCCTTTTTATGAATCAAAGTGTCTGCTTGAAGTGAACTAGAGTTGGACGGAACTTGCACACATTGTAATGCTTTTTACGATTTTTGTTAGTGCCACAGTTTTCTCTTTACAGTTGTTTTTTTCAAAGTACACCCAGAGATGTTAAAAAAAAAAAAAAACATGCATGGTGTATTTTTGTAAGATGCTCAGTCCTATTTAATGTTTAAAATTAAACAAACAAACAAACAAACAAACAAACAAACAAAAACACTAGTACGAGTCATTAATTTACTGAAAATAATTGTCTTCTCACAATAAAATATTGTAAAATCCTACCAATGAAAAGAATCAACAGCAAATTGAGTTAATAAGCATCAAAGACTAAAAGTACAGAGCCTCAGCTTCAAAAGTCAGTTGTGTGTGCTCCAAAGTCGTCAGAAACAGTTCCAATTTGATTTTAAACAGTTTGAGTCAGTTGTTTAAGGAAAACAAGCCAGGATGGTAATGCACAAATACCAAACAGAAAATAGCATATTGTCATTTGAGTGAATTATTTTCAGAAGTATGCAGGCTTTGGCCAAAGGAATGACATTCCACAGTAGATTTGTTTCCATGGAGACACTTCTTTGTTAGCCATGCAGTTGTCTAGTGAATTTGCAAGAAGTGTTTCATGCTGTGTATTTGAGTGTTTTGGAAGTGCATGTGTGGTTGTTGCCAAGTCTCAGTGAGCCCCAGAGACTTGCATTCTACATAAAAAGGATCACTGTTGCATATTCAGATGATCTGTCCCTGGAGGGTCATTAAAAAGCATGTTTCGAAGGAGCCAGCAATCTCACTTCGTTGATAATGAGCCATGGTTATGGCTTTATTAAAACACTTGTTCACTTGTCTTTCTGCACGTGAAAAGAACAGGTTCCTGTTCTCTGCAGATGCTGCACAGAGGCCAGATTTATGGACACTCAGATGTGTGAGCCAAACGCTCATGACAGACTTTTGAATATGCAGTGGGCATTAACTGCTTGGTGTGAGTACCAGCCCTGATATTTGGGAATGGATATGTGCTGCCAAGCTCATAAGTGATATGAGACACTTGACAGCATTGTAATTCAGTGTGATGGGAAACTCGCCATCCGCCGACCAGTGACAGAGCTCTAATTGTGGTGCAGCAGCTGAAAGCCTGTTGACAACCATTTCCATGCATTAGTGAGAACCACTGTACTTTGATCCATTAAAACAATGTCTCTTCAGGCTCTCCTGGGCGAACAACAGGCCACTTGATTTGAAACATTTGATAAAGTAGCACTGTACAATATTTCGATTGCACACATGTATTCCACACTGGATAGATTGCAATTCTACATGACAAGTTGTGAAGGGTATATGGAGGAAGTATTTGATTTTTCCTTTTTGTAAACAAACATAATATTGTAATTTTTTATTTAGCTGTAGCTTTAATACTGCAACAACCTTGCACAGCAAGATGAATTCTTGTGGCATTTTGGTTCAAACCAAGTATCGAATGCTCTCACCAATCAGAAGGTTTCTTTCGGGGAGAAGGCGGGATTTAAGATATGATAACACCAGCGAGTGCCAGGCGTGCTTACAGCAAACAACAAACATGACTCTGTAGCCAGATGTTGGTACTGTAGCTAAGACTTTTTAATCAGTTTGATCAGAATTGCCAACAATTCATTTTTTTGATCCATGATTATGTACTGTGATGGACTATGTGGGTGGGTTCCACGTCCAATCAGGTCAGAGAATTCTGCTAAGTTCATCTTTTTCCCAACTGCTTTGACAAGATCCAATCCAGATTGATGTTGTGCAGAAGTGACGTACATGTTAATGCAGCAGTTTAAAGTTTTAATCACTATTGCTTTCTGACCCTCCAAATTGTTTACCACAATGTGCTTTGAAGCGTTTCCATAACTTTTAACAGCCAAACAAGTGCTTTGTGTCAGTATGCTAAAAGCAGTTAGCTAAATTCTAATAACTTAAAACAGATGCTTTTTCCTGGATTTTAGTACAAACTAATTAAGATTTGTATTATTATTATTATTATTTATTATTATTATTATTGGTTTTATTTTTTTGTAAAAAAAAAAAAAAAAGAGAGAATTAAAAAACAAGTGATATTTACTGTTATTTGGGTATTCTGATCCTGCATTATTTGCCAAGATTTTCTTTTTTTTTTTTTTTTTTTACATTCTGTTATTAATTTTGAGAAATCTTCAGCCCTCACTGTTAATGTGATTTAGAGCCCTACAAAAATAAATTTAACTCAATTGAATATTAAAAAAAAAAAACAAAAAATGAAACACAAAAATATGATGATGACAAAGATGATGGTGATGCCAATGATGATGGTAAAAATGTATAAACACTGTCTTATAGCCTTCTGATTTGACAAAAAAGTCACAGGTGAACACACCTGGGGGAGTCATTCTAACCTGCTGCTGTCTTATATCTGGACAGAAGTTACTATATTACAATAAAGTAAAATTTTGCACAACCCCTTAAATCGTATCTGTTCTTTAATTCATCCACTTTGTTAGATGTGACTTTGTGAGCAAATTGTTATTCCAATAAACCATCTGTCCGTAGCAGACTTGCTGGCATATACACTGTGTGCATTGGCTTGATTTGAGACAATATGGAGACATTTATTATTCAACTGAGTCCATCTCCCAAAACCATTCACTATTAACAGTATTATTGAAAGATTTACTTATCTTTAGCCTCAACTGTTTTTTTTTTTTTTAATGTAGATACTTATTAGCAGTACAAATGCAGCTGATGAGGGACAATGGGCCTCATCATGACACGTTCTTACGAACAAATTTGTTCTTAAGGGGTCCTTACGAACATTTTTGGCATTCACAAAATTTGTTCTTCACGGAAAATGTTCGTTTGTAAGAACAAATCCTAAGAACACTGAGGAGCACTCGTAAGAACAAAAAACAGCTGTTTCAGATTTTTATTTCTTATATAGTTCAGTCTGTCCCAGCCTCTGAGCCTCTATGTTCTAATCCCCACAGGACTCATGACCGCTGCCCCCCTCCCACACGTCGTTCTACGCGACGTGAAAGCGTATTAACGGCAAAGCCCAGCGTTTTCATACATTGTGACTGAATCTGCTTCCTCTGAGTTGTTCATGTGAGTTTGGCATTTTAAAACCTAAGTATTCCTCACAAATGGAAAACCGCTGCTGCAGCTTCTTCCTATCCGCTCCAATTTTCGGTACCGCTGCGCCGGCCCAGATTGAATAAAAGTAGCATATTCATTATTAATAACGTCGTAGCCAGTTTGGTGAATTGGTGCAAGGCTGTAGGAATTTGGCTCGTTACGACTCGTGTGAATCACACGTAGAGTTTTCGCAGCAGCTTCTTAAAGTGGAAGTTACTCACAGATTTTACAAAGACTTTCATGAATGAGGCCCATTAACTTTTGAACTCACAGCAAGACTCTGCAAACTTAGCAACACATGCTTTAAAATATACTTTCACAAATCTTAAGGTTTGGTTTTAAGGTTGAAAAAAATGTTGCTTTGAAACCGTTCATCTTAAGGTATAATAAGCACTGTTTTGCAAACTGCCGGTGGCTTCAAATGGAAATCGTCCTTCCTACACAGGATTAACACTTGGAGTCTCTTTCATCTCAGGCCCTTGCCGACTTTCTCCAAGCCTTAAGTCAGTGAATTTGGCATATGTAATTGTTTTGGTACAATGTGTAATATCCTTTAACATTATGTAAAATAATGTTAGAATAGACATGTGGTGCTTTTGTTAGGACTTGTTGATTGTGTCTGTAGTCAGTGTTGTTCTTTTTCTTGCTGTATCTTTGCCAGTGAAGAATTACACATCACACGCATCATAGTTTTTACTCTTTCCGTGTAGGGAGTTTACTAAATTGTAGTGAATTAATAAATAATTGTCCAGTTTGCACCACACCATTTAATAGGATTGCAGCCATTAAGGTCCATTGACGTATTAAATGCTAAAACACTGAGTGTACATTGACTCTGCTGGTTGTGGTTCAGACTTGTAGGGGTCCCACAAGACTTAGAAAGTGCTTAAAATCAATGGGTACAAACCTCAGATCAGTGTGGCTGCTGTGCGAGGCTGCATGCGTCAGCTAATGAATACTCAAGTATTTTTCCTGGAGACCACAACTCTTGGATTTGGCTCTCAGATCATTTGATAAACGTTCTCATGGAAATCCAGATGAATCTGTGTAGCTTTGGACAAATACGGATCACAGTGGATTTGAAACTGGAAACTGGCAATATGGCACGTCTTCTGAATGGAATCCAAAGTTGTTTAAGTTTTATTTGTGGTTACATATAATTACTTATTAAAAAAAAGAAGCTTGGTTTCACATTCTAGAATCCACGGCAGTTCATTTCTATTCATCATTTCATATTCATTTTACCTGCCCTCAATCCGAAAATTAAATTGCATTGGCCTATAACATGCTGTGATGCCATCTGAAACAAGGCCATTGAACCATCACGGCTCATAATCTGATGTGTGAAAATAGTTCAGCATGAATAATTATTTCTCCTTTTACTTATTAATGTCTTGTGGTTTACACATTTCTTAAAAGATAAGATTATTAAGATTGCATGAGGTATTGTCTTTTATTCACATCCAATCAAAAATTCCACTTCAAACACAACGTTGTTTATGCAAAGGGGGTTTATGCTTTAGCTTGCATAATGAACGGTGTACAGTTGATCCATATTCACTTTGACGCCTTCCTGCACCTAGGGCTCTATTTGAAGTGAAATTGGACCATCACATCCTTCGTTGCTCTCTGCTCATCTGTCTCTCTCTCATGTGGAAAATGGTTGGCCGGGACTCAGCTGTCAATCACTATGGTAAGACTGACTCCTGCCCGCGATGCTTATCAATAATGAAATGGCAATTTTAACAGCCTCGAGGACTCTCAGTCCCCTCCCACTGCAGCCAGGAACCTTACAGTATGTTTAGATTCCTTCACCTAACAGAGCATGAGAGATTTGAATCCATGCCATGTTTAGCCTCTCATAGTTTCAACATGGCTTTCAACTACAGAATCAAAGTATATTTCCTAGGTTGTTTGCGGTCTATTTTTATTATGTTTTTTTTTTTTTTTTATTGTGAATTGATAAACATAGGAAAAAATAGATAACTATCAACTTTAAGTATCAAATATCCTGTCTTTGTACTACATTACTCTCACTGCTCTGGAACTGGGCCGCATGTAATCTGACCCTAGGTTTACTTCTTCATCTACGTTATCCAATTGTAGCTCTGCAAGCTAGCACTTATGTACTTATGCCCATCGTGAAAAAAATCAATAAATCAGTAAATAAATACATTCTAATTCCACACTTCAGACATTATGTATATTATTAACGTTTTATTAGCTGATGCCAAAATGAAGACAATCAACAGTGCACTGCAAAAGGAAATGCTGGGATATACAATACTCTCTAAAGTCACGGAATAACTCAATACTAATCACAAAAAAATGCCTACTTATGTTCATAATCCATACTTTCATTTCTTATTAGTGGCAAATTATTACTGAAAATTTGAAAATTAAAGGGCCATAAATGTAGCAGCAGCTTTAATATATGTGGAGTAAAATGTTAGTTGCAGAGATAATTATTTGCCAGTAAGCAGCTAATTCTACTTTGCTTTAGAATATTTCTTCTTTATCTCTTCCGCTCCCTCTTTGACCGCATTCTTGTTATCTGAATCTAAAACCAGTCTGCTTTAGAGCTGCCCTATCTTTTTGGTGATGTGAGTGCTACCCTTGTCATAATACAAGGCCTATTTAAGACTGGCAGCTTGCGATGATGGATGTCAGCGCAGGCAGATCAAGCATTTGTGTTGTGCACTGAAACAAATGCAGCACCTTCACTCAGGGCTGATGGATAAGAGCATCAGCTGTAATAGCAGAGCTGCCTCCACATTCACCTTTCCTCATGTTAGTGTGAATAATTCATGCCATAATTTTTCAGAGATTATTATCAGAATCTTATTGCTTTCTTATTTGTCAGCTACATTCACAATTTAGGTAAGAAATAGTTTATTAAAAGTGTCAAGCAAGCTTGACATTTTGAATTCTATTCTTTTCTTTAGTGCTTTTTTTTTTTCTTTTGTGGCATAAGTAGTTGAAATCAAATTGTTTGTTTGAGTCTTACATTTTTATGTATATATGTATACAGTTACATGGAAGAGGCTGAATATTGTCAAGTGAGCAAGTCACCACGGTCTCACTCAAATGCATATCTCTACTATGACATGTTATTTTCAAATCATGAGCATGTTTCTACCCTTTCATGTGTGTCTATTGAGCCCGATCTCACAAGAAAGCGTACATTTACCACGACATTACACAATATGTAAATGAGGTATGATTAGCACGAGTTCACGGCCGTCCTGCGTAATTATAGTACGTGTCACAGTCTCCATTCATTTCAATGGTGGTTGTTAAGACTGTTCTTATTTATGAATATTCATGAAATCCTGATTCTAATCTTAACCTGCCCCAAGCCCCAGACCTAATCTTACCCAATTTTAGTAACTTTATGCCTGAACTTACCCGTTTCACCTGAAGAAAACGTCCCCACGTGGCTTCAATCAAAACCCGTGTTTTTTTGACGCTGTGAAATCTCGTGCCATTTTTAAGCTTTTTCATATCGTGCTAAATGTACGGCGTAACATAAGTACTAAAAATAGCTGTGAAGTCGTAGTCCAAATACGCTGTTTTTGTGTCGTGGTAAAAGTCCGCCATCTAGTGAGACTGTGTTGGTCTATTATATGGGGTCTCTATTTCACGCTGTGACCTGTGTTTTAAGCTACATGGAGACATTTCTTTTTAGGTTTAATGCCTGAGTTTAGGTCCGAAGTTACGAAAATGGGGTAGGTTGGACTTGGAGTTGGTTAGGATTAAGATGTCATTAATATTCATAAATAATAATACATTTTTACATCCACCCTAGAAATCAATTGGTGCTGCAATGCATGTCATAGACATGCAAAAAAGGACAAACTCCAGGGTACGATTAAGTTTGTGTGATTTACAAACCATGCTTGTCAAAGCCTGATCTCTTATGGGAGACGCTGGAACACCAGATGCCACAGTGGGACAACAGAAGTGGGTTGTGTCCTTAGAACACACATCGCCTCAGTGTGTGTGTGCACTGGGTGAGCTTTGATTGTAAAGAGTTTGAGTGCCTGAAACGGTCGGCAGCGAGCTAGGTAGAATAAATAGAACCATTTACAAACACAATTTCAGTGGAGATTCGGGTTTGAGCCAGCATGAAAAACAAAGTCTTAAGAGTGCACAGTATTTGCCTTGTTGTTTGTAGCTGTTTGTATTGGCGCGTCCAGTGAAAACCTTTTATACCATACATCCTAATGAGTGTTTGCATGCAAGTAAGCGACAGCAATGTCAATGTGCATTGGGCTCAAGGTCGTTCCTGTCCAGCTGCAGCTATAGAAAACAGCCACAGGCCCTTCATGCAACATTAGTCCCTATTCTGCTCGCGGACATTAACAGTAAGGCTCTTTACATGTGCTTCATTGATGAAAATAACAAGGCTTAAACAGGAGGACAGAAGAAGAACATTTATAACAACAAACTATGGATGGAAGTATCTGCCTATTCGTATTGAAAATAGCTTTTTTCTTCAAAACTCATTTGAAGAACTTAAATAAAGTGTTATAACTGTTATTGATTGAGCAAAAACAACTTTATACGAATACATTTTCAAACATTATGAGATGATCTGGGTCAATATCAACCAGGTAATAATCTCATTGTTGTCCAGTTACAGGTACAGACATACCTCCAAACCAATATTATGGGGCCGATACCTGGATAGGCAGCAATATTCAGTCCATGGTGCATTACAACAAAAACAATATTTTAGCTTACATGTTAGACAACACAAGAAATGACAGTAAACTGTATTTTACACAAATCAATGTCACAAAGAGTACATTGTAAGCATTCAATCTTTTTTATTTTTTTCAGTTGGAACTAATAATTCACATTTATTTTGAATTATTTCTGTGTGTTTTTTTTGTTCGGTTAGTCTCCGTTGTCTGCCCCTGTCATTTATCAGAGAGCTGTTTTTAACAGTGTGGCAGTATGTAGGTCATTCGTGAAGCGGGTCAGGAGAGCAGAGGATCGATACACACTCACACACTGTGCACTGATTATTTGGACAAATGGAAACAAGCAACAATATTAGCTCAGTCTATGGTCTCCTGGCACACAACCTCTTTTTTATTGATATATTACATGCTTTGTGTTAAGCCAATGAGCAGTGTTCTCCTTGAAATGTGAAGCCTCCATAAACAAAGAAAGTTTACTCAGGAAAGACTTTACTTTATTACTTTTGCTACTTTTTGCATTAATATTGTTCTGTGTGATGTCTTTGAGTGTCCTGAGAGGTGCTTATTTATAATATTGAGTTGTTTTTAGTTTTGATTTTTGTGAACTAGATCATTTACTGCTGCATAAGTAAGTTGGTTCTATTTTTGGAAGTAACCAAAGAAATTTGTTTGTTGTTCATCCATATCAAATTCCTTTATGTCTCTATGTACTTATGGCGCTGTTAGTTCTGTTTGTTGTATCATAACTCAGAGTTGTGTTACTTAAAGTGCTATTCTCAGTCAAAAAGAATAGGCTTACATTTAATTTTTTCTGTGTACAGTGATTGCATTCATTCAGAATTCGATAAAAAGGTCAACTCTGTCATTTGGATATGAAGTAAATCAGTTTTTCAGCCTTAAGCTCTAAACCAGCTAATTAGTGCTTGTGTGACCTGCTCAGAGCGTTGCATGTGCAGTGAAGAGGTCACATCATTATTGCCCTGGGAAAACCCAGGCGACAGAGCCCTGCTTCAGCCCAGCTCGCTGTGTAAACAACCAGTGTGCACATTTGAATTTTCTGTTTTTTCATTTGAATGTGGAGAACCTTTGTGAGCCTCATTTGTTTTTTAGCCAGGTTCTTATTTTCACAACATAATTGTGTTTGCATGATTTCATCCATTCATATAAAATACAAGTAGGCGTTTTTCCTCATTTGTCCTGGGATGCATAGTACAAAAATAATCTAAAAGTTTCAGGATTACTGACTTGGACCAGTTTTAGTATAAAGTGTTTATCTTAAATGCAGACCAATGATTTAATTCAAAATCTTCAGTTTTTTGTTACCCGTTAAATAAAATCCTTATAATCTAAATAAATTAGCATTCGACTAATAGAATTTTTGGTCGGCTAAGACTCCATTGACCAATTAATCATCCAAACGACTACAGGACTACAGCAGTAAGCACTAGAGCTATTTACTATTAGATTTTCAGACCTCTTTTCAGATATATCAGTTGACAATTTGCAGCTCTTCTTGTAAACATTGCACACATTTCTTAACGTATAATTTGACAATGTGTCTGTTCACCTGTATCTACTTCAACAACATTATGAAATGAAGTGTCTAACTCCGTGCCTCTGTTTATTTGCAGCATGTGGAAGGGTCTGAATGTCAACTGCACAGACAGCTCAGGATACACTCCCTTGCATCATGCCTCGCTCAACGGACACAGGTAAAACACCAAATGTTTGACAAAAATGTATCCCAAAATAAAAGTAACTTTGCCAGTTTGAACACAAATTGAGGTTTGTTTCCAGTGTCTCTTCTATGTCTAATAACAGACTGTTTGTTGTTGTATGTAGTATGTAGCTAACATGGCATGGCAACATGTCTAGCTTTAAAAGTTGTGAAATTCTTCAAAACACATCATGGTGAAAAATTTGTAGGGTCGGAGTGCATTATGTAAGTGGGTGAAGTGTGAATCCATGTACCGTAATTTCTGGCCTATAAGCCGCTACTTTTTTCAGAAACTTTGAACTATGCGGCTTATAAGGCAATGCCAGCAAAATTACAGATTCTCATAGACTTACTATTAAAAGTGCGGCCTATATATGTACTTTATCATTTTTCTTACTTAAATCTAGTGGGTGCGGCTTATATTCAGGTGCGCTCATAGGGCAGAAATTACAGTAACCAGAAATTGAATGTGTCTGCTAGAGCTGGGAATTATATCGAATTTTAGATAATATTGTGAATGTTAGTTTCAAGATATGCAAAAATGTAATATCGAGTATATTGTACAGTAAAATTAAATGCTACAAATAAGTAATTAACAATAAGTAATGCTGTGAACTTTATTTTATAAAGCAAAATTAACTTACAATAAGTTCAAACTGTCAGTAAGATTGCTGCACTTACAACTGGAAAAATATCAGTTTTAAAGAAAATAAGTGCTGGAAATTTAGTAACATTTATTTATTTGGAGTTGTTTGATTTTACAATAAGAGCAAATTTCACAGTATGTTTTGTTTATATTTGTAGTGGATTTTTTATTCCAATTTTTAGTTATGCTTGTTCCATTGGCAGTCTCATTTAAGTCTACAAAAAATATTTACTACACTTTTTTACTTATTTAAGATTTGTGTGTGTGTGTTGTGTGTGTGTGTGTGAGAGAGATTATTTGGCAAAACCATAACTCCCAACCCATATACTGTAAGAAATACTCAAATCAACTATGACCATTAGGGATGGGACGAGACAGAATTTTCACGAGACGAGACGAGCCACGAGATTGGGTCCACGAGATCGAGACGAGACAAGATTTTAAATAATTTGCATTAATTGTTTCAATTTAGAATTTAAACAAGGCAAATAAAAAAATGATTTGTATTATTTATTATTGTTAGTTTATCTTATTTTTAGTATAGCTTTGCATTTCATTATGTGTATCACCTTGGATTTTTATTATTTAAACAATGAGTTTTGACTGAAATTGATCTGCTCCTCCGGTGTAGCTCAGACTCCGCCCCTTCCCCTTTCCTTCTTCACAGCGCTGCGCTGATTCTGCCATGCTGCTGAGAGGCACCAGACACACACAGTTATTGATGACAGAGGCCAAAATTCTCTTTGTGGATCTATTTTAAACTATGTTTAAGTGTGGAAAAACACCGCGTTGTTCCCAAGCGA
>CM076398.1:4653714-4766138 GCA_038363315.1 Mugilogobius chulae
TAGATACACTAGACACATACACTAGAGTCACAGCTGTCTCTCTCTCTGTCAGACACATACACTAGAGTCACAGCTGTCTCTCTCTCTGTCAGACACATACACTAGAGTCACAGCTGTCTCTCTCTCTGTCAGACACATACACTAGAGTCACAGCTGTCTCTCTCTCTGTCAGACACATACACTAGAGTCACAGCTGTCTCTCTCTCTGTCAGACACATACACTAGAGTCACAGCTGTCTCTCTCTCTGTCAGACACATACACTAGAGTCACAGCTGTCTCTCTCTCTGTCAGACACATACACTAGAGTCACAGCTGTCTCTCTCTACACTCTGTCTCTCTCTCTGTCAGACACATACACTAGAGTCACACAGCTGTCTCTCTCTCTCTGTCAGACACATACACTAGAGTCACAGCTGTCTCTCTCTCTCTGTCAGACACATACACTAGAGTCACAGCTGTCTCTCTCTCTCTGTGTCAGACACATACACTAGAGTCACAGCTGTCTCTCTCTCTCTGTCAGACACATACACTAGAGTCACAGCTGTCTCTCTCTCTCTGTCAGACACATACACTAGAGTCACAGCTGTCTCTCTCTCTGTCAGACACATACACTTGCTCTCTCTCTCTGTCAGACACATACACTAGAGTCACAGCTGTCTCTCTCTCTGTCAGACACATACACTAGAGTCACAGCTGTCTCTCTCTCTGTCAGACACATACACTAGAGTCACAGCTGTCTCTCTCTCTGTCAGACACATACACTAGAGTCACAGCTGTCTCTCTCTCTGTCAGACACATACACTAGAGTCACAGCTGTCTCTCTCTCTGTCAGACACATACACTAGAGTCACAGCTGTCTCTCTCTCTCTGTCAGACACATACACTAGAGTCACAGCTGCTCTCTCTCTGTCAGACACATACACTAGAGTCACAGCTGTCTCTCTCTCTGTCAGACACATACACTAGAGTCACAGCTGTCTGTCTCTCTCTCTCTGTCAGACACATACACTAGAGTCACAGCTGTCTCTCTCTCTGTCAGACACATACACTAGAGTCACAGCTGCTGTCTCTCTCTCTCTGTCAGACACATACACTAGAGTCACAGCTGTCTCTCTCTCTGTCAGACACATACACTAGAGTCACAGCTGTCTCTCTCTCTGTCAGACACATACACTAGAGTCACAGCTGTCTCTCTCTCTGTCAGACACATACACTAGAGTCACAGCTGTCTCTCTCTCTCTGTCAGACACATACACTAGAGTCACAGCTGTCTCTCTCTCTGTCAGACACATACACTAGAGTCACAGCTGTCTCTCTCTCTCTGTCAGACACATACACTAGAGTCAGCTGTCTCTCTCTCTGTCAGACACATACACTAGAGTCACAGCTGTCTCTCTCTCTGTCAGACACATACACTAGAGTCACAGCTGTCTCTCTCTCTGTCAGACACATACACTAGAGTCACAGCTGTACACTCTGTCTCTCTCTCTGTCAGACACATACACTAGAGTCACAGCTGTCTCTCTCTCTGTCAGACACATACACTAGAGTCACAGCTGTCTCTCTCTCTGTCAGACACATACACTAGAGTCACAGCTGTCTCTCTCTCTGTCAGACACATACACTAGAGTCACAGCTGTCTCTCTCTCTCTGTCAGACACATACACTAGAGTCACAGCTGTCTCTCTCTCTCTGTCAGACACATACACTAGAGTCACAGCTGTCTCTCTCTCTGTCAGACACATACACTAGAGTCACAGCTGTCTCTCTCTCTGTCAGACACATACACTAGAGTCACATTCTGACCTGTGAGAGCTGCAGCTGAGTTCTCCACACTCAGCTCTTCTCGGAGCTGGCTGTTCTCCTGTTGGAGCTGGCTCACACGCTCTCTCAGGCGGGTCACGGTGGAGTTGAGCACCCTCTGCTGGTGTTGGGAGAACTTACTCTCCTCTCGGCAGCTACAAACAAACATGTTGTTAGATTTACAAACCTTCACTTTCATTCATTTGGTTTCAGTAAAACATGGTAAACATAATAAACCTTTAGCTGGTTTTCACACAATTGAGCTGTTTTGATGAGGCTTATAATTGTGTTTTGTCCAGTAAATCTGACATTACCTCTATATTACCATTGTAGAAGTAATTCCAACTGTTACCTAGCAACCACACTGTAAATATGGGTCTAAATGTATATGATACAGAGATTTGACAAATGATAAAACTTTTGAACCCTTTCATTTTGCTAAGCGTTTGTTTAAAGTGCCTATGGCAGGTTGAATGAGGCCCATTGTTCAGCAAAATTACTAACAAATTTGTTCTTAAGGGCAGAAGAGCAATCCTCTGAACACTCAAGAGCACTCATAAGAGCAAAAACAATCTGCAGTTTCAGAATTTTATTTCTTATATAATTCAATCAAAAATTGTAATTCCTACATGATTGCAGGTTACATTTTTACAAATTATTATAAAAAAGTGTAAAGAGCAGGTACCTTCTCTCTGCGGCAGATACAGTGTAAAGAGCAGGTACCTTCTCTCTGCGGCAGATACAGTGTAAAGAGCAGGTACCTTCTCTCTGCGGCAGATACAGTGTAAAGAGCAGGTACCTTCTCTCTGCGGCAGATACAGTGTAAAGAGCAGTACTTTTCTCTGCAGCAGATACAGTGTAAAGAGCAGGTACCTTCTCTCTGCAGCAGATACAGTGTAAAGAGCAGGTACTTCTCTCTGCAGCAGATACAGTGTAAGAGCAGGTACCTTCTCTCTGCGGCAGATACAGGTAAATAGCAGGTACTTCTCTCTGCAGCAGATACAGTGTAAAGAGCAGGTACCTTCTCTCTGCAGCAGATACAGTGTAAAGAGCAGGTACCTTCTCTCTGCGGCAGATACAGTGTAAAGAGCAGGTACCTTCTCTCCGCAGCAGATACAGTGTAAAGAGCAGGTACCTTCTCTCTGCGGCAGATACAGTGTAAAGAGCAGTACCTTCTCTCTGCAGCAGATACAGTGTAAAGAGCAGGTACCTTCTCTCTGCGGCAGATACAGTGTAAAGAGCAGGTACTTCTCTCTGCGGCAGATACAGTGTAAAGAGCAGGTACTTCTCTCTGCAGCAGATACAGTGTAAAGAGCAGGTACCTTCTCTCTGCAGCAGATACAGTGTAAGAGCAGGTACCTTCTCTCTGCAGCAGATACAGTGTAAAGAGCAGGTACCTTCTCTCTGCAGCAGATACAGTGTAAAGAGCAGGTACCTTTCCTCTGCAGCAGATACAGTGTAAAGAGCAGGTACTTCTCTCTGCAGCAGATACAGTGTAAAGAGCAGGTACCTTCTCTCTGCAGCAGATACAGTGTAAAGAGCAGGTACCTTCTCTCTGCGGCAGATACAGTGTAAAGAGCAGGTACCTTCTCTCTGCAGCAGATACAGTGTAAAGAGCAGGTACCTTTCCTCTGCAGCAGATGCAGTGTAAAGAGCAGGTACCTTCTCTCTGCAGCAGATACAGTGTAAAGAGCAGGTACCTTCTCTCTGCGGCAGATACAGCGTAAAGAGCAGGTACCTTCTCTCTGCAGCAGATACAGTGTAAAGAGCAGGTACCTTCTCTCTGCGGCGTTCAGGAGCAGCCGGAGTCTTTGGACCTAAAGCAGAGACACACACGCGTGACTTTAGACTGTGACTGGAGACTTTAGAGCAGCAGAAGAAGCAGCTCCTCACCTCCTCAAAGTGCGTCTCCACGGTGATCTTCAGCTCCTCCATGTTGGTGCTTCGGAGCTCACTCTGAAGTTTACTAAAACACCAGAACAGTTTGTTGTTTAAAGATTTGACTGACAGAGAATTGTCTGATTCATAAACCAAATAACAAACCGTTAAAGCCATATCATGTAATGTTTTACTCAGAAGTAGTTTGAACAAAAGTATGCTTTGTTGTTTGGGACTTTTTAATTTAACTGAAGAGCGAGACTAATAACCCAGCTCAAGCCACATGGAGTTCTTGAACGTTATCTATGTGGAACTTTCTCTGCTGAAAGCGTTTGGGAAAAGCTGGAAGGTTTAATGAAATACATCAAGTAGGTAAGTACAGTAAGTAGCTAAGCTTTTTTGAATAGCACTTTTCACAAACACAGACACACAAAGCACTTCAAGCTGATTGTGTCTTAGTTCGTGTGGCGTGTCCGATGTGCACGTGTCACACATGGACACATCTCTGCTCTTTCAAAAAGGAAATGCTCTGTATTTGTGCTCAAACAGAATCAATTGTGCAGTTGACCCCCAAGTCTATATCAACATCACTTTGTCACTGCATCCAACAGATCAGTGTCTGGATACAAAACAACTTTCTCCAGTTAAACTCTGACAAAACGGTGGTGACAAAAACTGAGAAAGTGTTAGCATTCACCTCCAGCCTGTCTCTGTGAAGCTCTCATAACAGGTTTGAAATTTAGACTAGTGTAACGGCCTGCTTACAAAGCTCTAAAAACAGACCTAAGAGAAGCTGGAGAACACCCAAAACACTGCTGCTCGAGGAATAACTGGAACCAGGAAATATGATCATGATAGTCCTGTGCTCAGGTCTCTGCATGAGAAAAGACTTTAAAACACCTCTGCATTTGTCTCTCCATGGACTAGCACCAAAGTAAATCTGACATGTTAGTGCGTTATAAACCATCCCAGACTCTGAGGACCTCAGGGAACGGCCTCCTGCTGGTGCCAGAGTCAGGACTAAACCTGGACCGGCCTCAGAGTCAGGACTAAACCTGGACCGGCCTCAGAGTCAGGACTAAACCTGGACCAGCCTCAGAGTCAGGACTAAACCTGGACCTGCCTCAGACTCAGGACTAAACCTGGACCTGCCTCAGAGTCAGGACTAAACCTGGACCGGCCTCAGACTCAGGACTAAACCTGGACCAGCCTCAGAGTCAGGACTAAACCTGGACCTGCCTCAGAGTCAGGACTAAACACGGACCGGCCTCAGAGTCAGGACTAAACCTGGACCTGCCTCAGAGTCAGGACTAAACCTGGACCTGCCTCAGAGTCAGGACTAAACCTGGACCTGCCTCAGACTCAGGACTAAACCTGGACCAGCCTCAGAGTCAGGACTAAACATGGACCTGCCTCAGAGTCAGGACTAAACCTGGACCGGCCTCAGACTCAGGACTAAACCTGGACTGGCCTCAGACTCAGGACTAAACATGGACCTGCCTCAGACTCAGGACTAAACCTGGACCGGCCTCAGAGTCAGGACTAAACCTGGACCGGCCTCAGACTCAGGACTAAACCTGGACTGGCCTCAGAGTCAGGACTAAACCTGGACTGGCCTCAGAGTCAGGACTAAACCTGGACTGGCCTCAGAGTCAGGACTAAACCTGGACCGGCCTCAGAGTCAGGACTAAACCTGGACTGGCCTCAGAGTCAGGACTAAACATGGACCAGCCTCAGAGTCAGGACTAAACCTGGACCGGCCTCAGAGTCAGGACTAAACCTGGACCTGCCTCAGACTCAGGACTAAACATGGACCTGCCTCAGACTCAGGACTAAACCTGGACCTGCCTCAGAGTCAGGACTAAACCTGGACCGGCCTCAGACTCAGGACTAAACCTGGACTGGCCTCAGACTCAGGACTAAACCTGGACCAGCCTCAGAGTCAGGACTAAACCTGGACCTGCCTCAGACTCAGGACTAAACCTGGACCTGCCTCAGACTCAGGACTAAACCTGGACCGGCCTCAGACTCAGGACTAAACCTGGACCAGCCTCAGACTCAGGACTAAACCTGGACCAGCCTCAGACTCAGGACTAAACCTGGACCTGCCTCAGACTCAGGACTAAACCTGGACTGGCCTCAGACTCAGGACTAACCTGGACTGGCCTCAGAGTCAGGACTAAACCTGGACCTGCCTCAGACTCAGGACTAAACCTGGACTGGCCTCAGACTCAGGACTAAACCTGGACTGGCCTCAGACTCAGGACTAAACCTGGACTGGCCTCAGACTCAGGACTAAACCTGGACCTGCCTCAGACTCAGGACTAAACCTGGACCTGCCTCAGAGTCAGGACTAAACCTGGACCGGCCTCAGACTCAGGACTAAACCTGGACTGGCCTCAGACTCAGGACTAAACCTGGACCTGCCTCAGACTCAGGACTAAACCTGGACTGGCCTCAGAGTCAGGACTAAACCTGGACCGGCCTCAGAGTCAGGACTAAACATGGACCAGCCTCAGAGTCAGGACTAAACCTGGACCGGCCTCAGAGTCAGGACTAAACCTGGACCTGCCTCAGACTCAGGACTAAACATGGACCTGCCTCAGACTCAGGACTAAACCTGGACCTGCCTCAGACTCAGGACTAAACCTGGACCGGCCTCAGACTCAGGACTAAACCTGGACTGGCCTCAGACTCAGGACTAAACCTGGACCTGCCTCAGACTCAGGACTAAACCTGGACCTGCCTCAGACTCAGGACTAAACCTGGACCGGCCTCAGACTCAGGACTAACCTGGACCAGCCTCAGACTCAGGACTAAACCTGGACCAGCCTCAGACTCAGGACTAAACCTGGACCTGCCTCAGACTCAGGACTAAACCTGGACTGGCCTCAGACTCAGGACTAAACCTGGACTGGCCTCAGAGTCAGGACTAAACCTGGACCTGCCTCAGACTCAGGACTAAACCTGGACTGGCCTCAGACTCAGGACTAAACCTGGACTGGCCTCAGACTCAGGACTAAACCTGGACTGGCCTCAGACTCAGGACTAAACCTGGACCTGCCTCAGACTCAGGACTAAACCTGGACCTGCCTCAGAGTCAGGACTAAACCTGGACCGGCCTCAGACTCAGGACTAAACCTGGACTGGCCTCAGACTCAGGACTAAACCTGGACCTGCCTCAGACTCAGGACTAAACCTGGACTGGCCTCAGAGTCAGGACTAAACCTGGACTGGCCTCAGACTCAGGACTAAACCTGGATCTGCCTCAGACTCAGGACTAAACCTGGACCTGCCTCAGAGTCAGGACTAAACACGGACTAGCCTCAGAGTCAGGACTAAACCTGGACCTGCCTCAGACTCAGGACTAAACATGGACCTGCCTCAGACTCAGGACTAAACATGGACCAGCCTCAGACTCAGGACTAAACCTGGACCTGCCTCAGACTCAGGACTAAACCTGGACCAGCCTCAGACTCAGGACTAAACCTGGACCTGCCTCAGAGTCAGGACTAAACCTGGACCTGCCTCAGACTCAGGACTAAACCTGGACCAGCCTCAGACTCAGGACTAAACCTGGACCTGCCTCAGAGTCAGGACTAAACCTGGACCTGCCTCAGAGTCAGGACTAAACACGGACCTGCCTCAGAGTCAGGACTAAACCTGGACTGGCCTCAGAGTCAGGACTAAACCTGGACTGGCCTCTTTGCCGTTGGAGCTTTCTTACCTGAGAGCGTTCTCTTTCTCTCTGCACTGTTGCTCCAGTCGGAGGATGCGCTGCTTCAGCCCGTTCACCACCTGGACACACACATAACTAAACTTTATATTCCTCCTGGACAATCTCAGCGGTGCTTGGGCTGCCTCTGCTGGTACTTGAAGCTTACTTTTCAGGTTTTGGTCTTCTTTTGTTTTGACCTTTAGAACGACCTCGGCTGTGGTTTACCATTATGTCAGACCTGTTTGGTCTCAGTTTTCATCTGGTCGTAATTGAATACTATATAAGTGGTACAAGTGTGCAAGTTTGAGAACCTAAATCAACCCGAGGGCCAAACTCGGGCCTGCAGGGGGTCCTATATAACACTAAATCAGGTTTATCTTCTAAAACATGTTTAAACGAGACAGTTTAATCTTTATATCCTATTTAAATTTAAAAAGTAAAACTAAATTCTGTCTAACTAATACAATTTGGCCCACTGTTAGAAAAAATCTTTTTTTATGTGTGTTCAAGTGTTGAGAATTTCTCATCATTCAAATGGTTTAACTTTAAATGATGTGATGTAAAATGCATTTGTGAAAGAACTGTAGCTAAGGACTGGTTTACAGTTGACCTCTGACCTGTCACAGATGGCTGATCTTGCTGTAGGTTTTGCAAGTCGACAAGGTTCAAGTTCAGACTGTGGTCTCTGAGTCTTGATATTTGGGATGAAGTCATCGAGTGGACATTTTGAGAAGAGAAGTGACAACCAAAAATGGCGAGAAACGAAGACTGGAGGACGGATCAGCTTAACGATGCTAAAAGAAGACTTTTGGAGGACTGATCAAAGAGACTTCTTCCTTCTGGGGGGAATCTTTTGAGTCTTGGTGTTTTTCTAAACAGGATTACAGTCCGGGGAAAATCAAATTTTCCATAACACCCACCAAGGAAAAAAAGTTTGGGCACCCTAAGCCTAGATACATTACATTAGATCACACATTCAGTACCCTAGAGGTGAATAAAGCCTGCTTCTTCTGAGCACTCGTACACATTTATATCGTAAACAAGGTTTGACACCATTCAAATGCTATGACAGATGTAGATTTCAATCTACTCGTCTATAGACTCATTTAGAAAATCAAACCTGTCCGCATTAACCAAACTTCCTCTTGCGGCCCCCTGCTGGACCATCTGTATGAATTTTATAATCTGCGAATCAGTGAGACAGTGAATGTCTTGTATGTGTGAGTAATTCCACTATGTGACAGAGTGATCATTTTTAATCTCTTACACAATGTAAATAGATTGTATATTGTTTCTTTGTACCTTATTGCTTGTTGGACACCCAACATCTGTCCCGGGACTACAGATGAAAACTAGCTGCTTGGCTAATTCTGGCATATTTACATGTAAATGTTAATTAATATGCATTGTCCCTTTAATAAATAAATAAAATATTAATACTTTTCTGTTTGGAGGTCACAAATGCCTACAGTTGTTTGTTGGTGGTTGACTGCTATAGAGTTTGTAATTCTTGACAAAGGTGTGTTCCTGATTTTACCGCCCCGTGCCACAGGGATGGAGAAGTGTACCCGACATGAGGGTGTTGCTGCTGGGGGAGGACAGGACACTCGCGGGGGGCAGTGTTTTCATGTTTCATCCTCAGCTCTCCATAATACTTACTGTACATCCAATACGCTTAAACTCACCACGCTGTTGTCTCCTTTCCGGTCTACCAGACTGCGAGCAAACTCTGCACTCTAAAAAACACACACACACTTTAATACCAATGTTCTCCTAGCGCCTCACAAAGACACGTGACTGAACAGACTTTGGTGGGATCCAGCAGCTCCTCGATCTGCTTCTCTCTCCTGGTGTTGTCCTCCTCCAGACGCCGCACTCTGGCTCTCATCTGCCTGTTGTCAGACTTGTGCTCGTGGAGACTCTGGAGAACAACAGTATTTGATTCATGATTTTACAAACACAGCAGGTCAACTCAGTAACTTCACCGTCAGGTAACAGAGCACATGAAAACCTTTTCCTATACAGTGTTTTCAACCTCAAAAATAAAAGCAACGTGACTCATCATATCAGAGCATAACAATGACGTTGTCCATTATATTAACCCTTCGAGCTCCAATGTAGCCATTCTGCACAAAGTCCTTTCATGCCTTGTTCACACGCAGACAAAACAAGGACAGTTTTAACACGATCTGCGTAAACATGAATGAGTAAAACCAGCCTGAAGCCAGTGTAATGCTTGTAACTGACCAGAGTGTGGCGCTGTGACACTGACACAAAAAGGAAATAGAATGGACCCTGCACATGCCCAATAAAATTGTTCAACGTAAAGATAAACTTAGCGGAGAACTCTTTTAAACTGATCAAACATTCTGAATGAACAAGGTGGATCTAAGAAGAAGAGACACAGACAGGTCTATTTTGCCCTTTGTCTTAGCCTTGGTCTTAATTATTCCTCTGTTGGCCACTAGTGGCTCTCCCCAGGGGCTATACTCTGTCAGTGTAGAAGGTGTGGCTTCAGCCAGATGTCCTTCAGTGAACCTGAGATGTGTCACGTCTGTGACAAGTAAGCAGCTGCATTAAGATCACAGACAAAAGTGAACTGCAGCAGCAGCTTCAGTTTGGGAAAAAAGTGTAATAATAGAAATCTATTTGGTGAAAGTCTATTTATATGCTTTAACAACTTTGTCTAAAAATGTGTCTTTTCTTTTACATAAGGTTCACTGAAGGAAACTGCACCCCCACATCTGGCTGAAGCTGCACCTTCTACACTGACAGAGTATAGCGCCTGGAGAGAGCCACTAGTGGCCAACAGAGGAATACTTAAGACCAAGGCTAAGACAAAGGCAAAATAGACCACAGAAAGTGGATTTATGCTTCAGATTCTTTGGGGTATTTTGACAAAGCTTCAAAACGGATTTAATGGAGATTGTAGTGGATTAATTTTTTTTTATGTCTTCTGTGGTTTCTGGTGAAATGAGACATAGATTTTCACAGTGAACATCATATAAAGGTCAAAGGTCAGTACATTCTGCAGATGAAACATGACTCTGTAGCAGTGGTGTAATCGTGGAAAAAAAAAGGTTTCAGATCCAGCGTAACTGCGGAGACGCTAAACCAGAGTTTTGAAATCTTTGCACCCTGAGACTTGGTTTCAGAAATCTTTGTTTTCAGTAAAACTCCTGCTTCCTGTGGCTGATGTGAGGTTTAGGACAAATATTTGAGCTGAAATGCCTGAGCTTGGACAAGTGTGCATCAGACTGTCAGCCTCTAGACTCCAGATGCTGTTTTCAGCACAAACACTTGTCCTAAACACACATCAGCCACATGAAGCAGGAGTTTTTAGGACAATGAAAACAAGATTTCTGAAACAATGTCTCAGGGTGAAATCATTTTATATCTCCAGTTTAGTGTCTCCACTGCACAGTTACACTGGATCCACAATTTTATTTTTCCATGATGACATCACATGATGCCACTGTCAGACTAAAAGAATCCTGGAACATTCTGTTTTTGACTAAAGTCTAAAAATCACAACAGATCTTAAAGTCTTGTAGGCTTTTCAGTAGCGGGTCCTATATTTGGTGGAGCCTCTTAAGCCAGGGGACGCTCTGGGAGGGGCTCTGGAGGGGCTCTGGGAGGGGCTCTGGAGGGGCTCTGGGAGGGGCTCTGGGAGGGGCTCTGGAGGAGCTCTGGAGGGGCTCTGGGAGGGGCTCTGGAGGAGCTCTGGAGGGGCTCTGGGAGGGGCTCTGGAGGGTTAAATGTTTTAGCTGTAGTACAGGAGGAATTGTTTTTTTCTGTTATATTCATCCAAATCTAAGTTATTCCTCATTTTTACTAGCCTGATGTATCAGCCGGTTTTATTTCACTTTGTGGAGTGAAATGAAATGGAGTGGAGGCACTAGGTGGCGTTAGCCTGGCTACATTTTTACCTCCATTACCTTCAATAAACAGATTGGCGTATATCTATGTACGACCAACACAAAGTGCCACTACTATTTATTGATGAACTTTTTATACTTAGTAAGACTTCGTGGACACCCTGTATTTGCGATGAAAACTCTGGTGCCTAAAGGGTTAACAGAGCGCAGTGAACAGTGGTCATGATGTTTTGTCACCTTCTTGAGGCGAATGATCTCTTGGTACATGTCCTCTTTATCTCTGAAGTCATACGCTGTGAAGCCTGAAACACAACACAAAAGTCAGACAGACATGCTTTATTTCTGCTTCAAATATATTTGATAGAATTAAAAAGAAAACACTTGCATAGAGCATTCAATATTAATCAAGATTTGATTTCAAACGTTTAGATTGTATAAAAGATTTGCTAATAGATTCTGTTCATGTGACATCACAGCATTCTAGCCACCCTCTTTGGGTTGAGTTCAAGCTGCTTCCGTCAGGTCGCAGATACTGTGCCCCTAAATGTAAGACAAACAGATACAAGAACTCGTTTGTTCCTGCTGCCATTGGCATTCTGAACCTGTCGCTTCAATTGTTGTGTATTTTCTTTGTCTGTGTTCTATACTGTTGCAAATGGTAAATGTATTGTATTTGTGCTTTGCTGCTGCAAACCAAATTGCCCCACGAGAACAATAAAGATTACCTTGACCTTGACCTTGACCTTGACAGGTGGAGCTGGGCAATAGACTGAATTTTACTAAAAATTATGAATGTTGTTTTCAAGATATCCAAAAAAATTTATAACTAGTATTCTAAACTCTTACACTTTTAAGTTAATTTTACAAACATTTTACATTTGTTTGACAACAGGCTTTAGCTTAGTTTAGTCTATTATTAGAATAGAACTGCAGCTGTTCTCCCTGGGACCCCTATTTTGTCCCGCCCACTTGGCTTGGAAATGCACTTCCTGTTTAGCTCTGTTAAGGTAGCTAACGTGTTTGTTTGTCTGTCTTGTGGGGCAATTTTAATTAAATATACTGACAGTTAAAATAAACCCATCGACTGAAATCTACAGGCTAAATGCAGCTAAACAGAACGTGCACGTCCTAGAAAAGTGGGCGGGACAAAATAGGGTCAATAAGGCTCAGGTCTGTGACATCACCACAGTAGAATGATCAAAGCAGAACTAAGCTACTCTCTACCAATAGCTCAGCTCTCTTGTGTAATGTAACTTTAAAATGGAAATTAGCCAAGCAGAAACATATCTTAACATGTTTTATATTGCTAAATAAAAAAATATTAAAGAGCCGGAGTTTCTCAGGAGAGAAATTTAGGTCGGGAATGTGTCTAAAGGTGCGAAGGAGGAACGTTGATGTTGCCATAGTTTCTGCCGGAGACAGTAAAGAGATCCGACACAGGCTTCAAATGTGACCATCATCACGGAGATTTGAAATACAGGCTAAATACAGGCTAATCAAGACAGTTCTAGGTCAGGTGGAAGGCCAGAGGAAAAGTTTTCTTTTAATAACATTGTACTTTGCTATGAAATATTTTAAAATATTCACAAAAGTTGTAATTTTCTGAAGAGACTAGACCCATTGAGGTTATGGACTGAAATAATTTTATTCCAAAAATGCTTAGCAACATTTAGAATGAGTGGCATTTCTTCAGTGTATTTCTTTGTTGTCGTGGCAACAGCTTGTCAGTAACAACAGTTGATGATTTAGGACATTTTAACTGCAACAAACGGACTCAAAAACATCTTTTTTTAAAGAAGAAAGGTAATAAAAGGTAATATAATCAACTGTGTGTGATTTCTATGTCTGATAAAGTCATGTTGTTTATCTGCTTTGCTACAACTGTTGACTTGATTTTCTCTTTTTATATGTCAGTTACAAACCCAGTGCTCAGTAGACTTGTGGTGAGTTAAATTTGTTCTTAAACTGTAGTTTATTTTTCCTGTTTTAGCTGTTTATTGAACTCTTACAAGAGAATATGTCCTTTCTCTCCATTAACTCTCTCAGCATGAACATTTAGAATGATGTCATGTCACCTGCAGAACCTCTATAGCGGCCCTCCACCTGACTGGAAGAACACTGGCCTGTAGAATGTTGTGATGTCAGGTGAAACCGACCGATTAAAGGATGGTGTAATCCCTCATTTGTCCAGCAGTGATCCATAGTAGAAAGGCTTTTAGTTTCACACAAATGCACTTTCTATTAACATTTTAATTGCAGCACTACAACAGAATTCCTTATCCAACAACTCCAAAAACAAGAGAAGATGGTCACGATTCAACTGTGTGTGATCCCAAAGTGAAGAGAAACTAAAGTCTTCCTGTTTCTCTTTTTTTCTCTTTTGAACTGACGTGTTTTCCTATTTTGAGCTCCTGCGGGGGACCACTACTGACTGAATGCTGTGATGTCATGGGACTCATCTGACCTTCTGCCAGATGAGTTTCCTTTGCACAGGTTAGTATCTGAAGCAGGCCACGTACCGTTGGCTGTAGACTGGATCAGACGATGCTGCTTCCTCAGGTTCTTCTTGAGCAGCTCTGGTGAGACGTTACACTCTGGTTGGATCAGCACATCTACAACACAAACACTTTGGTGTAAAGCCACATTTAAAAACATTTAGGTTGGAATATGTGTTCATAGCGTATTTCTGTTCTGTTCTTGTAATGTTTTAAAGATTTTGCTGTGTTCCAGGTTCAGTCTTTAGTCCCAGTCTTTTGGAGCCAGTTTGTCCTGTTTGTGAAACCCTGGTTCCATGTAGATTTAAACATGTGTCCTGACATTTGACCAATGCCTCTGTCACAGTTTTCAGCTGAAGTTTATGCCAGACACAGAGGTCTACTCACAAAGCTCTACTGGGTCTTCTATATTTCAAACGTGCACAGCTCTGAGGCACAGTCTCATCACCATTTTGAGGAACACACGTTCTAACAATGTTTTTTCTTTGGTCCCAAACTGCAGCTCTCTTCTGAGTAAGTCCCTTTGCCCAGAAGCGTGCTGTGAGTACTGTGTGTGCTGTATGTGTTGTGAGTACCATGGCTGTTGCTGAGGAAAGCAGAGCGCCCAGGCCCTGTGTCCCTGTCTCCGGGGGTGCCCTCTCTGCTGCCCCCCAGAGATGCCCGGGGGAGTCTCCAGGCTGCCACGGCCGCTCTGCGTGGGTTCACATTCAGACTGGTCAGGTACGGAGACTCTGCACAGGACAAGACACAATATCAAACTTGAAATCCTGAAGCTAAAACCTTGTAAAGTCATTAGGCTTATACAGAGTTAGGCTTATACAGAGTCATCAAAGGAGAAAAACAAAAGTCAAATCTGTTTTTTATAAAACAGCATTATCATCCACTGTTCAAAAGACACAACAGCAAAGAATAAATGTTGTGTCATACAGTGACCGGAGGACATGGAGATGTATCTGTAAATATAGTATATCCAGAAAGGTGCAGACTTCTACCCACGTCCACAACACTGTAACAGCAGGTAACAGCTGACGGGAGCCTTCTTTTCTGACATAATGCCACATCAGCAGCCTCTAAGAAGACTCAGACCAGACTTGAATTAGCAGTACTCTGAAGGCTGGGGTAATTTACTTTTTAGTTATAAATTTATACTATAATGTTTATGGTAAATGCAGCACTTTGTGAAAAATGAGACCACTGTGTACTGTCTGAATTAAATAATAAAGACTTCTAGGTCTCATCAGGAGCTGAATGCAGCGCTCTGATTGGCTGAGCTTGGGTGGTCCTCTCCTGTTTCACTTTGCTGTTCATAAGAAGTGTTTTTTAAGTCATAATTGGAACTAAAAATGAATACATGTTGATATTAACCATGTGTTGAGCCACTTAGTAGAAGAAATTGTTTTCGCAGTGAATATCAGCTACCACACCTTTAATTCACCAGGAAATATTGGAAACAGAAAATGTCTCAGCAGACGTTTCCTCTAAAATCTGACGTGTTGCAGACTGGATCTGTCGTTCAAACTTCCAGCTGCTTCTGTGAGTATAACATCTTAAAAACAGAGGTTCTTACTGGGAGACTGAGGAGGCTTGTTGTGTCGCTTTCGGGTGGTTTTCTAAAGGATGAAAAAAAAAAACAACAACATGTGAATTATAAACAAACAATACAGGCCTGCATTTGGACTGATGGCAAACAGGAAGTCACCTTTTCCAGGAAATCATCAGAAAAGCGGAAACTGTCCTCAACCTGGAAAAAATAAACAAGCAATGAGTTTAAAATGAATTTGTCTAAACAATCTTCAGTAACCAGATGTAAATGCTTATAACAGACATACACTTTGATTCTTGTCCAGGATTCATACTAGAGGTGTCACAGTATCACATTTTAGTGTTGCGATTATAATTTCCATTTAAAAACAAAATCTTTGGTTTTCATTTTGTGTCTAATTTTAACAAATCAAACTTCAATCAAACAGAAACATTTAGATACATCTTAATTTGCTTCTAAAATGGACACGTTAGAAAAAGTAACCTTTTTTTTTTTGCAACTATTTCACCTCCTGCTGTATAAACATTAATTGCAGGTAACAATGTTTTAACAATGTAGGTCTGTAGTTTTTTCCCCTACACACTCTGGAAAACTGGAACGGAGACCTTAACAAAAAAATATATATTATTATTCATTTGTTCACATGATTATACTGCGGCTTGAATAATCACAACTATCATTAACATCACAAGTCACAACAGTGTCTCTCATCACAACTTGACTTCATTTACAGTATTTGGATAGATTCCTGCACGTTTGAAGAATCTTGTGCTTCCTGCAGCTGAAGCTCCAAGGGCTCCGATAATACCTGTTTTCACCTACCACCTATCCCTTCTCCAAAGATTCAGACTAAAACACACAACTGTCTGTCACAACGTCACTTTCTGCTCTGCTGCTCGTGCCACCTGCAGAAAGACATGCAGGTCTATTTTGCCCTTTGTCTTAGCCTTGGTCTTAAGTATTCCTCTGTTGGCCACTAGTGGCTCTCTCCAGGCGCTATACTCTGTCAGTGTAGAAGGTGTGGCTTCAGCCAGATGTGGGGGTGCAATTTCCTTCAGTGAACCTTATGTAAAAGAAAAGACACATTTTTAGACAAAGTTGTTAAAGTCTGTCATATAAATACATTTTCACCAAATAGATTTCTATTATTACACTTTTTTCCCAAACTGAAGCTGCTGCTGCAGTTCACTTTTGCCTGTGATCTTAATGCAGCTGCTCACTTGTCACACACGTGACACATCTAAGGTTCAATGAAGGAAACTGCACCCCCACATCTGGCTGAAGCTGCACCTTCTACACTGACAGAGTACAGCCCCTGGAGAGAGCCACTAGTGGCCAACAGAGGAATACTTAAGACCAAGGCTAAGACAAAGGGCAAAATAGACCTGATGCTGTCCATCAGGTTTGCTGGGGAAACTTCTTTGATAAAAACATTTGGTCTGAACTGGTCTGACAGACGTCTGTCTCCTGAAGACTGAGACAGTGTTTTCTTGCTGTTTCGTAGGTCGAATTTCTTTTCACACATGTTGATTTAGCAGCAGAACTTTTGTTTTCTCACAGACAAACTCTTGTAGTTACTGACAACAGCCCTGGCTCGAGTTGTTGCTACAGCTTTGTCAATCAGAAGCAGCTCTTTCTGCATATCAGGTGTGTGCGCATCGCCCGTGTTGATAAACTAATAATCACTTTACAGTATACGAGAGGTTGAAATAAACACAACGAAAAAACACAGAAACAAAAAAGAAAGAAAGAAAAAAACAAAGAGACAACGAAAGAAACAGAAAAAAGACACAAAGAAAAAAAAAGAAAGAAATAGAAATAAAAAAGAAAAAAAACAAAGAAACTAAGAAAAAAAGAAAACAGAAAAAAAAACAGAAAGAAAAAAGAAACAATCAGAAAACAAAGAATGAAACACAGGGAAACAGAAAGAAAAACAAACAAGACACAAAAAGAAACAGAGAAAAACAAACAAAGAAACAAACAAAAAGAAAGAAAGGAAGAAACAAAGAAAGGGAGACAAACAAAGGGAGAAAAAAATAACCAACAAAGAAAGAAAATAACAAAAACAAAGAAAGAACGAAAAATCAGACAAAGAAAGAATCAAAGAAAGAACACAAGAAACAAAAAAGAAAGAAATACACAAAACAAATTAAAACAATGGTAGAAAGAAAGAAACTAAAAACAAACAAACAGAAAGAAAGAAAAAACAGAAAGAACAGAAAGAAACAAAGAAAAAAAGAAACAAAAAAAAAACAATGAAAAGAAGGAAGAAAGAATGAAACAAAACACAAAGAATCAAAGAAACAAACAAAGAAAGAAACACACAAACCCAGAAAGAAAGAAAGAAGCAAACAAAGAATCAAAGAAAGAAAAAAAAAAACAAAGAAACAAACAAAGAAAGTCACAAACACAAAGAAACAAAAAAGAACAAAACAAACAAACAAACAAACACATTTTGTACTTTAAAGGGTCCAGACATGTGCTTGTTGATGTAAATGAAGTGTACACAGTGATGTCTGTAAAAGAAACCTATTATGATTACTCAAATCAAATCAATTTATTTTTGTATAGCCCAAAATCACAACAACAGTCGTCTCTGAGGACTTCCCAAGATTATTGATTTTAGCAAATATGAATAATAGGAAATCAAAATAAAACAATACATATTATAAAACATTCTTTCATTCATTCATTTTCTACCGCTTAATCCCATTAGGGGTCGCGGGTGACTGGAGCCTATCCCAGTCACTTTGGGCCTTAGGCGGGGGAAACACCCTGGACAGTGGCCAACTTGCCGCAGGGTTAGACAGACAAACATTCACTCTCTCATTCACTCACAGGGAAATTTACAGTGATGCCCAATTAACCTAAACATGCATGTTTTTGGAGGTGGGAGGAAACCGGAGTACCCGGAGAAAACCCACGGTGACACGGGGAGAACATGCAAACTCCACCCAGAGAGATCGTGAGATGTTAGTATGGTCCGACCCGGGAGTCGAACCCACGACCTCCTTATTGGGAAGCCAGAGCTCTAACCACTTGGCTACCGTGCACCCTATTATAAAACAATACATATTAATAAAACAATACATATTACTCTGCATATTAAAGAAGAAACTATGGCATAAGCACAAACAAAAATGTGTCAAAGCGGCTTAGAAATAGAAACAGGTTCTGCTAGGGCTGGGTATTGCCAAGAGCCTTCTGATACGATACATGCGTTTCTTAATACTCAATACAAAAATTAAAGATATATTTTACTGACCAAAATGAGAAAAAGTAGGAAAAAAACTATAGTGAAGCATTGTATATGACCTGTCAAAAGGTTTTCACCATGTTTCTGAGTGCAGGACTTCTTAAAGTCAATGTTAAGAATGTTATGTAGAATGACACAATGCAGAAAATTCTATTTTCACATTGTTTTCTATGTTTCATACAGGTGTCTCATGGATACGTCACTTTCAGGTCAACAGTTTCAACCTGAAAGCAGCAGTCCTGGGTCAGAATGTTACATTTTTAAGCATCCCGATACGTATCCTGATATACGTATACATATCCCTGTATCGATATGCGTATTGCCAACAAGTTTGTCACAATATATCCCGATACCAATACATCTACAGCACTAGCCTCTGCATTGTCAAATTTGACTTTAATAAGCCACAGATTTAAAAATGACTTTTTTGTTGTTGGAAAGGGTCTCCATGATCATTTTGATCCTAGCAATCCTAGCTTTTAAGTAAATGCAAATAAATACAGACAAGTGGGCGGAGATAGGTATTAGATGAAGACAGAATTTTCACTGGAGCATTAGCTTTGTGACAATACAAGATTACTCAAACGTGCATGAATCAATCCAAACACAACTGAATGAGTGATGAGAGATTTTGGTTAAAAATTCAGAAAAGTAGATTTCATTAAATAGGTCCTCTTTAAGCTAGTTTTTTCAACATGTTTCCTAAAGTTTACTTCCAACCTAGTTCAACCTAGTAAAACTATTATTTATATTTACAACCGATGACATCCCACAAAATAAAGTAAAAACAAAAATAGAAAAGTCTGTCATAAGTCCTATTCGCACGGCCTTATATTTACCTAGGGACCTCATGTAAAATGTAATAATTCCGGACGTCGTCTGAGTTTCTACTCCCGTGCGAATCGTCCATGTCTGTAAAAATGTCTGTAAAGTTTCCCCCGAATTTTACCTCCTGTAATTCGCCAAACTCAGACGTCCTCATGTGATTCTAATGCCGTGCGAATGCGTATGTCTGTAATTGCGTTTCCACCCTCTTGTTTTTAATGTGCATTAAGACGTATCGAGGAAGTTCAGGGAGGTGGAAACGGCAAATATCGCATTTAAGAATCTCTAATGTGCATAAAAGTGTATACGCTCTCTAGATGTGGAGTTTGTTTATGCGCATAACGGCTGAAGCTAATTATTCGCAGGTTTTTGCATTAACTCATGAAGCGAATTAAACCCCACGGGACCCTCGGGTTACATACCTGCTGCAGCAGCTCTGGAGGAGGGACTTGGGGGATAAACAAAGGCAAAATAATCCTTACAGACTGAGTTGTTTTGTCCAAAATGCTGCAGACACGCAAACTGCACCGTTACACCATAAAAACGTTTGCTGAAGTCCGCCGATCAAAACTAACCCGAAGAAACAGCGCTGATCAAAAAACTCCGTGAAAGTTTATGGTCGTCCAACACTGCGGTGATTCAGAGCTCGTCCTTTCCATGGCGGAGGATTTGTGTGAAAAACAAAGACAGCAGCCTTTTATTTTGGCTATAAGCAGATCTATCGCATTAACAAAGTGATAAAGTTTGCAGAAGACGGAGCAGTCTGCCGCTAACAACTTAATATTAAAGAATCTGCGGCTGTGAGAAAAAGTGAAACCAAACAGACTGTGCACGTAGCGCCATCTGCAGGATCAGCGGTGTTATGACACCGCTCGTTTTGCCATAACAACCATAAACCACGGTTTATAAATAAATTATTAATGACTCTGCGGCTTATTTTACCTTCAAATTTGAACACAATTATTATTACTATTCTTTACGGATTATTTTCAAATGACATTGTCTTTTTTTCTACGTTTAAATAGCTAAAGATTAATCAAACTACGATTAAAAGTCCGTGAACCGGAAGTACAACAACCTCGTTGTCGTAGCAACGAAAGGTCGAGAAAATTGATGTTTGGGGAAAAGTTTAGACAGAACAGTGAACAGAACGCTGCAAAGTTTGGATGTTTGGATTTTATCACCGTAAATGGATTAAAAGAGAGAGTCTTCGGTTGTTTTTCGTATGAAATTTGATGTTGTGGATGTGATTTTTGAAACTCCTCAACGTGACGAGGAACTACATTTGCTGCCGCAGCTCAGGTAAGTTTAACGTTTGCCGATTCACGTTAAAACAAACCAAAAACACAAGAAACGCTCATTTCATGAATTAAGTAAATAGTTGTTGCCATAAATCATCTGTCGCCGTTTCCGGAAAGTCTGTAAAAACAAGAACATTACAGACATCGTATATGTCCGTGCGAATGCCTGTAAAAACTCAGAGGTCGTGGGTAATTTAAAGTTTACAGACGTCCCTAGGTAAATATAAGACCGTGCGAATAGGACTATAGGCTCTAGAAAGCAAAGCCTGTAATTATAGTTCATAATACAAACAACACGTGATAGTTCAATCAGAGCAAAGAGGTAGTTCTTACCAGCTCCTCGCAGTCTGACAGGACATCACTCACTTCTACTGACATCTTCACTACGAGCTGTCCTCCGGGTCACGCTCTAAAACCCATTATTCCTCTCATTTGTCTTCAAATATTAGCCCAGATCCATTTGTGTTGAAGCTAACGTTAGCCCCTCTTCTCACTCCCAGCTATGTAAACATGAGCAGACACAGATCCTGCAGCAGACCTGGCTTTTCCAGATGAAAAAGTGAGTTTGTAGAGATTACGGTTGGAGAGGTTTTGGAGTCACGCTGTTGTCTTTTGCCATGGAGAGGTTAGTGTTTTCACGTCGCTTCTGATTTGTCGTCGTAGCAACCAAGAGTAGTCAAGTTAGCTAGTCCAAGCTAACGCGAGAGGAAACGTTCGCTTGGTTTCACATTAAAACTCTTTATTAATTCATTCTGTAAGTTGTCCAAGTTTTTTGTTTCAACTGAGAAAAACGTGGTCTTACGTAGTTTTGTTAAAAATAATAATAATAAAAAAAAAAGATAGACAGATTAGCAATAATTTAAAGAGTCTTTCAGCAATGACAATAAATGTTTAGAGTTTCCAAATTAAAATGTATGAATGAAATGAAAATACCATAGCATAGAGACGTAATGGCTTCTATCATTAGCTGAAAGACAAATACGTATGGCAGATTTTCCTATTAATAACATTGGACTTTGCCATGGAATAATTCAAAAAATATTTTGCTATTTTAAAAAGTGGCTATTTCTAGGATGACTAGACCAACTACTCGTTTGCTTTGCAAAAAATAAACTGCATTTAAACAATCTTTATTTTAGCTGCCCTCCACCTCATTGAAATAACATTGGCCTGTAGAATGTTGTGATGTCACGTGAAACCCACCTATTGCTTTGTCTTAGTTGAATTCACTTAAATAAACCTGAATGATTCAGCAAAAGATCATAGGTAATTTCATTTATAAACTTTTTGGAAATTGAAAAAAAAAATCTGTAGTATCTACACTTGTTTATTTTGTATGCCTTGTTTATTAAATCATTTCAGATCAATCAACTCAGAATGATTGGCGGAACAGACGTGAGAGACACTGTTTGGAGGCTGCTGAGAGGACTGTTAGACCACAGTCTGGCTACACGAACTAACTGGAGAGGCTTGAATGGAAAGCAGGGTTCTCCACGCTGCTTCTAAAAATGCTATTATGGGTAATTACGTTTGTAAATTATGCCATGTGGGCTTCACAAATCTAAAGATGGCAAAAGTCACCAAATATTAGCCTAATTCACCTTTACAATGTATTTGGGTCCAGATAACAAAATTGGAGACTGTAAGAATGTCTTCAAAAAGATTGTAGAATCTTAATAAAAGTAGATTGCATTGTAAGATGTAAAAAAATTTGTATAATAATATTTTAAAATTGTACTAAACGTTTTGCTTGTTTTCTATCAGTGTGTGGTTTTGCAGGTATGACAATGCATACATGTTAACAATATTGCAAAACAAGAGCAAAAAGTCACCTAAACTTATTCATTCAAGAAAACACAGGCTTAATAAGTGTACTTTAAAGATATTATTATACAAATTCTAAATTAATTACAGCAGTTGCCATCATTTAAAATGAAAGTTGATTACCTGGACAGCTCAACAAGAGGGAATATATAATAAAACAGGATTTTTCTGAGCACTGAAGCCTTAACTGCAGAATCTGGGATAAAGTTTGACATTTTTGTAGCCTAAAACGACTTTGTTGGAATTGGCAAGGTGAACACATTTCTTGATATGACATATAAACTGGCCTTTGAAAGCCTTGACACATATGTTCCAGTGTTCCTCTGCTACACTAATTGATTGCAATACTTTTTTCTCTGTTTTTTACCAGGTGCTGTGAGAAAGAATACTGTCACATCAACAGCATCATCCTTCGATGTCGAAAAGTATAGAAAAAGGTGGCTTCATCTGGCAAATGATCGTGAAGGAGGAAGAAGGAGAGCCATGCAGAAGCAATCATTTATAATGATTATTATTATTATTTTTTTAAGCTTCACCATTGTTGAGTTGTACATGTTTATTGTGGTTTGTAAGATGTTGTACATTGTGTTGTGGTCTACTTGGAGTATTTAACAGGGCTTATCGTTTGTGGTATAATTTACAATGCTTAATATGTTTTCTTTTAATGTCTTGTGACAATTTAAATACTGTGTGTTCTTTTTTTATATTTGTTTGTCTTGAATTCAGACACATTAAACATATTAAATTATTTTCTGACATTTTGTCAATGCTTTTTGTTAAGTTGTAATTGGCACAGGTGGCAATCCAATCTGTCTATATCCTGAGATAGCTAAAAGAAAACACAGTAGCATCAAGAATCTGACGGGTAGATGGATTTGCATTTTTTGTTTTAGTATATGACGGATCTGGGCTAGAATTTTCACTCGATGCGCAGGATAATGACCACCTCTGCACCACCAGATTGCATTTCTTTTCACTCGACTCACAGTGTGTTAACCAGATGCAAATTAGTAAGTGACGTAATTATTTTGAGTCGTGTATGAACTGCTCTCGAAGTAGTTGGAGACAGTTGTCAGAAAGTGTCGAGCGCCTGTGTGCTGCCCAGATGCGTGCCGAGGAACCGGGCGTATAGTCAGCCGGATGAAACGTCGTATGTGGGTCGTCAACGAGCCAGATAAACTTTGCTACGTGGGATAGGTCCCACGTAGCAAAGTTTATCTGGGTTAGGGTTTGCATCTGGGCAACACACAGGCGCTCGACACTTTCTGACAACTGTCTCTAACTAATTCGAGAGCGGTTCATACACCGCGCATCGACTCAAATAATTACGTCACTTAAACAGTATACTAATTCGCATCTGGTTAACACACTGCGAGTCGAGTGAAAAGAAATGTGATCTGGTGGCGCAGAGGTGGTTATTACCCTGCGCATCGAGTGAAAATTCTAGCCCAGATCCGGTTCATATAGGCTACTTATCTAATAAAAGCAAATCTGGATCTACCCCGGATCTGGTTCATTGATGCTACTGTGTTTCCCATGGGTAGTACTCGTACAACAACAACTAAACAATAAAAGCATAGACAAACTTTATTAACAAATAATTTACAATATTTAATGTGTCAGAAGGTTAAGACAAAACATATAAAAAATGAACACACATATTTAACTTATCACCAGAAATTAGACTTGGTAACAGAAAAAAAAGGCTGTCACACAAATCCTCTAGTTAGGGACAAGACCAATTCACCTTTTTTGCATGATAATAAAGTAATTTTGCGCAACAACAAAAACAAACATATTAAAACTTTATGAATTATTATTTCTCAATGGTCTTCTTCTTCTTCCCGGTCGTTTGCTAAATGTAACTTTACTTTTCCACATCACAAGCTGTTATTGTAACACAGTTCTTTCTCACTGAACCTAGTAAAAAAAAAAAAAAACTGGAAAAAAAAAAGTCTTAAAATCACTAACTGCTCCCAAGGTTTTCAGTGAGAATTAGAGATCCACGCTCCGACTGATGTTAAATTAGCATATTTATTTCACAAGGTGTATTTTTTCTTCATTGGACAACACCAACAAAGAAAAGACAAATATATATTTTCAATAAAATAAACACAAAAACAACTCAAAAATACAATAAATCAAAATATAAATTCCGTTTGCGCCTTCTGACCCTACATTCAGGAGTGGTTAGTCCGTATTAACCGTGTATTCCAGTCTTTTTCTGCAGATATTTCTGTGTCCACGCGTCTGTTCTCCTCGCTTTCTCTCACCGGACAAACATGTCTGGGCACAGCGCACGTGAACTGCGCATGCAGGTGTTATTACCTTCCTCTACCAGTAGAGGTCAGCGGCAAAACACAAACTTGAAGGCTTACATTTTTACCAAATAAAATACAATATTATTTCTTAAACAAAAACTATTTTCTGCGTCAGCTACAATCACTTAGTGTTGCAGAGGCACACTTTTTATGTGGCAAGGTTTTTTAAAGGCCAGTTTATACATCAAATTAAGAAGTTTTTTCATCTTTTCTATTCTAACAAATGTCCTTAAGCTACAAATATGTCATACTTCATCACAGATTCTGCAGCTAAAGCTTGACTGCTCAGAAAAAATCCTGTTTTCTTTATACTGTACTTGCTCCCCTCTTTGTACTTCTTCACATATGGCTGTGCAGTTAATAAAAATTCAGTTTAAATTATGACAACTAATGTAATAATATATAATGATATCTTTAAAGTTCCTTCAGTGTTCACTTATAGTAAGTCTATGTTTCTGAATAAACTTAGGTGTTTTTGACACAGTCTATGCTTTTTGCCCTTGTTTGATTTATTGTTAATCTCTACAAATGTCATACCTGCAGAACAGCGAGACATGTTTAGTAAAATTAGAAATGTTCATTGCATTTTAGTAAACAAAAACAAATGTGTATATCATACCAGTTGTATCAGTACACAGTTAGCCTACACAAAGAACAATTAAATCAACTTTTTATAACCTGATATAACAGTCTTTTTGAAGACATTCACACAGTTTCCACTTTGGTTATCTGAACCCAAACACATTGTAAAGGTGAAAAATTAATGGTGGTTTTCGTCGTCTTTACATTTGTGAAGCTCACATGAAATAATTTACAAAGTTAATTACCGATAATAGCATTTTTAAGATGCAAAGTGGAGAATCTTGCTTTTTCAGTCAGCTTTCTCCAGTTTGTACGTGTGGCTTGACTGTGGTCCATCAGTCCTCTCAGCAGCCTCCAAACGGTGTCTTTCACATCATTTCCTCCAAAAAGTCAGAATTGATTGATCTGAAATGATTTAATAAACACACATTAGTTTCAACTTAAAATTATTGTTTCACAGTGCACACAATTGAAACAACTATCTTGGAGCGTGAGCAATCATAAATCAAAATGTGTTACCAAGTATCAATTGTCAAATTGTGTGTCATTTAAGTATTTTTTAATTTTTTTACCCTTGTTCACAATATTGTTGATAGGAATTCTGGAATTACTTCTGTTATATTCAAGACTATTGCAAACCTCATGAATAAAGCCAGAATAGATGAAAACAAGCTTGTTTGGAAAATTGGAGCTAAGCAATCACCAAATATTCAGCCTGGAAGACTAATAACTGCTTATTGCCAGGCTGAATCATCTCCTCAGTTTTCACTCAATTCATATTTTGCATATCAGTGTCAACTGTGTTAGATTTTAATTAATTTGAATTATTTCTCTTTAAATCTGTAACTTTATCATACAGTGGTCTAGTTTTTTAGGGACAATTGAATGGGTTTGAATTATTATTTCAACTAGAAGAGTTATTTAATGCCTGTCACTGCAAACTAGAAAGCAGGCCTATTTTCAATTGACCCGGAAATTATCACTAGGAAGTACCGTTACCAAGGTAGCATGCAGTTTCTGCTAGGAACAAGCAAAATGGAAATGTTTTGTTTACAACTGATTGTCAACATTATAATAATATTAAAGTGTGTTTGTTTGTTGCCAACGCTATCTTTCAACCTTGGACACACAAAACTAACTTTAACACACTACCTTATGATGCCTGTTTTGTTTTAACGTTGCCATTAACAACAAAACAGTTAACGTTCATTATTAGAGCAAAGCAAATAAAATATTTTAAGAAATACATTTGATTTGCAATATATTTGCTTACAGAAGATATTTAACGTTATATTTGCACACTTACCACTTTAGGAGCGATCCAGTGGGTAACCCGCGGTTGCAGCTGCAAATCGAGATGCTCGACGTAAATCAACGTAGACGTAAACAACGTAAGGAAAAATGCGTGTTGCCAGTAGTTACCAGCGACAACCGGGCGGGCGGCGATAAGCAAGTACGTGAGCCACACTCGTTGTGATGTTTGAGAGCCAAGCGCTGCGTTCACTCGACTGGCCCACTAGCGGTTTGACCAACGATTACAGGCACACGTTGTCATGTGTACAGTTCGAAAGCGGCGTAGTATCTGACAATCGAGTCGTCATTCAGCCAGCAGTGCCGGATGAAAGCCAGATTTGGCTGACACACGACTGCTACGTGGGATTCTTTGGTCGCATGTTTGGCTGTAGAATTGTGTCTTGAATCCACATCCACAGAAGACAATGCTTGGACAGCTGCAACCTGCTCACTGTGCTGTAACTGAGCTGTTATTGTTTTTCAAAGGTTTATGGTTTTAGGCATCTGTCTGTATGAATATGTTTTTAGCACCTTTCAAAGGGTGACCAGACGTCCCTATTCCCCAAGCCCTGTGTCCCATGTCCCAGCAAATGTATCCAAAACCATTGATTTGTCCCAAAAGATGTCCCAGTTGTGCTGATTTTTGGTCACTTTCACACTTTCAAATCAGTAAAGGGAGGAATATGTTACCATTTCTTTATTCAAACGAGACAAAACCGTGTTTTAAAATATTTAAAACACAACAAAAAAGCATCATTTTGCACTGACATATACATGAGTGTGAAGGAGCTGCAAATTGACTAAAAGCATGAGAATGTTCTTACTTACTCATTATTTTTGACAAAAACTGGATTGTGTCCCTTTTTTAGTTGTGAAAATCTGGTCACCTTAAAGGGACTGTAAACATAACAAACAGAAATAATTAATTTTAACTTTTTTCCTTCAGGCTACATGATTTCCTCACGTAGCTAATGCATTCTGAGCTTCAGAATTGTTCATCATGATGAGTTTTAATGTTTTTTCACAGCTTTTAACAGCGAGGTGAGTCACTATGCTAACAACAGTTAGCCACAATGCTAAAAACAAAAACAGAAAAAGCTGCACACAAACGGGATTTTATTAGACATAGACAGGACTTTGGGGACTAATTTCCACCTGAATAGATACATTAACAAGGCATCAGTGCTGTCTTTTTCAGTACAAAGTTGGTGCGGCTTGGTGAGGAGACAGCGCTGAATAAGTGCACTTTCATCCTGTATTGTTGCAAAACATCACAAAAAAGTATAGAGCTCAACACAAATAGCGTACAATGAGCACAATTTCATGCCTTTTTTGCGTTCAAATGTTACGTTGTATCTATTGTACAATATTAAAAAGTGTAAAATAGACATGATATTTCATAGCACAACACATCCACAAGTTTTGGTTGAAGCCATGTGGGGACCTTGTATTTAGGTTTAACAGGTAATAAACTTACCCAGCTTCAAGTTTCTAAAATGGGTCATTTTAGTGCTGGGCAGGTTAAGATTAGGAGTTTGTTAATATTCATAAATAATAACAGCTTAGAAATGAACTTGGGCTGCAACGCATGTCATATAAACACAAAAAAGGCGTGACATCATACTCATACACTATTGACCTGTCCTGTTATGCTGTGGTTGATTTCTGCAGTGTTGGCTCACATCTCTATTTGACCTTCTTCATTCACTCTCACCTGGTGAAACATTCTTTCAATATCTGCCATAAATGAAACTTGTTCCTGTCTAAATCTGAGCAGTACACCAAGCAGTGAGTTGGTTAAGCCAAGTTCCAGTTGCAGTTCTTTATTGAGGGACGTGTCCTGGAACGAAGTCGTACAATCACACACACACAACTCAGAGGGTCTTTTTGCATCTATGCCACACTTTGCCATTTTTAATGTGAAGATCTTTTGATGGCACCTTATGATGTCCTCCATAAATGATATACTCTTCTGAAAAACTGTTGTGGTTACATTTTTCAACCAGGCATTGAGCTTTTTGTTCAGAAAGGTGATAGTTATTGTCTTTCAACATCATATTCATAAACCTTGTGTCCTCGACTGACATTTGTGGCTTTTCATGTTCTTTTTCAGGAAAGTCATGGCTGTACTGTTGCCTACAATAAGACTTTCAAATGAAATGTGGTTGATGGATGCCACAGGTCGTTATTCACTCATCCAAGTAAAGTTCTTACCGCATAGGAACCATTGCCCTGAGTGTTTATGATCTGACAGGGTTCCATTGCCTTTGACACGTCTGTTCATATTAGGAGTTCCACATCTGCATTCATTTCTTTGATTCTTATTGCTCTCAGCTCAGGTCAGGTCGATTGTCAATGTCAGTTTTATGTGAATATGTTTGCCTTTGTCACTGGAATATTTGATGGTCAGGTTGTCTGAGCCTGTTTTCTCCAGTTCAATAGACCCTTTGCATGTTTGTACCATGGATGTATTATATTATACTTCCATGGTTTCTGGTGGGCAGAGCAAAGCCGGAGGCAGTGTAAATTTTGGAGGAAATATTAAACACAAAGGCAGAAAAAAATGTCAGGTTCTGTTCGAAACTGTCAGAATATGTATCAGGACTTACTCTGTGGACCTGACTCAGACTTTGTGACTTACTCTGTGGACCTGACTCAGACTTTGTGACTTACTCTGTGGACCTGACTCAGACTTTGTGACTTACTCTGTGGACCTGACTCAGACTTTGTGACTTACTCTGTGGACCTGACTCAGACTTTGTGACTTACTCTGTGGACCTGACTCACACTTTGTGACTTACTCTGTTGAACCTGACTCAGACTTTGTGACTTACTCTGTGGACCTGACTCAGACTTTGTGACTGACTCTGTGGACCTGACTCAGACTTTGTGACTGACTCTGTGGACCTGACTCAGACTTTGTGACTTACTCTGTGGACCTGACTCAGACTTTGTGACTTACTCTGTGGACCTGACTCAGACTGTGACTTACTCTGTGGACCTGACTCAGACTGTGACTTACTCTGTTGAACCTGACTCAGACTTTGTGACTTACTCTGTGGACCTGACTCAGACTTTGTGACTTACTCTGTGGACCTGACTCAGACTGTGACTTACTCTGTGGACCTGACTCAGACTGTGACTTACTCTGTTGAACCTGACTCAGACTTTGTGACTTACTCTGTAGACCTGACTCAGACTGTGACTTACTCTGTGGACCTGACTCAGACTTTGTGACTGACTCTGTGGACCTGAAGTTTGTAGAGCGGTCAAAGATCGTGTTGGTCACCCTTCAACAACAAAGAACATGAGATTCTAATGGACATGATTGACTCAACCCAATGTGTCATACGCCTAGGCCGATCAAATAGGCTAAGCTTAGATTTCAATCATTAGAAAAACTCCAAATCAAATGAATCCTTTTGAATCACAAGATTAAATGTGAATAAATAATGAAAATGATTATAAAACAAACACTTATGGTTAAAGTAAATTAAAGACGTTAACTGTAAAATGATTTCAATCTTCAGTTACTGTAAAATAAAGAGGTTAAATAGTGAAAGATGAGTGCTTCAGTGGGTCTAAAAAGTGTTGTTAAAATCAGGTGCTCTTCAGGATCAACAAGTGATGAACACTAACAATAATCAGTAAAGGAAAAATCCAAGGCACTCTGATAAACAAATTAAAAGTCCTTTATTTAAAGTGGAATTTGTTTATCAGAGTGCCTCGGGTTTTTCCTTTACTGATAAAATAAAGAGGTTGTTAGGGCGTAACACAATAAACTGCAGGAGAAAGAACATTCAAATGCAAAAGCAAATGTCAAAAATGTGAAAACAGATGGAAAAAAAGCAAACATTAAATACAGAACTTTAGGATGGTGAACATACGCAAGAGTCAAGTGTTCAGATCCACAGATCCACTGTACACATGGAAGGAAATTCACTTTTCTGTCACTTGTTGGACTGTGTTGTGGTTCCTGGCCTTGAAAAAGACAATTATGACACCTGAGAACTGCTCACTTTATCAGACACAAGTCTGTACATACGCATAAGAGTCTGTACATACATATGTACATGAGTCTGTACATACATACGTACATGAGTCTGTACATATGTACATGAGTGTGTACATACATACATGCATGAGTCTATACATATGTACATGAGTCTGTACATATGTACATGAGTCTGTACATACATATGTACATGAGTCTGTACATACATATGTACATGAGTCTGTACATACATATGTACATGAGTCTGTACATACGTACATGAGTCTGTACATACATATGTACATATGTATGTACACACATACATGAGTCTGTACATACATACGTACATGAGTCTGTACATACATACATGAGTCTGTACATACATACATACATGAGTCTGTACATACATACATGAGTCTGTACATATGTACATGAGTCTGTACATATGTACATGAGTCTGTACATATGTACATGAGTCTGTACATATGTACATGAGTCTGTACATACATACATGAGTCTGTACATATGTACATGAGTCTGTACATACATACATGAGTCTGTACATATGTACATGAGTCTGTACATACATACATGAGTCTGTACATACATACATGAGTCTGTACATATGTACATGAGTCTGTACATACATACATGAGTCTGTACATATGTACATGAGTCTGTACATATGTACATGAGTCTGTACATACATATGTACATGAGTCTGTACATACATACATGAGTCTGTACATATGTACATGAGTCTGTACATACATACATGAGTCTGTACATACATACATGAGTCTGTACATACATACATGAGTCTGTACATACATATGTACATGAGTCTGTACATATGTACATGAGTCTGTACATATGTACATGAGTCTGTACATATGTACATGAGTCTGTACATATGTACATGAGTCTGTACATACATACATGAGTCTGTACATACATACATGAGTCTGTACATACATACATGAGTCTGTACATACATATGTACATGAGTCTGTACATACGTACATGAGTCTGTACATATGTACATGAGTCTGTACATATGTACATGAGTCTGTACATATGTACATGAGTCTGTACATATGTACATGAGTCTGTACATACATATGTACATGAGTCTGTACATACATACATGAGTCTGTACATACGTACATGAGTCTGTACATACATACATGAGTCTGTACAAACATACGTGAGTCTGTACATACATACATACATACATACATGAGTGTGTGCATACAGATGTACATGAGTGTGTATGTATGTACAGACTCATGTATGTATGTACAGACTCATGTACATATGTATGTACAGACTCATGTACATCTGTACAGACTCATGCATGTATGTATGTACAGACTCATGTACGTACCGGCGACGGCTCCAGAGAAATGTAATTGGGGGGTGATGGGGGGTCCAGTTTATAAACAGGGGGGGCAAAGAATTTCTATACAATCGTCATCGTTAAAGGGAACCTATAATGTAAAATTCACTTTTATAAGATTTTAACCTTGTTATAATAGCCTCCCTTCTTGAATTGATTCCTGCATGTTTGAGTGATGTTGTATTGTTTTTCAGTTGGAGCTCAAGTGTTCTCACCTACCACCTATCCCCTCCCACTTGTCTGTATTTACTTGTTCAAAAGATTAATGCTCAAAGTGAAGTATATGGTTCAAAACTGTCCCAAAGCCACTTTACAACAATAAAAAATAGCTATTTAAACTCTTTTGCTTCTCACAGTTACATTTTAAAATGAAGTTCTGCAGTTTTGAACAGGAAGTCAATAGAGTTGTTTCAATTTTCAAGCTCTTTTAGATCAATTTTGTGTTTTACAATGAACAAAAGGTAAATTACTGATCTGTATATGTTCTAGTTTCTTACTAAATAGTTGGAAAAAACACAATAGGTCCCCTTTAAGGATTTGTAGATACAACTCGATATATTGTTTATTGATCCAGACTTAACAGTTCTAGTCTGGTTCTTTTACTCACATAAAACAAAAGCCTACAATATGGCATCATGTAGCTACATTTTCAACTTTTACATAAAAACAACATATCTACCAGCCAATTTTGTAATTTTTATAATAATATTTTTATGATTTATGATTATTGAGATGATGATGATGATGATGATGATGATGATGATGATGATGATGATGATGATGATGATGGTTATATTTAGCCTATTCCTACTAGTAAGCGCAGTGTTAGTATTTTTTCAATAGCCAACTTTTTACAGTGTTAGTTTTACAGTGTACACGAGGATCTGCTTCACAGGCAGGACACAAGTTTGATGCTGTTCTGTGATCAGAGCAGCCACAGTTTGTATGTGTGACTTCTAAATTACGTCCCAAATTAGGCGTTATACCGCGGACACTCGGCCCATGTGTCACCGCTCCTCGCTGACGGCTTTCATGTGTCCTGTTCACGCGTCCTGTCGGCTCTTCTCTGACCTGCCGTGTCCCGGTGCGGGGCTGTTCTCTCTGCTTGTGTGTGTGGCACGGCGCGCTTACGCTGAACCGGAGCACAGCACCAGGCAAACACAAGCGGAGATAGAAAGACATGACCGCGCAGCACTCGATCAGGGCCGTGTCGACCTCGTGTGCAGGAGACATTCTATGAAACGCCTCGGTCAGAAGGCGGACCGATGCTGGAGCGCGAGACGCTGCACCGGGGCTGTCATTAAACCGAGTCTCGGTAGTTGGCAGAGAAGATACGTTTTCTTGGGGGGGCAATGGGGGGTCAGAGCCTTTGATACGGGGGTCGCGGGACCCCCCAAGACCCCCCCTGGCGCCGTCGATGCGTATGTACTTGTTTTTGCATCTTTGTGAAGACTGTTTTGAGTTTTTAACCAACAGAGTGAGGACATTTTTGGGAAGTGAGGACATTTTGGCTGGTCTTCACTTTGCGAAGGGCCTGGTTTGGCCTGTTTGAGGGTCAAGATGAGGTTTTAGAGTTAGGGTTAGAATTGGGTTAAGTTTAGGAATAGGGCTAGGGTTAGGGCTAGGGGGTTAGTTTGGATGGTTAAGGTTAGGGTAAGGGGCTGGGTAATACATTATGCCTATGAAGGTCCTCACTAAGATAGAAAACAAGTATTATGTACAGACTCATGTACATCTGTACAGACTCATGTATGTATGTACAGACTCATGTACATATGTACAGACTCATGTACGTATGTACAGACTCATGTACATATGTACAGACTCATGTATGTATGTACAGACTCATGTATGTATGTACAGACTCATGTATGTATGTACAGACTCGTGTATGTATGTACAGACTCATGTACATATGTACAGACTCATGTATGTATGTACAGACTCATGTATGTATGTACAGACTCATGTATGTATGTACAGACTCGTGTATGTATGTACAGACTCATGTACATATGTACAGACTCATGTACGTATGTACAGACTCATGTACATATGTACAGACTCATGTACATCTGTACAGACTCATGTATGTATGTACAGACTCATGTACATATGTACAGACTCATGTACATATGTACAGACTCATGTACATATGTACAGACTCATGTACGTATGTACAGACTCATGTACATATGTACAGACTCATGTACATATGTACAGACTCATGTACATATGTACAGACTCATGTACATATGTACAGACTCATGTACATATGTACAGACTCATGTACATATGTACAGACTCATGTACGTATGTACAGACTCGTGTATGTATGTACAGACTCATGTACATATGTACAGACTCATGTACATCTGTACAGACTCATGTATGTGTGTACATGAGTCTGTACACAGATGTACATGAGTGTGTACATACAGATGTACTGAAGAAGAAGAAGAAGAAGAAGAAGAAGAAGAAGATATAAAAAGCAGCATAAGCAAGATAGCCTACAACTTAGAATACAATCTGACAGAGCTCTTTGTGACTCGACATATAAATGAACAGATACAGTATAATGCCAACAGCACAGGATCTCATACCACAGTTGACAAACATTTCACTGGCACTACAAAACCTGGGTACCTTCAAAAGTATCCGCAGGTCAGGGAATCATTATACTCCACAATCAAACTTTGCATAGCCTATACGTACTTTGCATATAAGACTTTTTCTCTTATAGCTGCACCAAAGGTGTAAAGGGCTATTTTAAAAAGATAGAAGTTTAAAGTCTCTCTGAGATTCAGACTCTCTTGAAGGAGGGAGGTCTCTGAACCCAGGACCTTCTTATCATGAGGCCAGAGCACGTACAGCTTCTGCACCATGTCTACGGAAGTGAAAGAATCTAATCCCATCAAGTAACTAGTGAAATTGAATAACAGTTTTTGCAGTTTTAAAGCATGCTTCAAAATGTTTGGTCTTAACTGGGGCTGAACATGCACCAAACTCATGTATCAGCATGTTCACTTGTCCATAGAGACATCCACACTTAGGTCAGCAGAGGTGTCCCAAGTTATATTACTGTCTCCTTCAGTTTAATGACTGATGAAAAGAAATCAGGCTAAAGGATAGAAGAAAGAAGGACAAGCAGATTTGGCGTTAGTGTGCTTTCTTACTACAGCTGAGAACCTTTGAGTGATGTGCCAGTATTTCTGTCTTTTGTAAAACAAAAAATGTCCCATATGAAAGTACCAAGAACTAGTCCCAACATTCGTCCAGTCCCTGTTTAGTCAGAAGAACTACACTGTCCCCATGTTTGTGTTCACACAGCAGCAGTTCCTTAAAGTGGGTCTAACTAGCTTTAGTATTAGCATCTGTTTAATCTGGAACATTTAAATAAGTCAGTAACTGGTGCTAGGGAAACAAAAGTTGTCTTCTTTGATTCCATATAAAGCTATGGTTTACAAAACGTAAATTCACTTTAATTCCTAGGCTACTGTTTACAAATTAAATAAATATATGTTGGTAGTTTCTGCTTTTAAATAGTTTTTCTTGAGGATAAGGAAAGTTTATCTAAATGTGAAAACAAATACAAAGTTTGTGTCACTAAAAGGTTCCTAGTCTGACTGGAAAGTACCTGCACAGAGTTAAAAAAGTTCCTGCATTGTGTGAACGCACATAAAGACCTAGAACTAAAAAAAACGGGGAAAGGCCTGTTGTTGTCTTCTCAGCTCTGGACTATCAGATTTTAGTTTTCTTGGCATTGTATTTTATGTCAAAATCCTGGAGCACACCTGTCGCAGCTCCTGTAAATCAGCACTAGCAACAGGCTCATGTCATTGTTTACTAAAAGGAGCAAAAATACAGTTTCCTTATTTTACCATCAAACTGTTAATTAATAGACTTGTTTTTTATGTTTAGGCTGTTTTAGATCATGTCATAGTGTATTACAATGAACAAAATGTCATTACTGGTCTACATGTGTGATAGTACACAGAAAAAACACAGTAGTTCTGCTTTAAGTTTATTTACAATGGTGTACTTTGGAACGTTTATTCAAGCAAAGCACTTTTACTTTCACTAGTCATTTTAGATTCTTTTAATAGACTTTTAACACCTGAATTACTTTATATAAACTATAAAAGATTCTTCTGCTTTGCCTGGGGTCTCTTTTTCTAAGAATACTGGGTACTCAAACCATTTACTGAGAAAATTATACCTTTGAAATCTGGACTCAAATCTAAATCAGGACAGATGCTTGGAGCCAACACAAACAGTGCTAAAGCCTGAATCCTATCAAATCTATCTCCAAAACCAACGATTCCAAAGCAGCTAGATCTAAAAACGAAGCGAAGACTATTGACAATCAACAAAATAAACCATATCGGACAGAAAGAAACCACGCAAATAGTTTGTCCAATTACATAATCAAATGTTAGTTTGAAACGGCAGCATCTAAACCAGTCAAACTCGAAAAAACAACTGAGGACGTTTATTAAAGCCCACTCCGCCTACATTTCCCGTCAGCGTGTTGTTTCAGGAAGCTCCGTCATTCTCTTAACCAATCACGTGCCAGTACTTTGAACAACCGCTCCGTGATTGGTGGGTTTATGCACATTCTCCCGTGATGCCTTGCTCAACGCTTCTGGATTCAAATGTAGCCAGCCAATCAGCGTGCGCGTAACGACAGACGCAGCATTTAAACTTCTACGGGAGACTGTTGTCAAAAGACAAGGCAACGCTGCGGCTGCACGCTCCCGGAGAGGTTAGAAAGCACAAATTTTAATGTCAGCAGACAGGTTTTAGACTTAGGTAGTATTTATTAGTGTTAGAGAAAGATTGATGTGTATTTTATTTGCGTACGAGGACTTTGGAGACGATTTTGGCTATTACGCGTTGCTTGGTAAGGTTTCACACAGAGATAACCGTGCAAGAACGTCACTTTATTACAGCTAAGACAAGATTTAAAGTTATTTTTATTAGTGAAAGGCAGAAAAAGGGGAAGGCAAGGGTTCGAGATGAGCGCAGGGACAGCAAAGCCCAGTTCAGCCGCACATGGCGACCCCAAATCGGCTCCGCTCAAGGAGATCCCTGACGTACTGGTGGACTCCCGGACCATGCGCAGGTACTCCCGGGGTAGATTCCTGGGCAAAGGAGGATTCGCCAAGTGCTTCGAAATTACAGACCTGGAGAGCAAGCAGGTGTTCGCCGGAAAGATCGTGCCCAAAGCCTTGATCCTGAAGCAGCACCAGCGGGAGAAGATGAGCTCAGAGATCGCCATCCACAAGAGCCTGAACCACCCGAACGTGGTGGGCTTCCAGGGCTTCTTCGAGGATGAGGACTTCGTGTTCGTGGTGCTGGAGCTGTGCAGGAGACGGGTGAGTAGTGGATGGAAATGTCAGTCCGTAAAAGTAGTGGACCTAAAGTAGCTAAATGTGCTTTTTCTAATATTGAGTGACTTGTTAAAATAGAAGTTTGTAATCATTATCTTATATAAACAAAAAAGAGCCATGTGAGTCATTATGTGACACTTTAGGAAGAGCGCCTGCTTCACCTTTGTGTCTGAAAAATCCATTCATGTGAAAACTAGTGATGTGTTTGAGAGCAAAGAAATGAGTTGAGAATGAGTTTTCAGTTTTTTATTCACCTGTAATGAAGTTATTCACTGGCTACTTTTACTGTTCCATTGCATTTCAGAGCAGGTACTGGATTTGTACTTTCTCATCCATATTTTTTAATTGGACTGAAAAGTATACATTTGTTTTCTGTGTGGTTAAAGTGGCACAGTGTAACATTTGGGTTGAAAAATCAAATGCACAATCCATTGAAATAGAAAGAAAAAACATTAGTATGGGGGCTTTCTTGTTGATATACATTATTTTAATGCCACGAATGAACAACATGAAACAAGCAAAAGGAGGCCCTCTTCTAGGACACAAAATACTCTACTTAAGGCTGATGCAAGTCTGCTTAGAGTAACAAGTTGCATTTATATGATGTTTTTTGTTCAACAAGCAGTGCTTTTATTCAAGTTTTTATTTTTTGGCTAAAAAGTTACACGATGTACCTTTTTTAAAGATGAGCCTGAAATGATCATGTGACAAAACACTCAAATGGTTTGACAGTATACATCTACATCACTATATTCTTTAGTCACCAGTTGACGTTTAATGTTTGCATAGTATGTGAGAAACATATTTTACATTTTTCTTACAGTGTTGCTATAATAACATTAAAACTCAAATTTATTTTGATACCACAATGATGGACAATAGACAATAGATTTGACTTGAGTTGTTTTCAACTCAAATAATACTTTCTAGTTCTGATAATGCTCTGGATCTACACCTTCCCCTGATGTGATTGGTGTTGTATTAATTCAACTGTTTTTTTGTGTGTACTTTTTAATATTTGTCTCTAAGTTTTTCAAAGATAGAAAAGTAGCTTTATATGCGATACATGTGCTGTGTACTCGAGTAACAAACAGCTCTGATAAGGCCTTGTTCTGTTCTTATCTATGTTCTAAGGCTGCTCTTTTTCACTTAATCTGTCACAACTATTCTGTCATCGAAATAATTGTTAGCTTATTTAATCATTTACTACATACACAGGCTCTAAAACATCCCAAGAGTTGAGAGAAAACAAAGCTTTTTGCACAAGGATACATGACATTTTTGTTTTTAAAACTTATACCAGTCTCATTCAAGTGAGTAACTGTCCAATATAATCACTTGAATGATCAGTTTGCAAAATGGTTCAGCCTTCTGTCTGAATAAATCATACTGTCTCAATATTCTTCACAGATGTTTATAATTTGTACTCATATGGTTCGTCCCTACAATGATAACTGTCATCAATTTTTCACTTTTATTTTTTGTTTTGCCTTTTATACTGGGTCTTCCTCTGTATTGACTTTTACATTTTGAAAAAACATTTTCAGACACCATTTGTGATCTTATAGGCCTGTCCCAGCTGCTGAGGTCCTAATGATCTTCACACAAGTTATTATGTTGTAGCTTGCATTCATTTGTTTACACAATTACCATAGAAACCAGGACCTACATGTTTATCTTTACACAGTGGGAGGTGTGATTCCCAGAGGTGCAGGAAGTGTCTCAGGTTTGAGTTTTCTCTTTGGTTTTCTTAAAGGGCACACATTATTTAAAATCAACTTTTTTTTGACGAAAATGAGCTTCTAAAATAGACAATGAGAGTGAAAGAAATCTGTTGTTTGGTCTTGGTAAATGTAACACTAAAATGTGCTACTGTGACATCCCCTCATCTGTATTGTGTTGTTCCGTGTTGTAGTCCCTGCTGGAGCTGCACAAGCGCCGTAAAGCCGTGACAGAACCTGAGGCGCGGTACTTCATGATGCAGCTGCTGAAGGGTGTACAGTACCTCCACAACAATCGCATCATACACAGAGACCTGAAGCTCGGCAACATCTTCCTCAACGACGACATGGACCTGAAGATAGGTAACGACGGGGGAAAAGGGCTGCTCTGGGATTGTGGGCAAAAATCAAAACCTCAAATTGTGAGCTTTAAGATTGAGTTTTTTTTGGTTAAAGGTGCACTGTGTAAAGTCAGCTACACACATTGATCAAATTGGAAGGTTAAAACAAGACTTTGGGACATTCTGAATGGGTCTAAATACATTTTCTACCATAAAATTAAAAAAAAAAAAAAAAAAAAAAATCCAGCCCCACTAACCACTTTTCTATAGAAACAAACATGAGCTGTCCTTCAGGTCAAATAACAGTCCGTTTTATAGGCCATGCAAACCTGTTCAAAGTAAAAACGCAGATTTTATTGTTTAATTAGTATGACAAAACGGGATTGTATTTGTTTATTCTTGGTCCTAAAAGTTCCACAGTGCACCTTTAATCCGCCCTTTACTACACTGGTTCTTATTACATTGCAGTCTTTTTAGTCACAGTTGTACAGTCATATTAGAGATTTGTGAAACATGCCTTTTTAAGTCCACTAAAAGTGTTCCTTTAAAGTGTAATAAAAGGAATATTCACAAAGTACTTTTTTTTTCTCTTCTGAAACTGTTTGATTCGATCTTATTTGAGAAGGCTGCTTGCTGGATATAAATTTACCCCTAAGTGCAAGAAACACTACATAAGGTTCTGAATTTTCAAGAAAACTTTGGCCTATTTAAAATAATTTGGCCAAATTTGAAAATGAATTTATTTTTGGGGAGTGAAAAGTTAGCCTGTTTATGGAGAAGTCTTATGTTGATCTTAGTTAAATAGACGCAACACCTTCCAATCCTGTCCCCACAAAGAAACTAAACCCAGACTTCCCTTCAATAGGATCTTTAAAGTGAGACTTACTCCGGCCACAACTGCACCTCAAACAGACTCGCAAAAATAGGAGTTGAACAGACGTTGGTTTATAGCCTAAAATCTGAATAGTGAGTGATGTGTTTTGTGTGGAATGTGCAGTGAGTCACGGCTACACAACAATTACAGCAATAGCAAGCAATTCAATTCAAATTGAAATTGGATTGATACACAGCTCTATTTGTAGATATAACTTTATAACCTTTTCTTTACATGAGCTCATGTCAGTATTTTCTAAAATTGAAAATGAGAAAGAAAAAAAACATTGACTGGAGATTTGAACCTACGACCATTTGCACCCGCATCATCTGCTTATCTATGTAAGCCATATGACTGATGTAGTTACACAGCGAGAGACCACTTTCCAGCAGTGTGAGGAGTGTTTGTATCCCACCTGGGCTGTGAACTGAAAATGTACCAACAGCGGTTTTGCACACATAACTGCAAAAGGCCTGGAAACAGTAGCTATTTCAATTTTGACCCACACAGAGTTTGTCAGTGAAAAAAAGGTGCTTGCGTGTTTAGTTTCACTTTAATTAGAACTTGCAAGCTCACCAGGTGTCTTTGTGCTCTGTGCAGGGGACTTTGGCCTGGCCACGAAGATCCAGTTTGACGGCGAGCGGAAGAAGACTCTGTGTGGGACGCCCAACTACATCGCCCCTGAAGTGCTGTGTAAAAAAGGCCACAGCTACGAGGTGGACGTGTGGTCGCTGGGCTGCATACTGTACGTCTCACAACAACAGGCCCTTTTCACTTTTTCAGACCAGAACTAGGCTAGTTCTAGTCCCTAGTATCCCATTAATTCCTTTACAGAGCTGAAACGCACTGAAACAATTCTATTGACACAAAGCAGATCTAAGTTACAGCCAGACAGCTTTTAGCTTTGCTCCAAAAATACACACTTAATGAACAGTCTTTGAAGTATTTATCTCAGTTGTGAAAGTTTGGACTCACTACAGTGATTAGACTGAAATCTGCTCTTGGATTTGATTGAATTTTAAAATATTGGTTTATTTTAGTGCATCACTACAAATTCTCCAATGAGTAGAAACTATTCACATCCTAACCACAGCCTGTGAAAGAGCACACTGGTTAAAGGTAACGGAGTTTTGTTCTGATCCAGATACACGCTGCTGGTCGGCAAACCTCCTTTTGAGACGTCCTGTTTGAAGGAGACCTACAACCGCATCAAGAAGAACAACTACACCATCCCCTGGGTAAGTGCAACACACTTTTCACTCAAACCTTGGCAGCTAGATTTCTTTGACCTTTTTTTTTTTTTTTTTTTTGTGGTTTGGGAAATGGCAGAGTCGAATTAACTTATTTTTGACGAAAAGTAGCTACATAACTCCCACCGGTCCTTAAAAGTCTTAAATTAAAAAATGGGAAATTTAAAGGTAGGGTAGCTGATTTTTACACTGCAAACACGATTTAGGTTTGAAATCTGACTACTTCCTCTCATAAATCCTTCCACACATAGTTAATATCCACATGTATTCGTTTTGGTTGCATTTATGGCTTATAAATGTCTTTTTACAAACAACAAAGTGAAACTTGAGTGACAGCCCCAAGCTCAGCCAATCAGAGCTCATTCAGCTCCTAATTAGAACTAAAATTCTTTATTATTCAGCTCAAACATTACTCAGAGGTCTCATGTTTTCACAAAGTGCTGTATTTGCTACATACTTTTTATTTGAACGCACAAAGTTTACAAATTTACAACTAAAAAAGTTAGCAACCCCACCTTTAAGGTTTAAAAGTGTCTTGAATTAGAACCTTTAGATCTTAAATTTGAAGTGACCTTGTATTTCGAGCAGACTGATCAAAGCTAAATGAAGAATGTGCGTGTTTGTATCGGAGAAAGTGCATTTGCAGCGATGCTCCTGTAAAAAGCGTCAGATGGAGCAGAGCGCACGTGTTTAGCCCGAATCGCCTCAGAACTTTGACCTATTTGAATAGTTCTCGTTTAGTCCCAGTCAGAGGAATAGCATGAGTTTTAAGGTAAGCTCACTGCACCTTAACACAAATCTAACACTTCGGGTTGATAATGTCTGACTTTGCCACCGCGTACCGGTACATCTCGTTACATTTTCTTTATTTATATGAGGTGGGCGATAGATCGTCCACATGTGGTGAAAATATCAGCTTTGAAATTGTCGCTTGTGTAAAGAAATCTCCACTTTTTTCCACTTTAGCTTCACGTTGTTAGCCGCTGCGCTCACAAAGTTCTGTGGACTTATATGCTGTATGTACTGAAACCGACTGGAGCAGAGCCGTGGGTGCTTTAGTAAAGGGAGACTGCAGATGAGGCTGTGAGGAAGACACAGGTGCAGGCGTGATGTGACTGCATCAAAGCACAACAGGCAGAAATACTGGAAATGTATGTAGTTTTGTGAGCTAATGGTGCTTTATGAGACAAAACATTTTTTTTTTTTTTATTAGATATTTATTTATTGTCACAAAAATGTTATAAACGTAATCTTACATTTGGATATGCAAGGTCTTAAAAAGTCATTCTAGAAGGTGTTTTCTTTGGAATCTGAAATCATTGTGTAATGCAAGTGTATAAACAAACAAGTGGACTCAGATAGGTGGTAGGGGAAAACGCGGATTTTCTGAGCACTGGAGCATCAGCTGCAGGATTCCATTTAAATACAACTAATAAACTAAAGGTTAGAACGAGGAGTAGGTTAAATGTGGAAATGTACATTTTTTTATACGACAATAGGTTGCCTTAAGGATAAGCTCACAATTCAATCAGTTTCCTGGCACAATTTGAAGTTTTTTTTTTCCTTACCCAGTGCATCGCCTGTCTGTGGTCATCTGACAGGAGCAGGACCTGTCTGTGGTCATGTGACAGGAGCAGGACCTGTCTGTGATCATGTGACAGGAGCAGGACCTGTCTGTGGTCATGTGACAGGAGCAGGACCTGTCTGTGGTCATGTGACAGGAGCAGGACCTGTCTGTGATCATGTGACAGGAGCAGGACCTGTCTGTGGTCATGTGACAGGAGCAGGACCTGTCTGTGGTCATGTGACAGGTGCAGGACCTGTCTGTGATCATGTGACAGGAGCAGAACCTGTCTGTGATCATGTGACAGGAGCAGGACCTGTCTGTGGTCATGTGACAGGTGTAGGACCTGTCTGTGGTCATGTGACAGGTGCAGGACCTGTCTGTGGTCATGTGACAGGAGCAGGACCTGTCTGTGATCATGTGACAGGTGTAGGACCTGTCTGTGGTCATGTGACAGGTGCAGGACCTGTCTGTGATCATGTGACAGGTGTAGGACCTGTCTGTGATCATGTGACAGGAGCAGGACCTGTCTGTGATCATGTGACAGGAGCAGGACCTGTCTGTGGTCATGTGACAGGAGCAGGACCTGTCTGTGATCATGTGACAGGAGCAGGACCTGTCTGTGGTCATGTGACAGGAGCAGGACCTGTCTGTGGTCATGTGACAGGAGCAGGACCTGTCTGTGGTCATGTGACAGGAGCAGGACCTGTCTGTGGTCATGTGACAGGAGCAGCACCTGTCTGTGGTCATGTGACAGGTGTAGGACCTGTCTGTGATCATGTGACAGGAGCAGGACCTGTCTGTGGTCATGTGACAGGTGCAGGACCTGTCTGTGATCATGTGACAGGTGCAGGACCTGTCTGTGATCATGTGACAGGTGTAGACCTGTCTGTGGTCATGTGACAGGTGCTTCTATTAAGAGGATTGTAAGTTTACTGTGAAATTTAAAGTAATTTCAAACATTTTCAATCTTGTGGTTTCGGTTATTGTCGAAACAAACAAACAAACAAAACACTCTTAAAACAATATTTCTTTGCTTGTTTAGTAGAGAATAATATTATTGGACTTGTAGAATCTTTGTTTATAAATGTGCAGAATTATGGCATTTATACCCTCAGTTGATCATTTCAAACATCACTTGTTTTTTAACTCTTTGTCATATGGGCTTTGAAAAGAATAATGCTCCAGATGAACTACTATTTTCAAGAAACCATAGCAACAGCAATATACTGTACATGATATATATTTTTAATTATCATAAACAAAATATCAAAATGTGTTCCACTGCCCGCCTTGCACCATACACATGAAATATTGTCCCACTTTATTGGCTGCAGTGGTTGAACCCTAACCCTGTCCTGTTCCTCCTGCAGCACATCAACCCCGCCGCCTCCACCCTGATCAAACGCATGCTCCACGCAGACCCCACCCAGAGGCCCACGGTCACAGAGCTGCTCACAGACGAGTTCATGGTGAGTGGGTACGCTCCTCTGCACCTGCCACCACCTGCCTCACCATGCCTCCACGCTTCTCCATGGCCCCGTCGTCCAGCACCACCCCGGAGCTGCAGAGCCAGAGACGGCCCCTCACCACCATCAACAACAAGGGTAACCAGGGGAACGGGCGGGAGTGTGTCAGGAGTGTGTGAAAGTAACTGTTGTTTCTGCAGCAGGTTCAGAGAAAGTGGAGCAGAAGGAGGAGCAGCCGCTGAAGTGAGTATGGAGGCACATTTACCACATCCAGAATGGTTTACATCTGAATTCAAAATCATATGTGATCTTTAGCATTGGCTCTGTGTCGGCTGGGCGATATTGAAAAAATGAATATCTCGATAATTTTTTGGCAAATCTCGATAACAATATATGGACGATATTTTGTCAGTCCCACATAAACTTGTTAAAAAAACGATCTTCAAACGTGTTACTAAATCGGAAAAACATCTAAAATTGATTGAATGACTTGTTACATGACTTTTTTGAGTGTTTATAGTGATTTGCCTTTCTTAAATAAAGATTTGCCAATAGAACAAATACATTTTGTTCTTATTTCAGAAGGTTTTTTCAATTAAATTAAATTAAATTTCAAGTCAGTGTGTATTTTCTTACTTTATGTAAAAACAAGATGTTTATGCTTGTTCCATTGACAATCTTAGTCGAAACCAATAAAAATGAACTTAAAAGAAGTAAAATACTACTTATTCCAGGCACATATTGCCTCGTTGTCTGATGGTTGATTATCAGACAAATAATTTCAAAATAATTACAAAAGTGAAACCATCTCCCACTATAACCTCATTTTTGTAAGGCGCTTATCTACAAACACTGATAGAAATAAACTTACTTTGTCTATTAAAAGTTTACAGCATCACTTTTTTCCTTGTAAATTTGCTCTTTTGTAGGATGTTTTTACTGCACGATATACTCGATATTAAATTTTGCATATCTTAAAAACAACATTCACGATATTATCTAAATTTCGATATATGCCCAGCTCTAGCTCTGTGCACAGAAGTCAGTTGGTTTATTTATTTCGTAAAGCTAACTTCCTGTCGCCATGTTGGTTTCCTCTTTAGTTCATTTCAATGGGGTTTAAATTAAGTGGTGGTGTTGGTTTTCTCGAAAAAATGTTTAACATTTTCAGAGAAAACCAACAACACCACTTTACTTTACAAATGAGGCAAATATTTTATCAAATATTTCATGGAGTCAGGGCCGAATTTGCTATATTTATCACTCACTTTTTAAATATGTTCTTAGGTTACATATGATCTTAACGTTTGTGAAAACACATGTAACTTCTAATAAACTTAAGGAAACGGCTCGTAGCAGTGAAACTTCGAGGTCACCAACGTTAGTGTTAAAATAAATGTTTTTTATGAGTGTAGAAAGAACAAGATTTTACGTGACAGATTGGGGAAAGACGGGATCAGTTGACTCTGTGCATGTGAGATGTTTATTTTCAAATTGTCAAGCTTTAGCGTTGGCATTAAGTCACAAAAACATCATTTTAGAAACATGCTTTAGTCCAGTGGTTTGTGAAGTATTTAACATGTCAGAGAAACTCAATCACAACTCACTGTTTTCAGATTTACAGTATTTTTTCATTTTAGACTTGGGCAGTGAAAATTTCATAAATGACCTAACCCTAACTAACAGAAAACAAGATGTTAGCATTTTGAAATAAACAAGCCAACTGAGTTCTGTGCACATTGTCAATGCCCACTTCGTACATTTAGCTTTACTTCTCTTACTTTGTTTTATTTAATTTTAATTAAACTAAGAAACTGCACTAAACTGTTAAACACAAAACCCCCTCATGGTTTTCAACAAAGCAAATAATGAGAATATTACTGTTTCAAAACTGTACATGCCTGATTAAGCTAGTTCCGGCTGCTAACTGTTAGCTTTAAAGATGATCAATAAATGTGGCATTTTGGGCTTTCTATTGGCAAGCATTTGTAAGATACATTCATAAATATGATTATACATATGACACACAGAGCCAATAAGATGTAATAGTCTAAATGCACGCTGACAGGAAATACTCATAAGTACAGACTCGAATTGTCTCAGTTCATTAGGATTTGGCAGAATTGATGCCAATGAAGTTGGTTTGTTAGGTCTTTAATTGCACAAAACTGATTAAAATGTTAAAATAATAAATCTTTCTCATTTAGGTCTTAGGTCTTTTTATAAGTGACCATTTTGTTCAGCTGCTTTTTTTTTTTTACAAACTCCTAAGAGTGCAGTTTGGGTCAGATGTTTGATCAGATCATTGAAACACATTCCTTAAGTCGACAATAGCCCTGTTCGTATGATCATTCCACTTAAATAATACGTTTAAAGTCATGTCTGAACATGACACAAAGAAGTATTTAGTATGAGATTACAGCTGATCTAATGTTACACCAATGGAGTTTTTCAAATGCTCAATCTAAATTATTCTGACTTTCGAGTGAGAGATTCAGTATGTTTACCAAAAGGGATCCAGCAGCTTACTGGCTGCAAAAATGTCAAGCAGTGAAAAAAAGTTAAGGCTCAGTTTTTGTTTTTATTTTATTTATTTTCACTATTGGCCTATTGTTTCTGGTTTGTCTTTTCTGGTCCACAAGAATAGTTTGTATAGTTTTAACTTCCCCAGAGTCTTGGTTTTTGGAGCTGTTGATGTTGACGTGACACGGTAGTTTAGTTTGTCGTTCTGATTGGATACTTGTGTGTGTTTTGGCAGAGAGCCGGAGCAGGACAGTCACCTCGGGGACCTGCTGCGACAGATCATCAGCCTGATCTCAGCCAAGCCTTCAGAGAGAGCGTACGCCCGCCAAGGTCTGTCCACACACCTGCAATTAAAAAAACTGACCAAAAACAGTTGACTTATCTCTAGATGTGGGCATTTTGAACCAACTTTTTCTTTCAACTTTCAGTATCAAATCAAATGCCACTGAATATTTGTCACATTGTTTTTTTTATTTTCAGAAAACTTGGTATTTTTGTCAGTTTGGAAAAACATTTTAGCCAGTACTGATCTCCATTCTTTGACTGTCAGATATTTCTTGATACAATTGAATTTCTATGTTGACGTAAGGCTTGCAAAATCACAACTGCACTGTCCTTTGTAGCAAAACATGAAAAACAAACAAAATGTCTTTATCTGAGAAAAGCCGTTTCTATTGAGGGATTATCGGTCGACTAGTGTTTCCTCCTCTGAGTGGGAAAATAAAAATATGTAAACTGTCAACTCAAATTTGAGTGAAAGTTACATTTGGTCACTTTTGAGAATTTTTTGTTTCTTTGAAAATATGATTGAGCTAAACGGCTCCGCCCACTCCTGCTTCAGAAAGTACTGGCTCCATTATTATCCCCACAGAGCAGGGGTCTTTTCTCAACCACCTAATGGTGTGAAAATATTTCCCAGTCTCCCTAATGTTAAATGGTCTATTTATATAGTGCTTTTCTACCTTTTCAGGCACTCAAAGCGCTTTACAATCTACCATCCACTCACCCAGTGTACGCAGACACTGAGGCAGTGTGGGTTAAGTGTCTTGCCAAGGACACAACGACAATCTACTCCTGTCGTCCCACTGTGGCACCTGGTGTTCTAACAGTCTCCGTTTGGCTCAGTGACATCAGTCAAACCCTGCTTTATATCAAAAATAAAAATGAAATATAACGATTCCTTTATGTTTTGGTAGAATTGTTTCTATCAAAAAACAAGTGTCTGCCTTGGATTATAGTGGATGAACCCCTCCCCACTCGGTGATAGTAAGCTGCCCTGGAGCAGACTCTGGAGATTCGTCTAAACACCTGGCGCCTCAACCTCCGACTATCACCAAGTGTTCCCTAACATGCATGTTATGGTTGGTGGGGAAACCGGAGTGCCCGGAGGAAACCACCCAGACACGGGGAGGAACAGGCAAACTCCACACAGAAAGGTCCAAGCTGAGCGGGAATTGAACCCGTGACCTTCTTGCTGTGAGGCCAGAGCGCTATCTGCTCTGCCACTGCGCCGCCACTTGTCAAATAATAAAGAATTGATGTCAAATTATAAAGAATTATAAAATTCAGTGTCATTAGAGTTTTGAGGGATTCCCAACATGTGGCCCTTGGACCCGACTCTGAGAACCACTGCCAAAGGGATTTCTGTTTGAATATGTATTGAAGGTTTAACAGCTCTGTGCTGACTCAAGCAGAAAACCTACATCTTTATTTCAAATCTATTTCTGCAGAGAATTTCCAGTAGGGCACTGAACTTCTGGAACCAGGACGATCTGCTCAGCTCTTTTAAGGACATGTTTTAACATGTAAACTGGCAGCTAATATTAATCCCACTAGAATGTTAAAGTCTCCTTTACATAGGCCCTAGGATGCTTAGTTTACAATGTTTTAATTTAAAGTGTCCATATTCGACCTGAACCCAGCTGATCTAGTGTGTGTGTGTGTGTGTTTCAGAGGAGGCCGAGGACCCTGCCTGCATTCCCATTTTCTGGATCAGCAAATGGGTGGACTACTCAGACAAATACGGTCTCGGTAAGGAATAGCATAAATACATTTAAGATTATATCAAACGTTTTGCTTGTTCTCACTCAGTTTGTCTGTCTTGATGTGGTTAATTCTTTTGTTCAGTAAATATGTAGGCGTACAAATAAGTGACACAACCATTTATGTGTTTAACAAAATGAAAGTGTTACAATATTGGCAAAGTTTGTATGGAGAATTTTCCATGAAAAGCAACAGTGTTGTTTTTAAAAGATGTGTTTCCTCGCCCGGAGCTATGCTCTCACTGTTTTTGTTGAGAGCATGGGATCCAGAGCCAGGCTTTAGCAAATTTCTAATAGTGGGTCTGGTCACCACCTGCGATACCGACATTTACTGACCACACCATGTCCACGCTTTAGATATTTGTATGTTTTTTATTTTCTACAACTGTTTTTGACCAAGACTGACAACAAGCATATTTTCAAATTCAGTTCAAAACAGTTTGAACTCCAGAGAACTGTAATCAAAAAACACTTCATTTTATTTCAAGAAATGTTTGATTGCAACTTAGCTGTTGCACAACTTTGATAAACATTTTCTATCACAGCATCAGAAGTGTGTCATCTAATAACCGTGTGTGTGCAGGGTACCAGCTGTGTGACAACAGTGTGGGCGTTCTGTTTAACGACTACACTCGCCTCATCATGCACGCCGACGGAGACAGTCTGCAGTACATCGACAAGACGGCCGCGGAGTCTTTCCTCAGCGTGCGCAACTACCCTCAGACGCTCAACAAGAAGGTGTGTGTCTGTCACACAAACACAAACTGCCTCCACACATTTCCACATTTACAGTGCTAACTTTGTTGGAAACATGTTTTATACGTTTAGATAAACGTTCCTTATCCTTAAGAAAAACATTTTAAAAGCAGTAACTCCAGTTATTTCATTTGGAAACAGTAGAATTCGAGTAAATACTTTTGTTTCTTGTTTATCTCAGTGACTTCTTTAGGTTTTGTACATCATAGTTTTATGTTAAATCAAAAAAGTGTTTTCCAATTCCTAGCACCACTTTTCTAGCTGTAAATTAATAAACTTTCTTTTCTACCAAAAAGGTAGTGCACTTCATAAACCAAAAATAAAAGGCATTTTCTTCCTCTGCAAGAGCCAGATGCAGCTCTCTGATTGGCTGTGCTTGTGGTCGCCTCTAATCTCAGTTGCAGTCTGTAAACATATGTTTTTAAGATTTAATTGCAGACAAAAAACAATATACATGGATATTACTTTTACCCATTACCTTTAAGGCAGAGGTCTCCAACCTGTCGCCAGGAGTCACCACTGTCAAGTAGCTCCCCAAGGATTTTGGATCATACACATTACACTTAATTAATTAAATTGTATTTATTACCAGCCTATTTCTACTGTAAAAGTACTTTCGATGCATAATTGTGTCCACTTCCAAACTACTAATGGCTCATATTTCATATATTCATCTGATTGTGTTTGTTTCAACTACTAACAGTACGTAGTAGCTCACTCACTCTCCAGTCGAAAAAGGTCCCTGCTTTAAGGTTTTGTGAGAGTTAGAAACTAGTTCAGGTTTTGAGGTGTGAAACGGTTTTAGCTTAAACCGATGCTAATGCTAAAGCTAGTTAGAGCCACCTTTATAAACTGTAACTGTGTGAACACTAACATGTGGGCAGGAGAGTTCCTCTGACTAAACAATGTTGGGACTAGTTCTTGGTACTGTCATGATTAGAACTGCACAATATTGTCTTGTCTTCATTCAGACAAAATAATCACCTTAAAAAGGTAAAAGTTAACAGGTAGTATTTATTACTTTTTGTATACAGGGTTCGTACAGTCATGGAAAACCTGGAAAAGTCATGGAAAATGAAAATCCAATTACCAGGCCCTGGAAAAGTTTTGGAATTTTACTGGGTTTGGAAAAGTTTTGGAAAATTACAATAAACAGGGTTCGAGACTGACGCCTTCCCCCAAATACTAATTTTAAGTCGGTAAGCCTCGATCGCTCACTTCAGCCTGCTGCGTCTCTCTCCTCTACAGCAGAGTGGAGCAGAGGGAGGACGCTGATGCTAGTGCAGCTGCTGTGCGTGTCCGGTCTCCTGTCTGTCCTTTGGCCCTAAGCGCTCCACGCGTGTGGTTCACGGGAATAATTATCCGGATTCATTAAATTTTGTTCACTTTCAAGTTTTTAAGAAAAGCATTACGCGCGAGCACACGCGACACCGCTAGCACTATGCGATGTTAGCTTCTATCTAAACTTTTCCCGAGTTGTCAAACGGCTTCGTGCGGCTCATTTGAGCAGCAGCTTTGTTACTAAATGCGCTAAAACTCTTCTACACTAACTCCACATCGTGTCCACACTGAAGTCAGTTTGAGTAAAAGTTAACAGATGCTAAACTATGATGCTAACACAGCTAAAGCTAATCTGATGTGCTGCTGTTGTTGTATTCCACCTGCATTAACCTGTCTCTGTCACACAAGCACAAAGCACAAATATAAACTCTGTCTCTCTAGGCTGCTGTTAAATACAAATGAAATGTTTTTATTTAGGACTCTAGATTGAGTAAGTTAAGTGGATAACCACAATTTTTTTTTTCAAATCGTTTTATTTAGGTATAAAGATGTCACAGAAATGTCAAAAAGGACAAAAAATTAATTAATTAAAGAAGGATTCTATCATCTGTAGCTATATTTAAAAAAGAACTGATAATTACGTCACAAATTACATACTTTCATATCTTACAGCTATATTTTTATTAAAATGTTTAAATACAGTATCTAGCCTATTAGGCTATATGAGAAGAAATTCAGGATGGTTCCCAAAAAAGTTAGTCTGGAGCCCTGAACAATACTCCGAGTTGGGATCATTTACTTTGACACAGTCCCACTCTTGTTTAGCTTGGACATAGAAAAAGCGCAAGCTAAATAGAGCTCCTGTTGTAATTGGGCTATATTATAACTGAATCAAGTTTAAAACATTGTCATTTGGTTATGTGAGTTTATAAATCTGAGAAATTAATATATTTAGGACTTAAGTTTATGAAACAAATATTTAAATATTTAATTGACGCGTGAATACAGGTATGTGTCAAAAATTAGAATATCAAGATATTTTTTATAAATAGATTCTGAAATAGAAACCAGTGCTTAATTTAGATTTGTGACACATGAAATTAAATAATTCAAGCCTTTATTGGGAAAATTTGGATTGTTCTGGCTTAAGAGGGTAAAAATAAAAAATTCAGAGTAAAAAAAAATAGAATATTATACGAGATTTTTACAAACAATGATATTTTAACAAGAAATCTTAGATTTCTGAAGAGTTTGCGCATTTCTATGCATTTATATTTAGCTGTGTGTCCTTTTGTATGAGTTAGTGCATCAGTGTGGTGAGGTCTGCAGGAGATCAGTCTGTGGCTCTGCTCAGGTCGACCTGAAGCCCAGGCTGCTGTAGACAGAGGCCTTCAATTTTTGACACATACCTGTAAGTGGCGTGAATCGGTCATGGAAATGTTGACACTTGTTTTGGAAAAGTCATGGAAAATCATAAAATACAATCTGTACGAACCCTGTGTATATGTTTTGACTTACAAATGAAAAGTTTGAAATGTCTAACTTTTAGTTCAATTAAGAAAATGACTTGACTAAAATAATACATGCTTAATTTAAACACATTCCAGTGGAGAACACACCACTTAAAGAAATGTATGGTTAAAATCCTTCTATTAAAGGTGGAGAGGCTGATTTTCACACTGCACACTTTTGACAAATGGTTAATATTGACATGTTTCCGTTTTGCTTGCAAATATATTCAGTACATGTATTTTTACAACTGGAGAAGACCACCCAAGCTCAGCCAATCAGAGAGCTGCATTTGACTCCTGACCAGAACTAACATTCTTTATTTAGTTCAGACAGTAGTTTTTAGTTGTAAATTAGTAAACGCTGTGTTTTCCTCTAAAAGTACTAACTAAAAAGTTATTTTAATATTGATAAGTGAGTTTCTTACAAAAAGATTTGAAAAAAACAACACTTTTAATTCTAATTTCAAGTGAAGTGGTTATTTTTATTTATTTTTTTTATTTCAAGTTAAAAGTGTTATTTTCCTAATATAAGTAAAACTGGATATTAAATGTTTGATCCATTGACTTTCAGTTCATACTCGACAACATTAAGCTCTTTAAACTAATTTTTATTAGATGAATGTGAAACTTTTGCTTTTCTGTATTATCTAACACTCAATATATTGCCTCGCTCAGAACAAACGCCCTCCTTTCACCTTCTCCTCCTGCTTGTCCCTCAGTTTGCCTTGTTTCAGATGTGTGTGTGTGGGTGTGTGTGTGGTGGTTAAAGTTGTGTTGTGTTCCTTGGTCCGTGCAGATTACACTCCTGAAATACTTCCGGAACTACATGAGCGAGCACTTGTTGAAGACCGGAGCGAACATGGTGCGGCGGGAAGGCGACGAATTGGCCCGGATGCCCTACCTGTCCCTGTGGTTCAGGACCAAGAGCGCCATAGTCCTGCATCTGACCAACGGCACTGTGCAGATCAACTTCTTCCAGGTCAGGAGCAGGAACAGGACATTCTGTATTATCAACTCTAACCCTGGATAACTCAATATTTATATCCTGTTTAGGTGGTTAATATCAAATGACAAAAGTTCATGATTTAAAGGTGCTCTGTGGAACCTTTTGGAGATGAAAAGTCAGCTAACTGGAAAGTGGCAACATGACCATTTTGAACCTTACATGTTTTACTCAGAATCTGAATTTTTTTTTATCAATTTCAAATAAATACAGACAAGTAGGCGGGATAGGTGGTAAGTGAAAACAGATTTTCTGAACACTCAATTATCAGCTACAGACATTTCAAGATGACTCAAACATGGATGAATAAATTCAAATACAACTTTGTGTAAAAAAATGATGAGAGACACTGTTGTAACTTAGGAAAATAGACTCCTTTAAAACATGATGAGAGACACTGTTGTAACTCAGGAAAGTAGACTCCTTTAAAACATGATGAGAGACACTGTTGTAACTCAGGAAAGTAGACTCCTTTAAAACATGATGAGAGACACTGTTGTAACTCAGGAAAGTAGACTCCTTTAAAACAGAAGTAAGTACCTTGTTCAAACTATTCCTTGTTAAAGGAGAACTATTCCTATTACGTAAAAGTTTTAACCATGTGTGCTTTCTCATCGTTAGTTTACCTATTTGAATTTATTCATGCAAGTTTGAATTGTTTCTGCAGATGATGCTTGAGTTCTAAGAAAATCCCTGTCTTCACTTACCACCTACTTACCACTTGTCTGTATTTATTTATAAAAAAAAATCAGATTGAGTAAAACATGTAAGGTGTCGTGTAGACACTCTCCAGCAGCAAAACACTAATTTAAAATCTGTGGCTTATTTAAGTTACATTTTACACTAGAGGCAGGGCTTAGCAGCTCTGCAGTTTTGAACAGGAAGTGAATGTTATTTATTTAAAGGACAATGTGCAGTTACATAAATTTTAATGTAAAAGATGGCAGCACCAGAATGGACCTGTTTCTATTGTTAAGCCGTTTAAGATATTTTTTCTGTTTTACAATTAACAAAATGTGAATTATTGACCTGTAATGTTCCTTCACAAATATACAGAAAATCACAAAAGGTCTCCTTTAAATGTCTGTAAGTCTTTGTGATGGTCACATGTATTGTTAGGGCGACGAATTGGCCCGGATGCCCTACCTGTCCTGTGGTTCAGGACCAAGAGCGCATAGTCCTGCATCTGACCAACGGCACTGTGCAGATCAACTTCTTCCAGGTCAGGAGCAGGAACAGGACATTCTGTTATTATAACTCTAACCTGGATAACTCAATATTTATATCCTGTTTAGGTGGTTAATATCAAATGACAAAAGTTCATGATTTAAAGGTGCTCTGTGGAACCTTTTGGAGATGAAAAGTCAGCTAACTGGAAAGTGCAACATGACCATTTTGAACCTTACATGTTTTACTCAGAATCTGAATTTTTTTTTATCAATTTTCAAATAAATACAGACAAGTAGGCGGATAGGTTGGTAAGGAAAAACAGATTTTTCTGAGAACACTCAATTATCAGCATCACAGGACATTTCAAGATGACTTCAACATGGATGAAAAATTCAATAATTAAAACTTTGTGTAAAAAATGATGCAGAGAGCATTGTTGTAACTTAGAGATAAGCAAGGACTCTTTAAAACATGATGAGAGACACTGTTTGCTTATAACTCAGGAAAGTAGATGCCTTTAAAACATAGAGAGACATAACTGTTGTAACTCAGGAAGTAGACTTCCTTTAAAACATGAGGCTGAGAGACACTGTTGTAACTCAGTGAAAAGTAGACTCCTTTAAAACGAAGTAAGTACCTTGTTCAAAACTATTCCTTGTTAAAGGAGAGACTTTCCTATTACGTAAAAGTTTTAACCATGTGTTGCTTTCTCATCGTTAGTTTACCTATTTGAATTTATTCATGCAAGTTGAATTGTTTCTGCAGATGATGCTTGAGTTCTAAGAAAATCCCTGTCTTCACTTACCACCTACTTTACCACTTGTCTGTATTTATTTATAAAAGAGATACACATAAAATATGCAGATTCGGACTCAAGAGAACTATATGGTGAAATTTAGGCTCGAGTCCACAGTGCTAAGCACAAGTCTCCATCACAGACAGCCAATACAGCACTCTAGGACTCTTTAAATCTTACGCTAAGCTCTTAAAATATAAATCAAAAGTTACATTTTCACTAGAGGGCGAGGGGCATTACGTCTAAGTGGCAATCCTGCAGTATTGCTCGACATCAGGACATGTGATGAATAGTCATATTATTCATATTAGCATTTAGGTCGTCACAGTAAGGTTTGTGGACAGTCTACATTATAATATTTATAAATGCAAGGAAGATGGCCTCGGCATATTCAACAGAAGGGACCCTGTTTCTGATTGTTCAGCTCATCCCAGATTTCGAGAGCTATTCTTGATATTCTGTTTACAATTAACAAATGTGAATTATAGACCCCAGTGCGTATGACTGTTCCTTAGCTCACACATCCAAAGGGTAATACGCAGAATAGCATCTGCATCCAGAAAGTTACGCTGACTCCTCTTAGAACCAGGATATTGTCGTAAGTCATATTGAAGTACCGGACAATTCGATTATATTGTTTATAGGGTCATCCGTGGGTGCTCTTATCTGCGGTAGCAAGTCAATTGCGACTCTGCTGGGTATAGTTGCTACGCTACCAGTTCACTGCTTTTGGAGGAGGTTGTTTCATATTCAGAGGATAAGTTTGCTTCATCGAGGTATAGATGTATATATAAAATACACTTATATTGCTTGAACAGAGATCTAGTGCCTTTCTCAGCTTTTTGGTGACATGTTACAAATGTTTACGTGCTCATTAATGGCCAACCTTCAATTAAGAAACTCAGCCAATTAACACCTCGAGGATCAAGAATTTCTGACTAATCCATGGGCGAAGCATTTGTGAGAGCTATTTGTAAAACTGATCTACACAGGAATCCCACAGGCTTTAATAAGAAACGGTTCGCGACTTATGATGTGCAGAAATCACTCTCTTTAGTTTGAGTTTTTTTATTCTATTTTGGCTGAAATGTTCGTTTCCTGGCACTCTCGACCACAACTGGCTTGCTAGAAGTGTCTTTAGTAGATAAGCTTCTCACATATTACGTGTTTTGTTATTCGATCCCGATTCAAAAAACACTGGACTATTTCATCGAATGTCCCAGATCTGTAGTATGTGACCCTCAAGAGTAGTCTTCGTCTGAGAGTGGATGTCATACGTTAATAAGTTCTACGTGGGACCAGATGTCATAGATCAGAGATTCTGATGTCATACATAGATCTCAGTGATAGCTATCATAGATAGTTTCTGTGATGTGTGGCATAGATAAGATCTGCGACAGATGTCATAGATCAGGTTTCTGATGATGTATAAGATAGATCCTTGGGATAGTCACTAGATAACGACATCTGGGTAATGTCATAGAAGTTCTCGGACTGATCATAAGTATAGATCTGGATGTCATTAGATGTCTCTCGTGATGTCATAAGATAGATCTGGGGATGTCATGAGACAGAATCTGGGATGTTCTATAGACTAGATCTGCGGGATGCTATAGTCAGATCTCTGACTATTATTCGTCTAGTTTTAACTCCATAAAATGCCGTAAGACTGTATTTTGACGGCCAATTCTCGGAGTCAATTACCGATATAATTCAGACACGTGAGATCGAGTTTGATATATTGCATGATCAGGGCGTCACTAAAACGCTAGTCAATGAGTAGATACAGCGTTCTTTTCGATTAGTGTACGATATAATACGAGCTCTAACTCAATTTGTACTAGTAAAAACACAACACCTAACCGCATCTGGCGTGTAGATACTCTTTTACTAGGTGCTCTATTTTCTCATGATATAGGTTCTTAGGTGTAGCAGACTCGATTCGCACTCTGACATGTAAGTGTGGAGGTAAGCTTGTGCGCACTCGACCGAGTTTCCGGTAATGTAAAGAACGAACAACAAAAACCATATGTGTCCTAATTGAGAATGATGTAGGTTCGTGGTTAAAAACACAAATGACAAGACTTTAAACTTTTAGTGCTATTTTAACCCACTGAATTACATGGGAGTTAAAATATGAGAACCAATTAAAAAGTATACAATAGCGATTCGTTGAATACTCTATCTCAATGAACAAGTGCTAGCTCTTTTAATACATCTTTTAAAAGTTAGGCACATAACTAAACAGTGTAACATAACAGTGCTATCAGATGATAGCCCAATACGTTCTTCCTTTTATATTTCGTAGGCTCGTGATCTTTGAAATCTTTGAGAATTGAGCCACATGTGTGTGAGCAAAGGTCGCCAATTTTCAAACCATTTCATATGGTGGGTTTGTTATTTAATGCTCTAATTATATGATGAAAATAAGACAAAATAATTTATACTCATTTTTTTTTCATCTACATAAAAAACTCCATCTCAAAAAGCTTGCACTGGCACACAACTTCGTATTAACTTACGTGTGAGCATATAAATTATTGTTTAGTTACACTTTGTTGCGCGCATAAATCTATATTCTTTACTCCGTGTAAACATAAGGAATAGAATACGATGTTCTATTTCTGCATGAACATTAGATAGAGACTTTTAAAGCTATGAACAACCTTTTTATACCTAAGAAAAAATATCCAGATTTGAATTTCTAGTTATGCTCATTCCCTTCATTTCCATATTTTATTTGATCGATCAATACACTTTCTTCTCTGTGTAGGATCGCCACACATATTTACAATGATGATACCTGACGCAATCTTGCCCTCTTGGATGAGGTGAAGCCTGTTCATCTTTGAAAAACAGATAGTAGATCAGGACTAATGTGAGTGATACAACGAGATTCTTCGCGACAGTAAATACGATGTTTGTTCTTGTGACTTGGAAAGGAGTATGCCTGAGTAAGAGCTCCGTGTCGGAATCAGCATAACGTAAGAAAACGGAGCTATGAGTTATCCATGCCGGAGATGCTTGATGAGAACTCACTTCTCATCCAAGAATACTCAACTAAGTGCGTCACAGTGCCTCGACTTTACACCTTGTCTTACGCTTCTTGACTCTAATGTTGAAATTATTTAGATATTTGACTTTTTAAATCTGTATAGTTGTATGTCGTTTGAATTATGAACGTTTCTTCTTTGTCTTTCTTGTGCAGTGATTTGTCTGTGTTTATGATCATTGCTCTGGCGTATGTTTTTCGATGCTCTGTTCATTCTGGTGTGGTTAACGCTCTTGCTATGAGATCTATGAGCATGCCTGTCATACGCAACAGATGAGTCGCAGTCTCTGCTTGTTCCTTTCAATCTTTTGCTTGCACAAGACATTGTTTTCCTGCTTGACAGCCAGAAAGGTGCAACGCAGAAGTTTATAGAAAATCTCAAAGTATAATATCTCTCTGACTACAACTCTATATGGGGTCTTGAGGAGATGAGGCATGTTGCTCGTCTCTAATTCGTTTGGTCTTAAACCAGTCTTCTGATTGTACTTGTCGTCTTTCAGTAGTGTTCAGAGTTCCATTTAAGTCAACATTTTATTTTTATTTTATTTTTTATTGTAAGCATCAATGCGGACTTGTTTGTAGTATCTACTGCAGCAAGGCATCGCGGTTTAAACTTGGAGTATGATGCATCTTTTGTTTACTAGGATACGCAGTTTTTTGATTTTTAGTACTTGGTAGAAGGGTACTCTCGTTACCTTTTATCCTCTGGCTCGCACAGCTCATTTCTCCTATGAGACGCTCCCAGGGTTTAATCATATTGCCACCATCCTCTGTGCCTCCATGCGTCCCTCCACCCCCTGACTCTCTGCACTCGATGGTGTTAATGTTAGACGCTAAGATAATGTAAAGGCAAGTGTCTAAATGAATCGCTCTAACAGGCCTTGGGGGCGGCTGTTCAGATCGTAGATGCGCGTAAACCACGAGATCGCTGGTCAGGTACTTCCTGGACCCTGAATCTCACGCTATTTAATCCGGCAGACTCGGGCTTTACGTTTGAATCTTTAGATTAGGGCAGGGGTTATCTTGTGGTTTCTGAACCTCATGTTCAAATGATTTGCTGAACGCTTTAAACGTGAATGTTTGTGGACATAAGACTGTTTCATGTCATAAGTTAGTTTGTTACTTGTCACATCATCATTGAGTCTCGGTACAGAAAGTGTCTATTGACAGGTAAAATACATTTCCCAGTGTCAGGTCACTAAACAAGCTTGGTTAATTTAGTCTACAAGCCAGTCGAGCGGATCAACTCAGATTCCCTTGCCGTTTCCCTAGCTCCGCAAATATATGTGGTATGGCGGCGATAAATATTTGATCCCATGTTCACCCGTACCTGCTGAGTGCGGTGCTGGGTTAAAGTTTATCTGTAGTCTCCATGGTTTTATTAATAGAGTCTGTGTTATGCTTGGGAAACACTGTCATAAGAAACGGCGTAATCACATGGTTAAACTGAGTCCTTTGATTCATGTGTGAATTATGACATAACATGAGCTCGACAGAGACCACTCTGCGCAGAGCTGCTCGATTGAGTGACTGAGTGGTCTGTACAGGGGTGCTTGATGTGTAATGTATATGAGCTTTGTGTGGGATGCAACATTTGGTGTTGCGTTAAAGAATCATATTACTATGCGTTCAAGACGATTTTACAGATGTAGTGTTACATAGAAAGTAGTTGTCTCGTGCAGCTAAATGCCAACTTATACTCATTTGTAGTAAGACTAAGAAGAGCTAGTATTATTGTGCGTCGAGATGTGGAAGCAAGGTTCTCAGTGATCTCAATACTCGTTGATTTATGTATTATATTTATTGCTAGAGGTTTTGTTGCAGTATAATATTGTTTAATAGTTATTTAACTTCTTTTTCTCGTTCAGATACCCAATTACGACTGATATTCTTATATAGTAGACTAAAAAATACCACTGGGGTGTATAGAGAAGAAAGTCTCGCCCAGTTGTTTGTGAACCAGGTTGGAAGCCTTAGCGCATCGTTTTATATTGTGGGCTAAAACCTAGATGAATCTGGTTTAGGTATGTTTACTTTTAATTTGTTTTATTTATAAAAACTTTGCAAGATGTTAGCATATGCATTATTGAACTTAAGTATTTGTACAAATCTTTTGGGTTTTTTGTGATTGGTGACGATTCCTAGCTCGCTACACAACTAAATACTGAACAACTTTAGCTGTACACATCTGTATATATAGATCCAATAACTCAGTGATAGATCTCAATCGTGAAAAATCTTGGGCGAGTTCCTGGTGAAGTAAATAGGAAAGTTCCTCATGCAGATGACGGGCATAATTAGTATTATTTCTGTGTTCTCGATATCATAGCACAGCTACAGAGTCTAAAGGATTCGCCATAATCAACTTTTGGCTATATGACTCAAATTTATTTATGGGCGGCCCATATTATTCTGTATTTTTTTTGTTTCTCAATGATTCGGCAAAACTGGACTATCTTGCACGTCACAGGGATTTGAGCGAGTAAACTAGCTCTCAGGTTTGTTTGGAGGTCTTCTAAGAACTGAGCTCTAAGACCTGACCCCAAATACAGGTTACAAGGTATATTGTATGTAAAGAAATTCTTAGGTCTTATCACCAACACTCATATTAAGAACATCCAAAAACTCAGCAATGCTGCTGAAAAGCCAAGACCACAATCCCCTATCCATAAGCTTGAGTTAATGTGTACTTTATAGACCACTCTCTCTGCTATGTGCTGACTGTTTCCGTTTACCCTTAGCTGTTTTCATGTTTTTTTTTACACATCTTCTCTTAATAAGCATGTTTATATACTATCTGTATTATAGATATGAATAGGTATCCAGGGCTATTAGGTGGTAGTGACTATTGGGATAATTGGCTTATAGTTGATTTTTGAAAAAACCAGACTATTAAAAAATAGGCCATGCGACAGAAAACACTTGGCTGTTTTGTTGATTTTATGATATGCACTATGTTATCTCAATTGTATTCAAACGATTCTGTTATGTTTGTTTAACATTTAGATCTAAGACTTGAATTCCTGCCTAGACCTTGGTACAGTTTCTTCTCTAGGTTAACAAAATTTTGATCAGACGTATCGCGTTGGTTTTTACATAGGCTGAATGCAGATAGGGAGGTTTGGGGGTCCTGTTGCTGCCTGAGTATTCGGTTGGTCTATCTAAAGTGATTACGTGTGTCTAGATATTAGGCTTAGGCTCCTTGTTTTCATCTCTGCTTTTGTGTGATAATGTACTGTTTTTTTTATTTTGTATGTATTTTAGTGCAGTCATCATCTTTGAGCTTTTTCATATTTTAGTACTTGCTTATTCTCAGTTTAGTCTCTGTAGGTTATAGCTCGAGCCGAATCATATTCCTGTGTTAGTTAATCCGTGCACCATCATTACTCTTACTCGAATTCGAAAATTTCTCGGTCACTTTGGACTTTAATTTTGAATAAATTCTGTCATAGCTCTGTCACTGATCTTATATATTGTTGTCATGTGATACTGTCACGAATCAGCTTGGCTTTGAGTGGTGTGATTTCAGCTTGATATTGGCTACGCAGGTAGTTAAACAGTGACGAGAAAACTACAAATTCACAGATCACACGATATGTCGTTAGACTCACCTGGTCCTCTTATATATACGATAAGACAGCACTGGCGGACTACCTTATACCAAGTGGTTGAATTGTATTGATATTTGTGTTACTCGGTGCTATAATTCTATGTCAGCGAGATGACTCTTCTTTTGTTCTATACGGTCGTGTTTTTTCACATTTAGTGTGGCTGATAAAGTCAGCGTCCTGATCACAGTAGTCGGTTTTGCCTCGGCTGTAGCTGAACAACATTGCAGCGTCAAGCTCAGGTTTGCGAGCGGTCGCTGAGGATCCGGCCCCCTCGAGCGACCAAGACCACATTTGTCCTTGTCTCCGAGGATGAGGATCAGCAGGCTGGGTCCATCGAGTGCTCCAGGTTCCCACATCTCAACACAATACTCGCGCGCTGTGATGTGCCAGGATGGGCGCTCGCGGCAACCTACGATCCGACGATGTCGCCTCTAGATAGACACGCTGCCTTGCTGTGGTTGTGTGACGCTCGGTTGCCTCGTCATACCTGTGCTAGGCTCCTATATACTGTCAGTCTCCTTGATCGCTCAGGGACTGCTCGGGATGGCTTTGAGCAATGCTCTCGCTGATTACGCAAAGTGAATGGCGTCTCTGGGCTGCTAGTCGCACAGCCATGTAGGGCACCTGTCTTCGTCATTGACGTTACTCACTCAAAAAAGTCTTTTTGATCTGATCATTTATCTGACCGGAACAGTGCTTGAAAATACTAAAATATATTGAAGTTCATGCAAAAACAATACTGTATCTGTTTATGTAAATGTAAAAAGCCACAATAAACCAATGATTTGCGCCCACATTTCAGCTAGCTCACTCCATTTTTCTGCTGTTCTATACAAATCTCCATCTTAATCAAATAACGAATCAACTTATACTCATTTTGCTGACTAAGACTCCATCGACTCCATCTGACAAAAAAGACTTAATACCTACAAGACAAGGGTCATAAAAACAAAGTGAATGTCATCTAAAAAGTTTCAATGTATGTTTACACATTTTCTGTGGATTGACAAACATCGTCTATATCTCCTCGAATATTATTGTTTTATTTCTATGATTGTTTAAATAAACTTGGGGTCAACGCTGTCGTCTTCTTCTTCGTCTCTGTGTCGGAGTTCCTTGGCACCCTGGACAAATGGGGCCGTCGTCGTTTGTTTTTCACGTGGAAGTAACCCGGTTTTGTTTGTCTTTGGACAAGTCGTCTTATGTGCACTTCGCCTAATGTTCTGTATTCACTGCGCGTAAGTAAAAGTGCTCACTTGGGTCTCTCTTATGGAAATGGTCACAGATCGCATAGGTGACTTAACTGGTTGGGTAATATTTAAAGTGTTATCTCGTCCTTAAAACTAATTCCGATATTTGTTTGGATTCCATGTTATATTAGTTTAGTAATAAACAGAGAGTAGTGTGAAGAGAAAACAATCACAAACGTGTTTAAAAGCACAAACTAAAATTAAAGCAAGTGAACCAATGTTAAACCAAAATGAGTTTCAGGTGTTTATGACATGAGAGAAAGAGCTTCGGTCATTTATAGTCAAATACTTCACTCAAACATCATCAGTTTGAATGAGATAAGAGGTAGAATGTACAGGCCTCTAAACTGGTCTAAAGCAAACAAAAAGGTCACTAATGTTCGATGTATGTGCTTTTCAGACATACTATTATTTACAGTCTAATTCAGAGACAAAGATAAACTACAGAAGCTACATTTCAGGCTTCTTCCATTTGATCCAATTGTTCTTTTCACGTTAGTCACGTGGTGCAGGAGCTCTTCAAGTCATGTCAGCGCTAGTGATGGGCTAAACGAGCCGAGGCACCGATAGTCACGTGTCACGTGACCAACACAGTTACGGTATCGAAAAGTATCACGTGTCACTGAGGCACCAGTTCTACACAACACCAGAGAGCAGCAACGAGCGTCAGAGGTGGCACTGCTTCACCAGGCCTCTTGGGGGAAAAAAGAACAATAAAACTAAATAATAAGTTCTTTTAACATGTAATATATTTCATAAATGTTTTCTGAGACGATTTCCCTTGATTTTCTGTGAATGTTGTGATGTAAAAACGCCAATAACTAGGATTCGCAAATACAAATATAGTGTGGTTAACAGTTATTTGGTTCCCGCACCTAACTAATGTCATTATCTGCGCGGCTTGACTGACTAGGCTGCTGAGCCAAAGTACAAAGGTTCAAGACCCGTGGTGGTGTTTTGTTTTTCTCCACTTCAAACTCATGTGTGGAGACCTATATTCAATAAATGTATAATATTATGTAATTTCAACGTTTCATATGCAAATGTTTCAAGCACAATGTATAAAACGTTTTCAAGCCCAAAAAGAAAAGTATGAAAAAATACTGAGTGACATTGCTAAGAACAGTTCATATGTAGAAAAAAAATACCTTGTACTTGTGTAAACTCATTACAATGTAGACCTATGATGTTTTTTGTAGTAGGCTAAGGTTGCAGTACATTTTTTAAACCACCAGATGGAGCTCATACACACACCAACACAGTGTGATCTCATGTCGACACAATGAGGGAAAAGTGTGATACCGAGGCATCATCTACCCATCAGCGCATACACTCTCATAACTCTGGTCTGCTGGGATGAGAACCAAACCAAAGGCTCACTCACCTGCCACACCACTGGTCCGGTGGACACAAGCCCGTGGTCAGGACTGACTTTCCGTTTCGAGGGTTAGCAGCCACCAGAGTAAACAAAGACAGTTCATCAGGCTCCTTCAGGGATCCGAGGACAAAAAGCACCCCCTGTGGAAAGTCACACACACACACAGACTGGATTAAAGAACATACATTATGCTTTGTTCTGGTGTTTAGTAGAGATGCACTGATCTGATGCTTTAATTAGATCTAATGGGACTGGTTGGTGTTGATCCAGAACATCTCATAATGTTTTATACTTTATTGAGATTAAGTTGTAAAGTTTTAACTTGCACTATAAATAACAGTTTCATTACACTATATGACCACATTTCCTATGTTTTGATAAGAAAAAACAGGTATTTCATTCTTACATTACTATCAGTTTGTTATCGGGTATTGGCAGAAACTTAAAGCCAAAGTATCAGAATCGACATCCCGAGTATTTAGGAATAATTACAACACTGCAGCCAGAGGATAAGCAGTTCACATTTCTGCGTTATGGGTCACCTCAGATTAAAATAGGTACCGTCATTTTTGCCCTATTGAGCTCACCTGAATATAAGCCGCCACTAAATTTAAATAGAAAAGTGATAAAGTACATATATAGGCCGCACTTTTAACAGTAAGTCTATGAGAATCTGTAATTTTGCTGCATTGTTGTATAAGCCGCAAAGTTCAAAGCTTGTGAAAAAAGTAGCGGCTTATAGTCCAGAAATCACGGTATATAGGTTATTCCTTTCATTTATTGTCTGATTCATCTGTCAATCCTCCCCACTGAAACTCAAGAGATGAACATGGTCATATGACATCAGCTCTCTGAGGACACAAAGAAGCTTCTGAACATGTAAACATCTCTGTTCAGGTGGAAGGAGCTTACAGTATAGTGATCGCAGGCCCCGAACCCACTGCAAGCGTAAAACGTGAGCATAGAATTCCTCATTGTTTTTGTGGGACAGTGACAGTTGGGCTTTCCAGCTGATATCCAAAAGTAGTCCCGGTGTTTGTCATATATATATGAGTCTGTGGTCTGGATATAGCTGTAGTTCAGCCACTAGGTGGCAGTATGCTCTAGGCCTACTGTTGTCTGCTTTGATTCAGTGATGGACCCAGCCTTCTGCGTAATCTCCTCAGTAAAAAAATAGCTGCCAAAACTCTCCGTCTGTTAAATGCTGATGCTGAAATAATGGAACATAATACTAGGGTAAATAACACTGGTAAAATGGTTGTTTAAAATACTTTAGTGCCTTATGTAAGTCAGAACATAACTACACTAAGATAATTAGTGTTGTTATGTTCTGCAGACAGACACATGAACTCCGTGCTGATCCAAAAGGTAGAGTGCCAACAAGTCTGATGGACCTGTAGAAGCCAACTGTACTTACATTTATTCTTGTCACATCCTCTGCTTATCCCAAATAGGTTATCCAGATGTCTCCAAATGAATTCACTTTTGTGTCCCTCCCAGTGGTGCAGAGGGACTCCCTTTACCATTTTACTACAGTAGGAACACTCCCGTTCAACATTTAGGTACTTTTTCCATCACAATTCTATGGCAATAACTCACTAAATATGCAAGCCAGGTGACAGCGCGATGTTGTAGCAGGCAGTACGGTCGCCTATGCGTAGACGCACGTCTGTGGTTACACGAGCTTATGTGCGTAAAACGCAGTAGTGTGCAGTGGGTTCGGGGCCTTAGAACTAAGCATAGGACAGCTGAGTGTGTGGTCACTCTGCTGCTTTGGCTTACAACTCTGCTAAGTTTAGCTTTTTTTGCGTGACCAAAACAGGAGAGCACACTCTTGGTTCTGATCACTCCTCAGCTGATCCTGAAAGAAAAAAGTATGACTGTGCTTTTCTTGTAATGCTGTAAAGATGTAGCCAGGCTGGTGCCTCCGCTCAGCTTCAAAATGAAAAAATAAACAGCTAATCAGTGAACTCGGATTTGAGTTCTTCCACAATGTCCACATGGAACTTCCTCAGCTGAAAGTGTTCGAGGAAAGGTTTAATGAAATGCTTCGAGCTGATAGTACCTATTACTAGTTTGTGCTTAACCAATCACAGCAATGACTTGTAACGGCGTATTCAGCGTGCACATGGAATAGAACAAGTGTCACACATGGACGTATCTCTGCTAAAACCGAATCAAACGCAGCAGAAATCCATGAGAGCTGCTGTCTTGGTTTTCTTGATTCAGGTGGTATTTGCACAAGTGTGAAAGTGTAGAAGTGAGAAAAGAATGGACTGACCTGACTGGAGAATCCTCTGAGGCAGACTGAAGGAGAGAAAGTCTGTCCCAGTGTGAGCTTCTTCAACAGGCGTCCACACAGCATGTTCCTGCCACACAAAGACTGTTGGATGTCTGCTGCAGTTGTTAAACGGCCTACATTATACTCAGTTAAATGTATATATTATACTCATTTATACTTATTTCAATACATATCATAACGCCTTTTATATTAACATAACATGGCTTTTAAAAGTACCACAAACGTAAATATTTTTTGTGAGTGGGCAACACCAAATGGCACACTATTGTGAAATAGAAAGAACAGTTGATCATATGATTTGAAAACTTGAAAAAATGATTCCAGAATTGATTAAAATAATAAACTGAAAAGAGGAGCACGCGAAAGTAATCAGCCCTTTTCCATCATAAGTTGCCTGATCAAGACTGAAAGACTGAAAGGTGGAGTCCACCTGTGTGTAATCTACTCTCAGTATTATTGTGCTGACCACAGAATGTTGAAGCAGGGTTTCCCAAGCTTTGACCATCTCACAGATCCATCATCTGGAAGTGGAAGAGTACGAAACAACTACAAACCAACAAAGTGTATGGTACAAACAAAAGCACTGAACAGGGAAGCAGCCATGGTAACACTAGAAAGACATTTCAAGTTTAATATGCAGAGTTTGTACAAAACGTGTAAATGAAACAAAACACAACTCCAGCTAACAACATTTGAACACAGACAAATGTTGTTGGTGTCTTCATAATAATGTAGAACTAAAAACTCTTTTTATAGCATTCATCTGCACTGACACACACAACTGGAATCATGTGAAATGAAAGTGCTGAACACATTCCTGTTTAAAAGACCTATTAGGATTCTGCTTTTACAGTCTTCTATTTTCTTGTATTGTTGTCTAAATGTGTGTAAATGTAAACTGTACTTTACTGAAATGTTTAAAGGGAACCCTGACTATAAAGATAAATCTGGCGTGTTTAGGGTAAACATGTCATTATATCCAGGGTTCACTTTAACACTTTTCTGTAGCATTTGAGATTTCTTTAAGTTGTGCTGCTAAATGTAAATAAAATGTAAGCTTGGCCTGCACCACTTTATGTGTCATATTAATATTTAATGTTCTAGTTTTTGGAACTTGTTTCTTAAACTGTGGAACTCCACAGGATGTTACAGGAAGCCATCTGCAGTACGAGAAAACTGTATCCTTTTGGGCTTGAGCACCGTTATGATTGGCTTACCATTGTTTTAGACCTGATTTTGTCTCAGTTTAAACCATTTGAGCTCTATTTTAGGTCTCACACATTCAGTTTTGATCTGGTACTTGGTGTGAAAAGTTTGAGAATCATTGATGTAGAGTATTTTTCTGTAAAAGCCAGACTAAAGCTCACCAGATGAAAAGGCAGCCAGACTGGTCCATCCCGATGAGAGCGTGTGGAAGTCCCTCTACAGAAGCCAGAGAGCTGAGGCGGGCTCCAGGAGACATGAGAGCACGAGGCTGTGGAGGACTGCCCAGAACCGTTAGTCACCTTTGTGTCTCAGTGGATTACTCTCGTGGAGCTTACCTGCTCTCAGACACACAGAACACCTGGAGACTGGATGAAGCTGACGTGTCAAAGCAGCACACCACTCTGGAATGATGAACCGCGATGGCCATGTGAGCGGGCCGGGGACAGAGCAAGACCTGGGTCAAAGTGGAGCAGGACAGCAGCCTGGGGACAAAGAGAACAATCCAGAACATAACCAGGGGATATCCAGGAGCCTCAGTTTCATTGAACCAAATAAAAACTAATTAATCAAAAGAAACTAGTCCTGCCGATATCGGGGAAAACGGCCGATATTTGGCACCGATAATTTTAGAGGAGGTTCTCCAGTCTCTTTGTGCACATATAACAGCCACAGTTTGACCTAAAAGCTTCATATTTGCAATTTTGAACAGACTAAAGAATAAAACGTTTATATAAACAAACAATTAAGCTAAAATGTGTCTTTAAAATACATAATAATACTACAAATGATATTTGATCCCAGATAAAATATTTGTTTGTAAGTGTTTAATCTTGTGAGTTGTTCTGTGGATTTAAAGCAGAATTAAGCAACTTCAGCAGTAGAGCGCCCCTACAGTTTTCTTCTGCAAATACCAGCATCAATCCTACAACAGAGCTTTTTTTCATAAAGTTATTTATTTTTTCAAACAAGGCAAAGAAAGTACATAAAAAAACATAACACACTGTCAAATGTACAAAAAAAAAGAGCAGAGTTTCTCAGAAGAGGTTTTCCAGCAGGAGGCAGTAGACATTTGTGACCGTCACACAAACTAACAAAGACATTTTAGATCTGCTTTCATATAGAATTATTGGTATCGGTAATGTACAATTACATCCAGCACAATGGCAGAGATGCTTGTACCAGATTCTAGCTAATGTTTCCTGTAGTCCTGGAGACATTACAGGAAACCAGAGCACCCAGAGAAAACCTAGACAGACACGGGGAGAACATGCAAACTTCACATGGAAAGGCCCCGGGCAGCCTTGCTATGAGGCCAAGGCACTGACTGCTGCGCCACCGTGCATGCATTTAGACAAAATATTTGTTGCTGCATGTCAGTTTAAAGACAAATAATAGTATTTGGTCGACTAAGAAGAGCAGAATAACTATTCCAAACATCTATTTTAACATCGCCCTACACCGGCTTTGATCGTTTGATTTGGTAAGTTGTCAACCAACAAATTATCAAAATCTATTCTGTTTTATTACTTCACAAAATAATATCCCCAAATTGTGATTAAGACTGTTTAATATTTTTAAAGGGCCTTTAGGGAAATGTCATTAATCCACCTTTAATACTTTGTGAGCCCCTGCAGACATCCTCCTAAACTATGAGCCCGAGCTGCATCTGAGACTCAGCTCCCACAATTGAAACATTGAAAAACTGCTCAAGTTTTTTTTTTTTTAAGTTTATGCACTTCTTCTAGATTCTGTGTGTTGAATATTTTACTTGTGTTTTTTCCCCATTGTATAATTTCTAATAAGATATGTATTATGTAAATGTGTTATTTTGTCCACCTGACTTGTTGAGTTTCCTGTTGGCCCAGAGTCAAGCAGAACTGGTCTGGGGCGTCTGGGATTGGAAAGACATGGAGCACAGGCTGCAAACAAAACACAAGAGTTTAGTTCAGTACACATACATATATATCCTGTCTCTCCTGTTGTTTGTCTTTTATACATGTCTTTGTAAAGTCAGTATCAAACACAACATCAAAAAATGTGCAGATGATTGTTGAATTTTGTTCTTTCAGCAGAAACCACAATGACCACAGTCAGGTTTAAAAAAATTTAAAAAAGGCCCTGGTTTAGTTTACTGAACTAAGTTTATTGGGCGTTAACAAAAGTGTGAAAAAATCATTGGAACTCAACAACAACACAAAAAACAATTTAAAACAAGGTGTGTGATCCTTCAATGTCGACTCTTCCTATCATTGTGAAGCAGAATTCACCAAGCGTTGGATTGTTCAAAAGCCGGTTACAGCAAGTAACTGGATGCAGGGCCAACAGACTAAGAACTCCTACACTCCCAAGCTTTTGGCTGTCTTAAAGGGAAGCTTAACAAAACCTGTGTATCTGGTGTTTCAGGGTCTCACTGCTGTGGTCAGTGTCATGTCTAGATTCTATAAGACATCAGCTTTGATTTGTTCACTCATTTCTGTGCTGATCACAAACGCCTGGTGTCAAACTACCGTCATTTCTGGACTATAAACTGCAGCAAAATTATAGATTTTCATAGACTTACTATTAACAAGTGCGGCGTATATATCACTTTATCCCTTTTCTTATTTACATTTTGTTGGTGCGGCTTATATTCAGGTGAGCTCAATAGTGCTCAGTAATTACACTGTCACTCTTGATTCTCAGTCCCTCCTCTCACCCTTCTCTCATGCTTTGCCAGCAGAAAGGTTTGGTTTAAATGTGTTTGTGAGAGGCTAGTTTCACTTAAACAACTCTTGAGGCCTTGTCAGTGCTGCACTTTATCTTTATCTGTGTTTTAAGTGACTCTCAGTATTGTTTTTGGTATCTAGTTATATTTTGTCTTTTGGTTGGGTGATGTTTTTAAGTTTTCCCCCCGGAAGTAATCCAATTTAAACTATTCTAATCTACATATTATAAACAGTGTGTAATTCCAACAGAAAAATAATAGTGAAAATTGTGTGATTTGCACAGTCGAAGAGTAGAGCTGACCTCCTCAAAGCTCCAGGTGTGGGTGAGGCTCCATTCACTGGGCTGCTGTTGAATCCAAAGACTCACAGTCCACTTCTCTGCAACAGCCACACTCAGAGACCCAGAGGAGGACAGGACGCAGCACATGTCCACCAGACCGCCTCGTGTCTGTCTCTAACACACACATATTACACACACGTTACACTCAGAGACCCAGAGGAGGACAGGACGCAGCACATGTCCACCAGACCGCCTCGTGTCTGCCTCTAACACACACATATTACACACACGTTACACTCAGAGACCCAGAGGAGGACAGGACGCAGCACATGTCCACCAGACCGCCTCGTGTCTGCCTCTAACACACACATATTACACACACGTTACACTCAGAGACCCAGAGGAGGACAGGACGCAGCACATGTCCACCAGACCGCCTCGTGTCTGCCTCTAACACACACATATTACACACACGTTACACTCAGAGACCCAGAGGAGGACAGGACGCAGCACATGTCCACCAGACTGCCTCGTGTCTGTCTCTAACACACACATATTACACACACGTTACACTCAGAGACCCAGAGGAGGACAGGACGCAGCACATGTCCACCAGACCGCCTCGTGTCTGTCTCTAACACACACATATTACACACACGTTACACTCAGAGACCCAGAGGAGGACAGGACGCAGCACATGTCCACCAGACCGCCTCGTGTCTGTCTCTAACACACACATATTACACACACGTTACACTCAGAGACCCAGAGGAGGACAGGACGCAGCACATGTCACCAGACCGCCTCGTGTCTGCCTCTAACACACACATATTACACACACGTTACACTCAGAGACCCAGAGGAGGACAGGACGGCAGCACATGTCCACCAGACCGCCTCGTGTCTGCCTCTAACACACACATATTACACACACGTTACACTCAGAGACCCAGAGGAGGACAGGACGCAGCACATGTCCACCAGACCGCCTCGTGTCTGCCTCTACCACACACACACAGTACAAGACCAAAAGTTTGGACACACCTTCTCATTCAAAGAATTTTCTTTATTTTCATGACTATGAACATTGTAGCTTCACACTGAAGCATCCAAACCATGAATGACCAGGAAGGAGAGTGATGGGGTGCTGCGCCAGATGACCTTGGCCTCCACAGTCACCAGACCTGAACCCAATCCAGATGGTTTTGGGGTGAGCTGGACCGCAGAGTGAAGGCAAAAGGCCAGCAAGTGCTAAGCATCTGTGGAACTCCTTCAAGACTGTTGGAAGAGAATTTCAGGTGACGACCTCTTGAAGCTCATCAAGAGAATGCCACGAGTGTGAAAGCAGTAATCAAAGTAAAAGAACCTAGAATATGACAGATTTCAGTAGTTTCACACTTTTTGGATATGTACTATACTTCCACATGTGTTCATTCATAGTTTGGATACCTTCAGTGTGAATCTACAATGTTCATAGTCATGAAAATAAAATTTAAAAAGTCTTTGAATGAGAAGGTGTGTCCAACTTTTTGATCTGTACTGTACAACAAATAACAGTAGAAGAAACACACCGATCACCACTGCCACATCAGAGAGAATATTGTTGACATTTTCCTGACAAATCTGCAGCAGTGTCAAATAGATCTACAACAGACCCTGCAGAAACACTGTACATACTAACGAAGAATCACACGAGAGTCTGAACTGTTTGATTCATTGAAAGTAAATGTGGGCAGGGCTGCGACAAAAAACAAAAGATCATTAGACAAGATTGAAACTTTGGCCAATCTCAATAATCGAGCAGCAGCATGTCCGAACATAGAGAAAAAAATAAATAAATAATAAATATAATGTTGAACCTTAGAACGCACGACTTGTCTCCAGCTTCCTCTCCTCGTCTCTGAACCTGAGCCTCCTGTGGACTTTGGCCTTGTCCTGTCAGAGAGGAGGAGGTCAAGATTATTACATTTATCCGCCAAACACAATGTAATGACAACTAAAGAATAACAATTATGACAATGTTACAAGTGAAACTAAGAGTTTTTAGTTCATTCTATAGAATCTATTGAAGTAACCTGTCCAGCCAGATGGTTTATCTCACGATATTTGTGAATTCACAAACTCGAGATAAACCATCTGACCTTCCAGCAGCCCGATTAGTTTGAGAGTCTGAACCAGTGGTGTTTTGGCCCAATCACATCACAGCAGCGTGGTTTTGAGGCCCAATCACATTGAAGCAGAGGCAGGCTAAGACGGGCTGTTAGTGCCGAGTCTGATTCAAGCTAAACAAAGATGGCTGCTCCTGTGGATGTACAGGTTTCTGCTGCTTTAATAAGTAAGAAGCTTTTAATAAGTAAATTTTTTTAAAGCAGAGCAGTATGTGTGACACTTGTTCTATCCCATGTGGACATTGGATACACCATTATTTGTTGCTGTGATTGGCGAAGCACAAATAACCAATCAGCTCGAAGTATTTCACTGAACATCCAACCTTTTCCCAAACGCTTTCAGTGAGTCAAGTTCCAGATGGAGACTGTGGAAGAACTCAAATCAGAGTTCAACACAGCTCCATCCGGAGTGAGAAAGGTTAGTGTTGATGGGAAATTAAAGGGTTTGCAAGTTTTATCTACATTTTTTGTTTGTTTGAGTTCATAAAAATGGTCACAAACCTGAGGAAAATTACATGTTAGACAATTATAGTGAAAAAAAAAAGAGAAAGATTTCACTGTTGTTTGATCGTGAATAATCCCTAAACCGTATGTCTTCAAAGTCAAATCCAGAGATCGAGATTCTGTCAAGTCGGATCATTGAAAATATTAAAAACAAACAAGTCAGTCAATAAAAACATATCATTTAGAGCAAAAGCCGAACTTTGAGGCAAAATTGAAAATCAAGAATGAACAATATTTTTTCCAGATAGCCTTACTGCACACTAGAGGAGTTTAAGATCTTTTGCAAACAACATAAGGACATTTCCAAGGATTATTAGTCTGACAGTGGCATCATGTGTCAGAAGAACAGAGAAATCTTTCCTCTGGTCACGCCTCCTGAACTTGTAGAGGGAAACATCTAACCCTAACAACCCTAAACTCCTGTAGTGTGCAGCAGGCGTGTGATCATGTGACATGCGTACCTGTCAGATCGGACTCCTGTGACCCCGGAGCCTCACACTGGCCCGGGTGCAGGTGTGGGGAAGGTGTGAGGGGCAGGCTGGGGGGAGCAGAGCTCTGAGGGAGATGCAGGGAGAGAGGGCGGGTGGAGAGAGACACTCAGAGATGGGACTGTGAGCTGGAGGACAGGGCGTAAAACCCACCAGGGGCAGGGTCAGAGGGCAGGACACGCAGCTGAGAGACGGGCTCTGGAGCAGGTTTGTTTCTTCACATTCTAATTGGTCCGTTTGGGGTGGGTTTTTATGTTTTCTGTGCAGTTTATAGTGTCTTCCCTTTCACTTTGAGCAGCTGGATTGTCCATTTTCAAACTTTTACATTTCATATTCAAACATTCAGTATCTGCACTAACTGAGATCTTGGGCGTTGTAGCATCAGTTCCTTTTTGTTTCTCTGGTGAAGATGATACATTTGTCACAAGTTTAGGTTGAGCTACTACAATAATCTTTTAACACACTTTCCAGTTCAGTCTGGTCTTGGTGACTGTTTGAATTGTTTCGCAGCATTGAATCTTGATATTTTAAACTAAGCATGTTGTTAAAGTTTTTACATTCAGGTGAAGGCACTGAATTTAAAGTCTTTGGACTAGAACATCCAAGCTGCTTCTCTTGATTTGAAACATTACACTGTGGCGTTCTCTCTCATGTGAATGTGTGTTTTGTGACACATTTCAGGAGTAGGTGAGGGAGACAACGAGCTAAGTGCAGGTGAATGGACACATAGGTCAGTCGTTGCTGTGTGTCGGACGTGGAGATCAACTGTTCAACTCCAGAAATGATGTGTTGAAGTTTGAGTAACTTGAGAGAACCAAACTGGTCGTCGGGCAGGTGGAAGTCCTGGACGTGGGAGCTGAGCAGGTTTGGAGGAGGTGGACGGGAGGCAGAGGGGAGAGGGCAGGGACATCGCTCTGAGGCAAGAGGGCAGGAGAAGATCCGTCCAGTCTGCTGGAGCTGAAAGTGAAGAAACGTGTTAGCATTCAGCACTGGAATATAGAACTAGCACGTCAAGATTATAGCAGGGTTTTTTTTTTTCTATGACTTCTCCTTAACGTCAGAGATGGTATAAGTACTGAAGTTCACTACTCAAGTAAAGTACAAAAGTAAAACATTGTGAATGTACAACCACACTGCCAAAAGCTATTATCTTGTCTCGGTTAAAGCGACTTGAATTCACAATGTTCATACTCATTTAGTTGTTTTAGTCAGATTCCAATGCAATGTTTAAATATTAGTATCATATTTCACTTGACTCAAGAGACTTAAAATAAGAATACATTTATTGAAACAAGGCAGAATCAAATATTCTAGATCCATCAAATAAAACCATCTTCACCAGAAACAAATGCCAAAAATAAAGATTCAAATCCAGGTTAAGACATTTGAACCAATCTATAGAAATTGATTTTTTGCACAATTTTGGTTTGTTTATCATGTGTTGTTAGAAATGATAAAGGTTTTGCTGATTTTTCACTGCACAAGCTTGAAGAAATAATAAAAACTGTTTTTGGGCTCATTAAGTAACGAACATGTTTTTAAATTGTAGGGCGTACAAAGTAGATATTTCTAGAAAAAATGTAAGAAGTAAAAGTGAAAGAATCACCAGGTTTTTTAATACTCAAGTAAAACACAGATACTAACTTCAGTACAGTACTTGAGTAAAAACACTTTATTCAATTGTATTTACAAATTTGGGAGTAAACAAAAACTAACCATTCATTATTTCAAATACTATAGTTTTTGTTTAATTAATATTTATTCATTTTAAATTGTTGAAGGTTTGCGCTTTATGGGACATTTTGACAAACCAGGTCTTAACCAGGTCTTTATGGAGCATTCAAAAAATGTAATCATTCAATAACTTTGCCTTGATAGGTGGAGAATCAAACAAAAAACATATAAAATAATAATACAAATAAAAATAATAAACTAAATGTATTTTTATGGCTTTAATGCGTTCCATTTTATCCTGGGAAAATATGTTTTATTTTCGACTCAAAACATTTTCATTTTTCCAAAACTGTTCTAAAACCAGGTGAATTTTCAAAACTTTATCTAAGGCATGAAAACTGGAGTTTAAATTGTACAAACCGTGTCACATGGTTAAATGATAATCGTGACAGAAGTCAGAGATGGTCATTGCGCCAAATTTAGCAGTTATTTTGAATTGACCTTTATAAGTCTGAGATTCAGAACAGAAGGGTCAGCATTAATGGACATAGTTGTAAGGAAAAGTTTAATACATTGCGGCCGAAAATGCTATAGCAGCTAAAATGTATGTATTTTCATTCGAATAAAAAGTATGAGTTGGGCAGTATATCAGTTCCAGTTTTGGTATCAGTCAAGTTTATAAAAAAAGAACATTATCTGAGCCAAATATTTTTATAAATATCTGTGCCAAATGTTCAGATAATTCCCATTAACCGAAAACAGGAAAAGTTTATTTTTATTTTATGCCCGACAGCCTATGTTTTTTTTTGTAGAGTAAAACTTGACAAACACGTCTCTTAAGTTGATCTAAATCCCCAGACACATGACACATTAAATCTGTGTACAAATACATTCAAATGTGTTTTATAAAACGTACCAGTCTTTTTCTTGTGACATTTGGTTTGGAGAATAATGGGACTGATCTGCTTTACTTCTGTAACTTCAGAATGAACCACTTGAGCTTCTGGTGTACTTGTGTCTTCTTTCATGTCTTCTTTACGTCTTGCTCGACCTCTTCCTCGTCCTCTTCCCCTCCTCCTCGCTTTCCTCTGCTCAGAGCTGGAACACAACCTCCAAACTCACATGAACTTGGACTGTTATCTCCAGAAGCATCATTTGGACTTTCCTGGACGGATCTATCTTCAGAAAACGCCCGCTTTAGCCTCCCGCCCCTGCCTCGGCCCCTTCTCTGCCGCCCCTTATGGAGGTGGGACAAGATGACGGCGTTCATATCCGGCTGGCTTTGGGACACAGACATCCGCCGAGTGGTTCGAACGTAATACTCCGCTGGGAAAAGCAGTCCGTCCACGAGAGTGCAAGAATCTAAGAGTCTTTGGCTGCTACCGTCTTTGGGTTCAGACTTCACCGCTTTCACGTCGGCGGTTTTTGCAGGACTTTGTTTCCATTTGCATAAACATGTTCTGACTTTGAATGAAGCTCATGGTTGTTTGGCAATTTTTCTTCATAAATTGAATCCATTTGGGCCTCATTTCCTAAAGTTTGTCGATGAGTTGTCATTTCTTCTTTTTCTGCTTTAGTATCTTTAACCTGATGAGTTCCAATCTCATAAAGATCTTCTGACTCTCAATATGTGGACTAACATCTTTGCCTCTTCACAACCTGAGGCTTCATTTAGTAAAGTTAGCTGATGGTTTACAATCTCTTCTTTCTCTGCCTTAGCGTCTTGTCTATTCTCGTAAACATTACCTAACTTCGAAGACTTTTATAATGGTCATTAGGTGGAGACGCGTCTTTAGAGTTTGACAAATTTTCTTCATTTCCTAAAGTTTGTGGATGAGTTGTCATTTCTTCTCCTGCTTTAGTCTCTTCAACCTGATCATTTCTAATCTCATAAAGATCTTCTGACTCTGAATACATTTTATGGCTGTTAATATGTGGACTAACTTCACAATCTGAGGCTTCTTTTGGAGAGTCAGCTGATGGTTTACGTAAAGATAATGTTACGGTTCTCGTAAACATTATCTAACTTCGAAGACCTTTTATGGTGGTCAATAGATGGAGACACGCCTTTAGAGTTTGACAGTTTTTCTACACAACTGGAGACGACTTCTTCTGGAGTTGGTTGTTGTTTTGCAGTTTCTTCTTTTTCCACATTTACATCATCGTCCGTATTTTCAGACACATCTCTAACCACTACAGAAGCCGGTGTTTTTTCTTCTGTATCTTGTCCCTTTTCAGATGTGAGCTGTTGGTTAGCACTTCCCTCTCTTTCCACGTGCAAAGACTCATTTATGGACGGAGAAAACAGCTCTTCGCTTTCACATAGAACAGCCGGCTCACTGACGGTGCAATGTTGTTCTTGGTCGTTTTGTGGTGCTTCCTGGTTGCCGGCGTTCCTCTGTTCCAGTTTGGAGCTCCTCTCGGCCCAGCGGAGGCGGCTGCGGCGGGAGCGGAGGCGCAGAGAGGGGCTGTTTTTGGGGATCTGAGCAGAGTCTTGGCTGGAGTCAGAGGTTGGAGTGTAAGCCGCGTCAGACGCAAGAGAGAAGCGAACGGTATGAGTGCGCTTCTCCGGGCTCTTTACGACACCAGAGGCCACAGCTGGGAAAAAAACACACACACAAGTCAAGTTAAAGTACGTCAGCTCAGTATTAATGCAAGGTTTGAACACATTTAAAAGGGAGGTCCCATGTGGGTTAAATAAACTATAAAAAAGTGACATGATTATTTAAATTTATACCATGGTCAGTGAGAATTCTAAAGTTAACTGGCGTGCATTATTTTTCATATTAACGCACACGTAGTTGGGCAGGTTAAATCTCCGAAATATCAGTGTACTGAATACGTCTCCACGGCAACACACAACATCTGAGCAAAACCAAATGAACTGTTGACAGCCCGACACTGAAGAGCAATCATCCATCAGACTCTTTCATAATAAAACTCTACTTTCAGTGGGATTATGTTGAGGCTTTTATTGTGCAGGAGCCACTTTAACATCGCTGCTGACACTAAACTTATCCTAGTTTTGATAGAATATGTATTGGATATTTTAAACAACCCCCTCGAAAACAAGATGGCTCACCTCAAGGGACTTATCCTCCCAATAAATACATTTGAATTGAAGACAGACACTTTTTGAGAATGTGGACTGGGATTTTTAACAGAGACACAAAATGGTCGGAATACATGGCCTGCACAAGCTTTGAAAACGGAGAGACTGCATCCTCCTCCATCTTCTCCTCTGTCCTGAGATAAATAAACACATGCCATGATCGAGAGAGAGAGAAAGAGAGGGACAGAGGGAGAGAGAAAGAAAGAGAGAGAGAATGAGAGAGAGAGAGAGAAGAGAGAGAGAGAGAGAGAGAGAGAGAGAGAGAGAGAGGAAGAAAGAGGAGAGAGAGAGAGAGAAAAAGAGAGAGAGAAGAAGAGAGAGAGAGAAAGAGAGAGAAAGAGAGAGAGAAAGAAAGAGAGACAGAGAGAAAGAGAGAGAGAGAAAGAGAAAGAAAGAGAGAGACAGAGAAACAGAGAGAAAGAGAGAGAGAGAGAGAGAGAGAAGAAGAGAGAAAGAGAAAGAGAGAGAAAGAGAGAGAGAAAGAGAGAGAGAAAGAGAGAGAGAGAGAGAGAAAGAGAGAGAGAGAGAGAAAGAGAGAGAGAGAAGAAAGAGAGAGAAGAGAGAAGAGAGAGAGAGAAAGAGAGAGAGAAAGAGAGAAAGAAAGAGATAAAGAGAAAGAAAGAGATAAGGAGAAAGAAAGAGAGAGAGAAGAGAGAGAGAGAGAGAGAGAGAAGAGAGAGAGAAAAGAGAGAAAGAAGAGAAAAAGAGAAAGAAGAAGAAAGAGAAAGAGNAGAGAGACGTTCGTTAGTGTATTGTTATTGCTCTATATGTTCTTGTTCATGGAGATCTAGTACGTAGCTTATAGTACAAACTAGCGCACTCTGAGCGTCCTTCAGGTCCATCTTGGTATTACACATTTATCAGGTGAGGTCGATGTGGCCTTTCATGTTATTTGCTATTGTAGACCGCTTGCTGGGGCAGGATCGCGTGCCGGGCAAGGGTACTGAAACTGCACCCAGATAAGTGCACTTATGCAGCGGGAGGTGGAGTTCCTCGGCCACAAAGTGAATGGTGAGGGAATCAGCACGCTCCAAGAAAAGATACAGGCTATCAAAGACTGGCCGATCCCGGGGAATCAGAAACAGCTCAAGAGCTTCTTAGGACTGGCCTCCTATTACAGGAGGTTTGTTAGGGGGTTTTTCCCGCATTGGAGCTCCCTTATTTTTGCCTCCTCCAGAAAAATCAGCTCTTTACATGGACAACAGACTGCCAGGTAGGCATTTGTCGCCCTCAAACATGCTCTAATTAATGCCCCTGTTTCTCACCCCCCAGATCCACATTGCCTTTCACACTGGATACAGATGCCAGTAATGTTGGTGTAGGAGCGGTGCTGTCACAGACTGGCCCTGAAGGGGAGCGTGTGGTGGCTTATTTCAGCCGTGTGTTTAACAAAAGTGAACGCGCTACTGGTGTGACAAGGCGTGAACTGTTAGCTGTCATACTAGCTGCCCGGCACTTCAAGTACTATTTGTGTGGAGTGCCGTTCACTATTAGAACAGATCATGCAGCCCTACGGTGGTTAATGTCTTTCAGAGAACCCGAGGCTCAGGTGGCACGTTGGCTAGAGGAGCTGCAGTCCTTTCACTTTGAAGTTGGTCCACCGTCCTGGGCCCCAACACGCTAATGCTGGATGCTCTATCCCCGCGCCCATGTGCAGCAGCCGGCTGTGCTTACTGTGATCGGAGAGACGCCAGAGAGGAGGAGCTTAGAGGGGTGACGCCTGTAGCTGAGCCCTCTTGCTGTTCAGTGAGGTGGTGGGCTCTGCTGATTGGGCATCTGAACAGGAAAAAGACAAGACTTAAATCCTGTACGCCAGTGGGTTCATTACTGGCGAGAGACCCTGCTGGGGAGGACGTTATGGGAGTTTCCCCGGTCACTAAAGGTCTATGGAGTAAGTTCAATGCACTACGTGTAGTAGATGGAGTGCTGCAGCGTGCATGGAAGGAACCTGCACGGGGGAGGAAAGATGGCAGTTGGTCGTCCCCAAGCCCTTCAAAACGCGGTGCTTGGGGTGTGTCATGGTGGTGTTGGCTCAGGTCATTTTGGGACCACCAAAACTCTACGTCGGCTACGTCAACAATACTACTGGGGCCAGCACCGCAGTGATGTTGAGGACTTTTGCCGTCGATGTGACGACTGTGCTGCCTACAAGGGACCCTTGGACCAGTCTCACGCTCCCCTACAACAGCAAGCAGTTGGCGCACCCATGGAGAGGGTAGCCGTGGACATTATGGGCCCGTTCCTCGTGTCAGATCAAGGAAACAAGTATGTGATGTGTGCTATGGACTACTTTACTAAGTGGCCCGAGGCCTTTGCTTTACCAGACCAGGAGGCAGAGACTGTGGCGGACGCACTGCTCGAGGGCATGTTCAGCCGGTTCGGTGCCCCTGACATCATTCACAGCGATCAGGGCAGGAACTTTGAGTCTCGTGTATTTGCAGCTCTGTGTTAAACCTGCAAAAAACCCAAACTACACCATTGCACCCACAGAGTGATGGCTTAGTAGAGCGTTTTAATCGCAATATGCAACAGCAGTTAGCCATCCTCACTGCAGATCACCAGCGCGACTGGGATAAACACATTCCCCTGGTTTTGATGGCCTATCGCTCTGCTGTTCAGAACTCCACAAACTGCACCCCTGCTCTGTTAATGCTGGGTAGAGAGTTACGGACCCCGGCAGCACTAGCTTACGGCCAGCCCCAGGCACTACTGAGGATGTGCCAGGACCAGAGTACGCCAGGAAGCTGCAGGACCGGTTGGAGTCAGCACATGCTTTTGCCAGGGACCAGCTGGAGAAGGCTGGTATGAGCCCAGGGAAAAGAAGTGTTGTCTCATGCATTATGATGTTTTTATTTGTGCTTTTTTATGAATGAACTGTGGATGAATGTCTAGAGCCTTGTCAAAGACAAATTTCTGCCACATGTTGGGGCAGACAATAAAGTTTTTTCTATTCTATTCTATTCTAACTATGATGTGAGAAGTAAAGGGAAAGACTTTCTTGTTGAGGACTTGGTTTGGGTCTACACACCCAAAAGAAAGAAAGGACGGTGTCCCAAACTTGATAGCCACTGGGATGGTCCTTGTCGGGTGTTAGAACGGGTGGGGGAGGTAGTGTACAGAGTACAGGTTCCTCCTAGAGGCAGAAAAATAGTTCTTCACCGGGACAGGTTAGCGCCTTACAGAGGGGAGGCTACACCCTTATTTGAACAACGGGCCTCTCCACAAAACAACCCGGGTTTAGATAACACCGATTCTGTTTTCCCTGCCACTGACACGCTTTCCCAGTCACCTAGAATGTCAGAGACTGGGTCCAGCCCCAGGCGGCCACGTAGGGCTAGGCATAGACCCCGCGTTTTGCAGATTTTGTTATGACCCCTTGAGGCAAGGGCTTTTGAAAGGGGGAGGCTGTGTTAATAGCTCTGCAATAGCTATTGTGTTCTAGTTTATTAACCTCTGTTTATGTTATGTCACAAGAGGTCGCTGTTGGTGTTTGTGAACGTTATAGCACGCTCTGTGCTCAGAGAGTGACGCTTTTTGGCCTTTGAGAGAGACTTGCAAGAAAGCAGCTCTGTGTTCGGACTGTTCTAAGATTAAATAGTTCAGCGTGAGCTGTGGCTGTGACAACGGCTCTTGTTATTCATAGCAGCTTGTCAATAAAGGACATTGAAGTGATCAAGTCGGCTGGTTCCTTACCTGTGAGCAGTTCGGGGCATTACAATATTTGCAATTTTGAACAGACTAAAGAATAAAAGTTTATATAAACAAACAATTAAGCTAAAATGTGTCTTTAAAAATACATAATAATACTACAAATGATATTTGATCCCAGATAAATATATTTGTTTGTAAGTGTTTAATCTTGTGAGTTGTTCTGTGGATTTTAAAGCAGAATTAAGCAACTTCAGCAGTAGAGCGCCCCCTACAGTTTTCTTCTGCAAATACCAGCATCAATCCTACAACAGAGCTTTTTTTCATAAAGTTATTTATTTTTAAAATAAGGCAAAGAAAAGTACATAAAAAACATAACACACTGTCAAATGTACAAAAAAAAAGAGCCAGAGTTTCTCAGAAGAGGTTTTCCAGCAGGAGGCAGTAGACATTTGTGACCGTCACACAAACTAACAAAGACATTTTAGATCTGCTTTCATATAGAATTATTGGTATCGGTAATGTACAATTACATCCAGCACAATGGCAGAGATGCTTGTACCAGATTCTAGCTAATGTTTCCTGTAGTCCTGGAGACATTACAGAAAACCAGAGCACCCGGAGAAAACCTAGACAGACACGAGGAGAACATGCAAACTTCACATGGAAAGGCCCCGGGCAGCCTTGCTATGAGGCCAAGGCACTGACTGCTGCGCCACCGTGCATGCATTTAGACCAAATATTTGTTGCTGCATGTCAGTTTAAAGACAAATAATAGTATTTGGTCGACTAAGAAGAGCAGAATTACTATTCCAAACATCTATTTTAACATCGCCCTACACCGGCTTTGATCGTTTGATTTGGTAAGTTGTCAACCAACAAATTATCAAAATCTATTCTGTTTATTACTTCACAAAATAATATCCCCAAATTGTGATTAAGACTGTTTAATATTTTAACCCCTTCTCAGGCGGGCCTTTTTTACCTCACACGTCTGACTAAAATCGGTAAAATTCAAACTAAAACTGTTCCTGAACCCTTTTGAGCACAGGCAAATGGCTGGGGTCTTTTTAAAGCTGTAACCCTGTAGTTTTTGCTTCTGATGTCCAACAGGCTCTCATCGGAAGTGAGAACTTTCTCCAAGCAAAGAAAAACAAAATCTAAATTCCGCCTAAATTTTTTTGGTAGATATAAGGATTGGTATAGTTGGTGTTGACAGCTGAGACATAAATTACACTAGATTTGGAATATTTGGGGTTTTGACAATTCCTCTGTAAAAGCTGAAGGCATCGAGGTAAAAATGAGTTTTAGGCACCCAAAATTACTCAAAAAAATTTAGGCGGAGCCAATGCAAAAGTCCTATTAAAATTTTTGAATTTTGAGGACTTTTTTTATTTGGAGGCTTAGAGCTGAAATCTAAGTCTGGATCATCCCAAAATGGCTGATTTTGCTCTAAATAAAAGGGATACAATGTGATTTTTATATTTAACATTTCCAGGTGCTTCATAGTATGCTTTTTTCAGACACTCAACAAAATTGAATTTTTAAAGAAAAAGTGGGAGGGCCCTTCGAAGGGCCCTCCACTGTTAAGGGTTTTAAAGGGCCTTTAGGGAAATGTCATTAATCCACCTTTAATACTTTGTGAGCCCCTGCAGACATCCTCCTAAACTATGAGCCCGAGCTGCATCTGAGACTCAGCTCCCACAATTGAAACATTGAAAAACTGCTCAAGTTTGTTTTTTTTAAGTTTATGCACTTCTTCTAGATTCTGTGTGTTGAATATTTTACTTGTGTTTTTTCCCCATTGTATAATTTCTAATAAAGATATGTATTATGTAAATGTGTTATTTTGTCCACCTGACTTGTTGAGTTTCCTGTTGGCCCAGAGTCAAGCAGAACTGGTCTGGGGCGTCTGGGATTGGAAAGACATGGAGCACAGGCTGCAAACAAACACAAGAGTTTAGTTCAGTACACATATATATCCTGTCTCTCCTGTTGTTTGTCTTTTATACAAGTCTTGTAAAGTCAGTATCAAACACAACATCAAAAAATGTGCAGATGATTGTTGAATTTTGTTCTTTCAGCAGAACCACAATGACCACAGGTTTAAAAAATTTAAAAAAGGCCCTGGTTTAGTTTACTGAACTAAGTTTATTGGGCGTTAACAAAGTGTGAAAAAATCATTGGAACTCAGTGCAACAACATAAAAAAAATTAAAACAAGGTGTGTGACCAAAGCCATTCATATTTCAAAACAGCAAGTGGCTTGTGGCGGCCAAGCGTTCATAGCGATGTCGCTTTTTGATCCTTCGATGTCGGCTCTTCCTGTCATTGTGAAGCAGAATTCACCAAGCGTTGGATTGTTCACCCACTAACAGGGAACATGAGCTGGGTTTAGACCGTCGTGAGACAGGTTCGTTTACCCTACTGATGCTACTGATGAAGTGTTGTTGCAATAGCAGGCAAAAGCTTTGCTGTACCCGAACGCAGGGCCAACAGACTAAGAACTCCTACACTCCCACAGCTTTTGGCTGTCTTAAAGGAAGCTTAACAAAACCTGTGTATCTGGTGTTTCAGGGTCTCACTGCTGTGGTCAGTGTCATGTCTAGATTCTATAAGACATCAGCTTTGATTTGTTCACTCATTTCTGTGCTGATCACAAACGCCTGGTGTCAAACTACCGTCATTTCTGGACTATAAACTGCAGCAAAATTATAGACTTTCATAGACTTACTATTAACAAGTGCGGCGTATATATGCACTTTATCCCTTTCTTATTTACATTTTGTTGGTGCGGCTTATATTCAGGTGAGCTCAATAGTGCTCAGTAATTACACTGTCACTCTTGATTCTCAGTCCCTCCTCTCACCCTTCTCTCATGCTTTGCCAGCAGAAAGGTTTGGTTTTAAATGTGTTGTGAGAGGCTAGTTTCACTTAAACAACTCTTGAGGCCTTGTCAGTGTTGCACTTTATCTTTATCTGTGTTTTAAGTGACTCTCAGTATTGTTTTTGTATCTAGTTATATTTTGTCTTTTGGTTGGGTGATGTTTTTAAGTTTTCCCCCCGGAAGTAATCCAATTTAAACTATTCTAATCTACATATTATAAACAGTGTGTAATTCCAACAGAAAAATAATAGTGAAAATTGTGTGATTTGCACAGTCGAAGAGTAGAGCTGACCTCCTCAAAGCTCCAGGTGTGGGTGAGGCTCCATTCACTGGGCTGCTGTTGAATCCAAAGACTCACAGTCCACTTCTCTGCAACAGCCACACTCAGAGACCCAGAGGAGGACAGGACGCAGCACATGTCCACCAGACCGCCTCGTGTCTGCCTCTAACACACACATATTACACACACGTTACACTCAGAGACCCAGAGGAGGACAGGACGCAGCACATGTCCACCAGACCGCCTCGTGTCTGCCTCTAACACACACATATTACACACACGTTACACTCAGAGACCCAGAGGAGGACAGGACGCAGCACATGTCCACCAGACCGCCTCGTGTCTGTCTCTAACACACACATATTACACACACGTTACACTCAGAGACCCAGAGGAGGACAGGACGCAGCACATGTCCACCAGACCGCCTCGTGTCTGTCTCTAACACACACATATTACACACACGTTACACTCAGAGACCCAGAGGAGGACAGGACGCAGCACATGTCCACCAGACCGCCTCGTGTCTGTCTCTAACACACACATATTACACACACGTTACACTCAGAGACCCAGAGGAGGACAGGACGCAGCACATGTCCACCAGACCGCCTCGTGTCTGTCTCTAACACACACATATTACACACACGTTACACTCAGAGACCCAGAGGAGGACAGGACGCAGCACATGTCCACCAGACCGCCTCGTGTCTGCCTCTAACACACACATATTACACACACGTTACACTCAGAGACCCAGAGGAGGACAGGACGCAGCACATGTCCACCAGACCGCCTCGTGTCTGCCTCTAACACACACATATTACACACACGTTACACTCAGAGACCCAGAGGAGGACAGGACGCAGCACATGTCCACCAGACCGCCTCGTGTCTGTCTCTAACACACACATATTACACACACGTTACACTCAGAGACCCAGAGGAGGACAGGACGCAGCACATGTCCACCAGACCGCCTCGTGTCTGCCTCTAACACACACATATTACACACACGTTACACTCAGAGACCCAGAGGAGGACAGGACGCAGCACATGTCCACCAGACCGCCTCGTGTCTGCCTCTAACACACACATATTACACACACGTTACACTCAGAGACCCAGAGGAGGACAGGACGCAGCACATGTCCACCAGACCGCCTCGTGTCTGCCTCTAACACACACATATTACACACACGTTACACTCAGAGACCCAGAGGAGGACAGGACGCAGCACATGTCCACCAGACCGCCTCGTGTCTGCCTCTAACACACACATATTACACACACGTTACACTCAGAGACCCAGAGGAGGACAGGACGCAGCACATGTCCACCAGACCGCCTCGTGTCTGCCTCTAACACACACATATTACACACACGTTACACTCAGAGACCCAGAGGAGGACAGGACGCAGCACATGTCCACCAGACCGCCTCGTGTCTGCCTCTAACACACACATATTACACACACGTTACACTCAGAGACCCAGAGGAGGACAGGACGCAGCACATGTCCACCAGACCGCCTCGTGTCTGTCTCTAACACACACATATTACACACACGTTACACTCAGAGACCCAGAGGAGAACAGGACGCAGCACATGTCCACCAGACCGCCTCGTGTCTGCCTCTAACACACACATATTACACATTCATACAGAAATAATATGCTCTTTTCTGACCACGCACTTTTCCCCACACCAACAAAATGTCTATAAAAAGTTTTAATTCAGGGATAAAGAGGTCATTATTATGATTTCTAAGACCTTTTTAATGCCACAAAACATAAAACGTTTTCCCACATGAAAGACCAAGAACTATGTTCCCACATTCTTTTAGAACCTGTTTAGTCAGAGGAACTACTCTTTCCCCATGTTTGCGTTCACACAGCAACAGTTTCTGAAAGTGAGGCTAAAAAGCTTTAACATTAGCGTCTGTTTAGTCTGGAACTTTAAATAAGTCATTTGTTGAGAGTTTTTTTCCCTTTTACATAAACTATGATATACAAAAACTAAAATCATCACTGAAAGCAGCGCCGAGTCTGATTCAAGCTAAACAAAGATGGCTCACGTGGATGTTCGTGTTTCTGCTGCTTTGATGTGGTTTACAGAGTCAAAATACAGAGTCATTTCTTTTTGAAAGAAGAGCACTTGTTCTTGTGACACTTGTTCTATCCTACGCTCATATTGGAAACACCATTACGAGTTGTTGTTGTGATTGGCTAAGCACAAATAAGGTAGGCCCCACACCCAATCAGCTCTATTTAACTAAACACCCCACCTTTCCCAAACGCTTTCAGTGAGTCAAGTTCCAGATGGAGACTGTGGAAGAATCAGAGTTCAACACAGATCCATCTGGAGTGAGCCAGGTTAGCAGCAGTGTCAAATAGATCTACAACAGCAAGTTTAAGACTTTTTAAGGTCTTAAATGTAAACGTTTCTATCTAAGACTTTTTAGGACCCTGCAGAAACCCAGTACATAGTAATGATGAATCACACGAGAGTCTGAACTGATTAACTGAAAGTAAACAAAAGAAAACAACAAGAGAGAGAGAAGAAAACAAAAGATTGTTAGACAAGACTCTAATATTGGCCTTAATATCTCAATAATCAGCCAGCAGCATAAGAACACAATGAAAATAAAAATAGTATAATGTAGAACCTTTAGAACACAGGACTTGTCTCCGGCTTCCTCTCCTCGTCTCTGAACCTGAGCCTCCTGTGGACTTTGGTCTTGTCCTGTCAGAGAGGAGGAGGTCAAGATTATTACATTTATCAGCAAAACACAATGTAATGACAACAAAAGAATAACAATTATGACAATGTTACAAGTGAAACTAAGAGTTTTTAGTTCATTCTATGGAATCTATTGTAGTAACTTGTCCAGCCAGATGGTTTATCTCACGATATTTGTGAATTCACAAACTCGAGATAAACCATCTGACCTTCCAGCAGCCCGATTAGTTTGAGAGTCTGAACCAGTGGTGTTTTGGCCCAATCACATCACAGCAGCGTGGTTTTGAGGCCCAATCACATTGAAGCAGAGGCAGGCTAAGACGGGCTGTTAGTGCCGAGTCTGATTCAAGCTAAACAAAGATGGCTGCTCCTGTGGATGTACAGGTTTCTGCTGCTTTAATAAGTAATAAGCTTTTAATAAGTTATTTTTTTAAAGCAGAGCAGTATGTGTGACACTTGTTCTATCCCATGTGGACATTGGATACACCATTATTTTTTGCTGTGATTGGCGAAGCACAAATAACCAATCAGCTCGAAGTATTTCACTGAACATCCAACCTTTTCCCAAACGCTTTCAGTGAGTCAAGTTCCAGATGGAGACTGTGGAAGAACTCAAATCAGAGTTCAACACAGATCCATCTGGAGTGAGAAAGGTTAGTGTTGATGGGAAATTAAAGGGTTTGCAAGTTTTATCTACATTTTTTGTTTGTTTGAGTTCATAAAAATGGTCACAAACTTGAGGAAAAGTTACATGTTAGACAATTTTAGTGAAAAAAAAAGAGAAAGATTTCACTGTTGTTTGATCGTGAATAATCCTAAACCGTATGTCTTCAACGTCAAATCCAGAGATCGAGATTCTGTCAAGTCGGATCATTGAAAATATTAAAAACAAACAAGTCAGTCAATAAAAACATATCATTTAGAGCAAAAGCCGAACTTAGAGGCAAAATTGAAAATCAAGAATGAACAATATTTTTTCCAGATAGCCTTACTGCACACTAGAGGAGTTTAAGATCTTTTGCAAACAACATAAGGACATTTCCAAGGATTATTAGTCTGACAGTGGCATCATGTGTCAGAAGAACAGAGAAATCCTTCCTCTGGTCACGCCTCCTGAACTTGTAGAGGGAAACATCTAACCCTAACAACCCTAAACTCCTGTAGTGTGCAGCAGGCGTGTGATCATGTGACATGCGTACCTGTCAGATCGGACTCCTGTGACCCCGGAGCCTCACACTGGCCCGGTGCAGGTGTGGGGAAGGTGTGAGGGGCAGGCTGGGGGGAGGCAGAGCTCTGAGGAGATGCAGGGAGAGAGGGCGGGTGGAGAGAGACACTCAGAGATGGGACTGTGAGCTGGAGGACAGGGCGTAAAACCCACCAGGGGCAGGGTCAGAGGGCAGGACACGCAGCTGAGAGACGGGCTCTGGAGCAGGTTTGTTTCTTCACATTCTAATTGGTCCGTTTTGGGGTGGGTTTTTATGTTTTCTGTGCAGTTTATAGTGTCTTCCCTTTCACTTTGAGCAGCTGGATTGTCCATTTTCAAACTTTTACATTTCATATTCAAACATTCAGTATCTGCACTAACTGAGATCTTGGGCGTTGTAGCATCAGTTCCTTTTTGTTTCTCTGGTGAAGATGATACATTTGTCACAAGTTTAGGTTGAGCTACTACAATATCTTTTAACACACTTTCCAGTTCAGTCTGGTCTTGGTGACTGTTTGAATTGTTTCGCAGCATTGAATCTTGATATTTTAAACTAAGCATGTTGTTACTGTTTTTACATTCAGGTGAAGGCACTGAATTTAAAGTCTTTGGACTAGAACATCCAAGCTGCTTCTCTTGATTTGAAACATTACACTGTGGGCATTCTCTCTCATGTGAATGTGTGTTTTGTGGACACATTTCAGGAGTAGGTGAGGGAGACAACGAGCTAAGTGCAGGTGAATGGACACATAGGTCAGTCGTTGCTGTGTCGTCGGACGTGGAGATCAACTGTTCAACTCCAGAAATGATGTGTTGAAGTTTGAGTAACTTGAGAGAACCAAACTGGTCGTCGGGGCAGGTGGAAGTCCTGGACGTGGGAGCTGAGCAGGTTTTGGAGGAGGTGGACGGGAGGCAGAGGGGAGAGGGCAGGGACATCGCTCTGGGCAAAGAGGGCAGGAGAAGATCCGTCCAGTCTGCTGGAGCTGAAGTGAAGAAACGTGTTAGCATTCAGCACTGGAATATAGAACTAGGCACGTCAAGATTATAGCAGGGTTTTTTTTTCTATGACTTCTCCTTAATGTCAGAGATGGTATAAGTACTGAAATTCACTACTCAAGTAAAAGTACAAAAGTAAAACATTGTGAATGTACAACCACACTGCCAAAAGCTATTATCTTGTCTCGGTTAAAGCGACTTGAATTCACAATGTTCATACTCATTTAGTTGTTTTAGTCAGATTCCAATGCATTGTTTAAATATTAGTATCATATTTCACTTGACTCAAGAGACTTAAATAAGAATACATTTATTGAAACAAGGCAGAATCAAATATTCTAGATCCATCAAATAAAACCATCTTCACCAGAAACAAATGCCAAAAATAAAAGATTCAAATCCAGGTTAAGACATTTGAACCAATCTATAGAAATTGATTTTTTGCACAATTTTGGTTTGTTTATCATGTGTTGTTAGAAATTATAAAGGTTTGCTGATTTTTCACTGCACAAGTTGAAGAAATAATAAAAACTGTTTTTGGGCTCATTAAGTAACGAACATGTTTTTAAATTGTAGGGCGTACAAAGTGTAAAAAAAAAAAAATGTAAGAAGTAAAAGTGAAAGAATCACCAGTTTTTAATACTCAAGTAAAACACAGATACTAACTTCAGTACAGTACTTGAGTAAAAACACTTTATTCAATTGTATTTACAAATTTGGGAGTAAACAAAAACTAACCATTCATTATTTCAAATACTATAGTTTTTGTTTTTAATTAATATTTATTCATTTTAAATTGTTGAAGGTTTGCGCTTTATGGGACATTTTTGACAAACCAGGTCTTAACCAGGTCTTTATGGAGCATTCAAAAAATGTAATCATTCAATAACTTTGCCTTGATAGGTGGAGAATCAAACAAAAAACATATAAAATAATAATACAAATAAAAATAATAAACTAAATGTATTTTTATGGCTTTAATGCGTTCCATTTTATCCTGGGAAAATATGTTTTATTTTCGACTCAAAACATTTTCATTTTCCAAAACTGTTCTAAAACCAGGTGAATTTTCAAAACTTTATCTAAGGCATGAAAACTGGAGTTTAAAATGTACAAACCGTGTCACATGGTTAAATGATAATCGTGACAGAAGTCAGAGATGGTAAGAAAACATTAATAATTGCGCCAAATTTAGCAGCTAAATTATGTATTTTCATTCGAATAAAAAGTATGAGTTGGGCAGTATATCAGTTCCAGTTTTGGTATCAGTCAAGTTTATAAAAAAAGAACATTGTCTGAGCCAAATATTTTATAAATATCTGTGCCAAATGTTCAGATAATTCCCATTAACCGAAAACAGGAAAAGTTTATTTTTATTTTATGCCCGACAGCCTATGTTTTTTTTTTGTAGAGTAAAACTTGACAAACACGTCTCTTAAGTTGATCTAAATCCCAGACACATGACACATTAAATCTGTGTACAAATACATTCAAATGTGTTTTATAAAACGTACCAGTCTTTTTCTTGTGACATTTGGTTTGGAGAATAATGGGACTGATCTGCTTTACTTCTGTAACTCAGAATGAACCACTTGAGCTTCTGGTGTACTTGTGTCTTCTTTCATGTCTTCTTTACGTCTTGCTCGACCTCTTCCTCGTCCTCTTCCCCTCCTCCCTCGCTTCCTCTGCTCAGAGCTGGAACACAACCTCCAAACTCACATGAACTTGGACTGTTATCTCCAGAAGCATCATTTGGACTTTCCTGGACGGATCTATCTTCAGAAAACGCCCGCTTTAGCCTCCCGCCCCTGCCTCGGCCCCTTCTCTGCCGCCCCTTATGGAGGTGGGACAAGATGACGGCGTTCATATCCGGCTGGCTTTGGGACACAGACATCCGCCGAGTGGTTCGAACGTAATACTCCGCTGGGAAAAGCAGTCCGTCCACGAGAGTGCAAGAATCTAAGAGTCTTTGGCTGCTACCGTCTTTGGGTTCAGACTTCACCGCTTTCACGTCGGCGGTTTTGCAGGACTTTGTTTTCCATTTGCATAAACATGTTCTGACTTTGAATGAAGCTCATGGTTGTTTGGCAATTTTTCTTCATAAATTGAATCCATTTGGCCTCATTTCCTAAAGTTTGTCGATGAGTTGTCATTTCTTCTTTTTCTGCTTTAGTATCTTTAACCTGATGAGTTCCAATCTCATAAAGATCTTCTGACTCTTCAATATGTGGACTAACATCTTTGGCCTCTTCACAACCTGAGGCTTCATTTAGTAAAGTTAGCTGATGGTTTACAATCTCTTCTTTCTCTGCCTTAGCGTCTTGTCTATTCTCGTAAACATTACCTAACTTCGAAGACTTTTTATAATGGTCATTAGGTGGAGACGCGTCTTTAGAGTTTGACAAATTTTCTTCATTTCCTAAAGTTTGTGGATGAGTTGTCATTCTTCTCCTGCTTTAGTCTCTTCAACCTGATCATTTCTAATCTCATAAAGATCTTCTGACTCTGAATACATTTTATGGCTGTTAATATGTGGACTAACTTCACAATCTGAGGCTTCTTTTGGAGAGTCAGCTGATGGTTTACGTAAAGATAATGTTTACGGTTCTCGTAAACATTATCTAACTTCGAAGACCTTTTATGGTGGTCAATAGATGGAGACACGCCTTTAGAGTTTGACAGTTTTTCTACACAACTGGAGACGACTTCTTCTGGAGTTGGTTGTTGTTTTGCAGTTTCTTCTTTTTCCACATTTACATCATCGTCCGTATTTTCAGACACATCTCTAACCACTACAGAAGCCGGTGTTTTTTCTTCTGTATCTTGTCCCTTTTCAGATGTGAGCTGTTGGTTAGCACTTCCCTCTCTTTCCACGTGCAAAGACTCATTTATGGACGGAGAAAACAGCTCTTCGCTTCACATAGAACAGCCGGCTCACTGACGGTGCAATGTTGTTCTTGGTCGTTTTGTGGTGCTTCCTGGTTGCCGGCGTTCCTCTGTTCCAGTTTGGAGCTCCTCTCGGCCCAGCGGAGGCGGCTGCGGCGGGAGCGGAGGCGCAGAGAGGGGCTGTTTTTGGGGATCTGAGCAGAGTCTTGGCTGGAGTCAGAGGTTGGAGTGTAAGCCGCGTCAGACGCAAGAGAGAAGCGAACGGTATGAGTGCGCTTCTCCGGGCTCTTTACGACACCAGAGGCCACAGCTGGGAAAAAACACACACACAAGTCAAGTTAAAGTACGTCAGCTCAGTATTAATGCAAGGTTTGAAACACATTTAAAAGGGAGGTCCCATGTGGGTTTAAATAAACTATAAAAAGTGACATGATTATTTAAATTTATACCATGGTCAGTGAGAATTCTAAAGTTAACTGGCGTGCATTTAATTTTCATATTAACGCACACGTAGTTGGGCAGGTTTAAATCTCCGAAATATCAGTGTACTGAATACGTCTCCACGGGCAACACACAACATCTGAGCCAAAACCAAATGAACTGTTGACAGCCCGACACTGAAGAGCAATCATCCATCAGACTCTTTCATAATAAAACTCTACTTTCAGTGGGATTATGTTGAGGCTTTTATTGTGCAGGAGCCACTTTAACATCGCTGCTGACACTAAACTTATCCTAGTTTTGAATAGGAATATGTATTGGATATTTTAAACAACCCCCTCGAAAACAAGATGGCTCACCTCAAGGGACTTATCCTCCCAATAAATACATTTGAATTTGAAGACAGACACTTTTTGAGAATGTTGGACTGGGATTTTAACAGAGACACAAAATGGTCGGAATACATGGCCTGCACAAGCTTTGAAAACGGAGAGACTGCATCCTCCTCCATCTTCTCCTCTGTCCTGAGATAAATAAACACATGCCATGATCGAGAGAGAGAGAAAGAGAGGGACAGAGGGAGAGAGAAAGAAAGAGAGAGAGAATGAGAGAGGAAGAGAGAAGAGAGAGAAGAGGAGAGAAAGAGAGGACAGAGAGAGAGAGAGAAAAGAGAAAAAGAGAGAAAGAAAGAGAGAATGAGAGAGAGAGAGAGAAAGAGAGAGAGAAAGACAGGAGAGAGAGAAAGAGAGAAAAAAAAAAAAGAGAGAGAGAAAGAAAGAGAGAGAGAGAGAGAGAGAGAAAAAGAGAGAGAGGAAAAAGAGAGAAAGCGAGAGAGAGAGAAAGAGAAAGAAAGAGAGAGACAGAAACAGAGAGAAAGAGAGAGAGAGAAGAGAGAGACAGAAACAGAGAGAAAGAGAGAGAGAGAAAGAGAGAGACAGAAACAGAGAGAAAGAGAAAGAAAGAGAAAGAAAGAGAGAGAGAAAAAGAGAGACAGAAACAGAGAGAAAGAAAGAGAGAGAGAGAGAGAGAGAGAGAGAGAAAAAGAGAGAGAGAGAGAGAAAGAGACAGAAACAGAGAAAGAGAGAAGAGAGAAAGGAGAGAAAGAAAGAGAAAAGAGAAAGAAAGAGAGAGAGAAGAAAGAGATAAGGAGAAAGAAAGAAGAGAAGAAAGAGAGAGAGAGAAAGAGAAAAGAGAAAAGAAAGAAAGAGAAGAGAGAAAGAGAGAAAGAGAAAGAAAGAGATAAAGAGAAAGAAAGAGATAAAAAGAAAGAAAGAGAGAGAGAAAGAGAGAGAGAGAGAAAGAGAGAGACAGAAACAGAGAAAGAGAGAGAGAGAGAAAAAAAAGAGAAAGAAAAGAGAGAGAAAGAAAGAGGATAAGGAGAAAGAAAGAGAGAGAGAGAGAAAGAAAGAGAGAGACAAGGGACAAAGAGAGAGAAAGAGAGAGAGACAGAGGAGCGATCTCCAAACAGTGGTCTGCAGTCTACAACAACAGCACTGTGCCTTTGATCAATGGTTTGAACGTAAATATGCAACAATGCCATGTTATTAGGCCTGAACACAATCCAAATAGTCATACAAATGTCATTTCTTAAGCATAAACACATTGTACATGTACTGTTCGTAGACGTCTGACTATGGTATAAACAGATAGACAGATCTAATATAGATTTCTAATGTCACTATAAAATGAAAAATAAAAAACAAACAAAATGGTACTACTACCAGAAATTCCACCAAAATGACATGCTAATGATGTTATCGTAAATATGTAGCACAAGGTTTTTTTCACTCTGAATGCTCTCAACCCGGTTTGCTGCTCAGGTTTGAAGGAATTGATACATTTCTAATGATTCAAACCCGAAGCAAGGGCCAAAGAAAGTAATTTATCAGCTACGTCCACCATCTTAAACGTTTTGAAATGGTTAGAATTATTATTTTTTTTTTTAAATTAGCGAGTGGTGGGGGAGGGAAGCAGCCGTTTGTGATGGGATTATCCTAATTTTGGAAGAGGAAGCGATTGCTCTTAGTTCCAGACCTTTCTGCATTTGAACAGAATGTCGGAGTTGCTGGCTGCTCAGGCAATGTTTCCAGTAATGTATGTACAGCATATACTCGTTTCTATTATAAGTGACTCTTGGATGTATGCCTAGCTGCTGTGCTTGGCTTTTCCTGCTTTAGTGTACATTGGAGTTTACCTGGAGAAAGCTGCTCTGTCTGCTCCAGGCTCTTGGTTTCCTTGGTTTCCTCGTGCTCCACAGCCGATGAAGCCGCTGGTGGTTTGAGGTCTGCTTTGCTTTGGTCATGGTTGTGGTTTCGGGTGATCCGGCTCCTCACATGTCGACGCACTGACTCCACACGCTCAGCCCGCTAACACAAAACAAAGTGTGTAAGCTCAACTTTCTATGTTTGCAAAAGAATCCAAAATAACACACTCTTTTGTTTTTAAGTATCAGTACTAAAAAAGTAATCACATAACAAGGATTTAATGACATCACCTCAGTGACCACACGGGGCGCTGCAGGCCTACCTGGACCAAGACTGACGGTCCACACTTTTGTGTTTAGATTTGTTCATTTAGTTTGTTTAGTTTGCTTAGTTAATAGTCAGTAGTATATTTTCCCAGAAGTTTATTTTTGTAAATGAGTATTTTGTTTGTCTTATGCTTCCCACCCCTTTGTGTTCATTTTGGTTTAGTCAGATAGTATTTAAGTCCTGCAGTTCTTTTTTGTTGAGGTCAGCTTTTAGTCAGTACTGTTATTTTTAGGGCCCACTTTGTTATTGTTTGTATTCTTGAGCCTTTGTTAAATGTTGTTAACTTTATTAAATGACTTCTTTTTCTCTGTTGTCCTGGCTTTGAATTTGGTCCATTACAGAACACTTAGCTCTATGAGATAGAAAGCCCTAACCATTCTAGTAAACAAGAGCAGATGCTAACAGTACACACCTGTCACACTACAGCGTTTGTTTTGTTTTTTTTCATTTGAGAATTTTAGTTTTCATATGTTGAATGTCAATCAACCAATGAAACATTTGGTCAATACCAACATGAGTTTTAATATCCATTTTGGTACTTTGCCATTCAAAATCAACCAGTACAAGTGACTGAACCTGCTTTTATTTCCTTCTTAAAACATAAGAAATTGTGCAATACAGTTATGTTACTGTTATTTAACCCATTGTACGAACCATATTACAAATGTAGTTCAGCCTTTTCTTAATATAAAAATGTACTTCCTGATTGTACATGATGATTACACTAGAACATTTCCTGGTAACCATGTAATAAGCTGATCTTCTAATGTAACAGTCTTTTTAAACTTGAGATATCAAAATATACTAGTGCACACACGTTTTACTGAATGTATGTCTTCAAAATGATGCTTCTTGTGAGAAAAGTGAAAATGTTCTTGTCTTCCTGGTGTGATGTTATTTTGACTTTTTTTTCCACAACAAGTATTAATCTACCAAATTAGGGCTACAATTGGCGCGTCTTACGTACTTCAACAACTTGTAATTTTCAATTTGCAAGTTCAAACATTATGAGATGTTCTGGATCAACACCAGGCAGTAATAAGTCTCATTATATTAACAGTACAACCAGAATATCAGAGGAAGGTCCATAACCATAGAAACCAACAAAATAACATTTCATTGATACTGATGTCCCAGTATCTGTTTGGTACATCTCTAAAACTACTGCATTATTTTTAGTTTTGTAAAATCAGAATGAAGTCTAGTCCTTAAAATCAAAATGAAGTTAGAACTGTCTGCATGGTAACACCACTTGTTTACACTCTCACCTTTAGTCTCTGGACGGTTCGGAGGTATTCCTTTTGTAAAAGGGCCAACTTCTGACGAAGCTGCTCAAAAAACAACAAGGTTAGGACAAACTAGAAACAACGAAAGATAATAATTTATAGACGTGTTAAAGACGACCTGTTATGCAAAATCCACTTTTAACCATGTTATCTACGTATAAGTGTTCTTTCAAGATTCGTTTAATCAAAGTTGTATTTCGATTGAAAATATTTTAGTTATGATAGTCTAAATTTTTATGCATGTAAATTCACCAGAGTTAAAAAAAAATTTAGCTACAGTATTTCCTGGAAAAGTACAATGTTATTAACAAACATTTGTCCAGTGTTGGCAGTAACTGATTACAAAAGTAACTGTTATTCTACTTTTCAGTAACAGTATAGTGTAAACTCATTACTTATAAAAGTTATTGACAATAATATTACTAGTTACAACCTGAGTAACTTTATTTACTGTACATCATAATAAAGGATATTCTATTGAAAGAGGACACTTCATGACAAAAAGCACAACTGGAACTGTGGTGTCTGTTGATTCAAATATTATGAGGAAAAAATCTGTCACATTACATTTCTGCAAATGAATCAATAATCAAGTTGAAATGTAACAGGATTAGTATTGTACAATGTTCTAACGTGTGTGATTTGCTCAAAGTAACTCAAAGTAGTCTAACTCGGTTACATTTTAGACACATTTTTTATAGCAACACAAATGTTAACTAGTACTAACCATCTGGACCATTCTAGACCGAACAGAACCCATTCTACATACATCTCCTGGACAGAACTCTTCACTACTTGTCCCAGCTCCGATTCTGACCCTCACCTTCTCCTTGTCGCTGGTGTGTAGTGTGTTTCTCAGCTGCTCCTCACAGTGCAGCAGATCTCCCAGTCTGTCCTCCATCCTGGCCCTTCTCAGTCCCAGGAACAGGGCTCCTCCATCACAGTTGACTCCATTCTAGCCGCAGCTAACCTCTTAGCTAAGCAGCGTCTCAGCTCAAGATAAACTACACACAGCAGAGTTCAGATGTAACAACCGTCTGACCGACCACACAAATATAAAAGCGCTTAAACAAAGTGACAGTTGTCGTGTTGGTAAGATAAATAAATAATAACACATTTAAAAACTTTAGCCAAGCGCTGCTGAGCTCGTGTTTTGGTATTGGAAACACTCTGATCGATTACGTCGGTTATCGACGTATTTCACGTTTCGCGCGGTTGCAGGCAGAGCAGGGCTCGTGCGCTCAGACCCAAGCAGCCGAGCTACGCACGATCAGCAGCATTGAGTTATGTTATTTATTATAATAATCATGATTATATTGACTACTAGAGGGAATGTAGCCATTGTAAGCTGTAGATCCATGCTTCTGACAGTCATGCAGTGCAGGAACAGTCATCTAAAGATCTTATTTAAACTAATAGGAAGCTGAACTTTTAACTTACTTTTTGCCTAATTACTTTGCTTTGAACCTTTTCACCTTCGTGAAAATATTAGCTATTAAATTATAATTTTCTAGTCGTAGTTGTGAAATAAGCACAATAATGATGAATGTTTGTTAGGTTAGTATCACGTGATGATGCACAAATTCTGTTGCCTGGTACACCAGCTGACCAAAGTCTCCATTCATTTCAATGGAGACAAGATTTCCTTCGTATTAAATATACAAAGAAATCATTCTTGCTGGCCAGGCAACAATTCTGCATCAAATCCAGCCCAGCCCAGTGTTTAAGGATATTTATATTAACAATTTGGAGGAAAAAACAGATAAGAGTTCTATGTATTGTTTGAAATCACTCCCTTCAATTTATGAATTATGTGACTCAATGATCCTCTAGCTGACCAGTAGAAAGAATATAAATGACATAAACAAATGGGATAAAGAAAGGGATACCTATGACTCGTCAAAGATAAAATCAAGGTTTATTTGAACTGTTATCACACTACGAAAAGGAAATACAGTACACAGACAGTATTAACAATCTGAAAATGAAATTAAACAGACAAACTGATGCAAGACATGCTCAAAATAATAAAATACAATAGTTGTTATGAAAGCACCTACATAAAACCATTTTGTTCATAAAATCAAATAAAGTAATACTTGTGTGATTTGTTGTGTAAAACTACATATAAAACTAAACAATTACATTTAGACATTTTGACATTATATACATTCACAAAAATATATTTGAAGAATATTACAAAAAGACAGAACCATTAACCCCCCAAAAATACAGTTATTATATATTGTCCTGTAAATGTTTGAGAGGAAGCTGTCTGTAACATCTATCAGCCATGTTCCCCTGAGTTTTAGCAGGCAATGTCGATCTCTATAACACAGGTTTATACTTATTGACAATAATTAGTGACTTCTAATGACATTTACAGCCTGTGTGGGACCAAGTCATTGTTTTGCAAGGTTCAAGTAAGGAATACATCTTGTATTTCTACAATTTTCTCAGATTTCTGTTCACAAAAAGAAGTGAATGAAGATGGACATGTTCCAGTTTGTTAATATGAAATTTACATATTTTTTTGTCTCACAGGTCTACAAGTCCAAGTCAAGTCTCGAACTACTGACCTTCAATTCAAGTCAAGTCCCAAGTTTTCATATTATCAAGTCTCGAGTTATCAAAGTAGTGACTCAAGTCTCACTCAAGTCATGACCTCTTAATGTACTTGCTGAACCCAGAGGTGAGCGTCACTGTTGAGCGCTAGACACAGTGGACATGTTTGGCACTCCAGTCACAAACCTTTTACAAAACTCTAAATGGTAAAGTGTAAACTATTGTAACAAGCATTTTTATTTGACATCAACAGGACACATGAGTTAAGACCACAAATAGCTGATGAACCTATACAACTGCATGTTTAATCACACACATATCACAGTGGTACAAGCTATTTGTCCTGACTAAAGTTTCAGGCTTTGGTATTTCTGTTTACAGAATCTTGCATGAGCGTATTGTCTGATTTCTGCACTGGAGAGAGAACAGTGGTAGGCTCCCACTATTTAGGCTCCAAACAATTAGAATCTTGGTGAAGAAATACTGTATATTACATGCTGTGCACTAATAGAGCTCACACTATCCCATCATTGAGCCAGTGACAATACCATTGAGATAAACCACAGAAGCTACATTTTTAGGCTTCCTCTCATTAGATTCAATGGTAGCGTCACTGCTGTAATAGCAGCCACAGCAAATTTAGTCACGTGATGCAGGAGCTCAATAGATAATATAGGTCTATATACAGAAAAATGTAAATAAAATAAAGTGGGGGTGGGAGTCCTGACACATATTGTATCTAGTTTGTGTCAGTTTGGTGCCACGGTTCTGACACATATTGTAACTAGTTTGTGTCAGTTTGGTGCTATAGTCCTGACACATATTGTATCTAGTTTGTGTCAGTTTGGTGCAGTCCTGACACATGTATCTAGTTTGTGTCAGTTTGGTGCCACGGTCCTGACACGTAGGCTATTGTGTCTAGTTTGGTGTCAGTTTGGTGCTTAGTCCTGACACATATTGTACTAGTTTGTGTCAGTTTGGTGCTGTAGTCCTGACACATATTGTAACTAGTTTGTGTCAGTTTGGTGCCACGGTCCTGACACGTAGGCCTATTGTGTCTAGTTTGTGTCAGTTTGGTGCATGTCCTGACACATATTGTAACTAGTTTTGTGTCAGTTTGGTGCCACGGTCTGACACAGTATTGTGTCTAGTTTGTGTCAGTTTGGTGCTATAGTCCTGACACATATTGTAACTAGTTTGTGTCAGTTTGGTGCTGTAGTCCTGACACATATTGTAACTAGTTTGTGTCAGTTTGGTGCTATAGTCTTGACACATATTGTATCTAGTTTGTGTCAGTTTGGTGCCACGGTCCTGACACATATTGTAACTAGTTTGTGTCAGTTTGGTGCCACGGTCCTGACACATATTGTATCTAGTTTGTGTCAGTTTGGTGCCACGGTCTGACACATATTGTATCTAGTTTGTGTCAGTTTGGTGCCACGGTCCTGACACATATCTAGTTTGTGTCAGTTTGGTGCCACGGTCCTGACACATATTGTAACTAGTTTGTGTCAGTTTGGTGCCACGGTCCTGACACATATTGTATCTAGTTTGTGTCAGTTTGGTGCCACGGTCCTGACACATATTGTATCTAGTTTGTGTCAGTTTGGTGCCACGGTCCTGACACATATTGTATCTAGTTTGTGTCAGTTTGGTGCCACGGTTCTGACACATATTGTAACTAGTTTGTGTCAGTTTTGGTGCCACGGTTCTGACACATATTGTAACTAGTTTGTGTCAGTTTGGGTGCTGTAGTCCTGACACATATTGTAATCTAGTTTGTGTCAGTTTGGTGCTGTAGTCCTGACACATATTGTATACTAGTTTGTGTCAGTTTGGTGCCACGGTCCTGACACATATTGTAACTAGTTTGTGTCAGTTTGGTGCCACAGTTCTGACACATATTGTATCTAGTTTGTGTCAGTTTGGTGCCACGGTCCTGACACATATTGTATCTAGTTTGTTTCAGTTTGGTGCTATAGTCCTGACACATATTCTAACTATATGTTATATGTTCCTGACACATTTTATATTGTTTTAGTTTGGAGATACGGTCCTGACACATATTGTATCTAGTTTGTGTCAGTTTGGTGCCACGGTCCTGACACATATTGTATTGTTTCAGTTTGGAGACACGGTCCTGACACATTTTGTATTGTTTCAGTTTGGAGACACGGTCCTGACACATTTTGTATTGTTTCAGTTTGGAGACACGGTCCTGCTCCTCAGACAGCCACAGGTCAGGTACTTCATCGCAGACATACACACGTGCATTAGCGTGCCCATGTTGAACAGCATGTGGTAGAACGCGTGCACGGACAGACCTCCAGTCTCATCGGCGTACTTCATGGCTACAATGGGCGTGTACAATGGATTAGTGAGGTTTCGAAAGCGTGGACTGCTCGACTCTATCACCTTTTTTGGTGCACTGTAAGAGAGACACAGGAAAACAAATGCATGTATTAACATGTTGTTTCAAGTTTGAAGTAAGATTCTTACTTCTTGTTGATAGTCATTTTATATAACTTATTACTAGTTTTTTTTCATATTCTTAAAAGTTTGACTGTAAGTAGTGTCATAAGAATAGTATGAGAACAGTCTGAGCTACATAACACTTTACATAACATGTTGATTGTTAGTTTAAATCTACATCACAGCAAGTACTTTGTATAGAGACTTTTCAAGCTGCTAGAAAATGTGAAGTCTACTTTGGCAATGTCATCTGGAGTCTGTCCCAGCGTCTCGAAGATGTCCAGAGAAGAAGGGAGGTAGACGTTTTTGAAATAGTGCACAGTGTCGGGGTCAGCTCCGGGACATTCTCTCTGTCGAACCTCCTGGATCATCTTCGCCTCAAACTCTGTGTGGACCGGGCCGGGTTCAATCAGAGACAAGCTGCACAACACAACACATTAGAAATGCATTGAATCTTTCTCTTAGCTACACCACAAGAGCAGTGCTACTCAGACTGGGGGTTAAAGAGTACTCATCTCCACAGGGCAGGAAAACACCTCCTAAAAGCTTTCATCTCCATATGTTTGTAGAGCTAATAGGGCTCATTTTTCAACAAATACTGACAGTTTGTACAGCTCAAAGCAGCATGTATGTATAGATCTCAAAATGTGTGTTTTTGTCTTACTAGTCCTGATTTAGTCCGGTTTTAGTCCTGATTTAGTCCAGTTTTAGTCTGATTCCTGATTTAGTCAGTTTAGTCCTGATAGTCCTGATTTAGTCCAGTTTTAGTCCTGATAGTTCCTGATTTAGTCCAGTTTTAGTCCTGATAGTCCTATTTAGTCCAGTTTAGTCCTGATTTAGTCCAGTTCAGTCCTGATTTAGTCCAGTTTTAGTCCTGATAGTCCTGATTAGTCAGTTTTAGCCCTGATAGTGATTTAGTCCAGTTTTAATTCTGATAGTCCTGATTTAGTCAGTTTTAGTCCTGATAGTCCTGATTTAGTCCAGTTTTTGTCATGATAGTTTTAGTCCAGTTTTAGTCCTGATCGTTCTGATTTAGTCAGTTTAGTCCTGATAGTCCTGATCGTTTTCTCTGATAGTCCTAGTCCAGTTTTATAGTCCTGATAGTCCTGATTTAGGTCCAGTTTTAGTCCTGATAGTCCTGATTTAGTCCAGTTTTGTCCTGATAGTCTCTGATTTAGTCCAGTTTTAGTCCTGATAGTCCATTTTAGTCCTAGATTTAGTCCCAGTTTAGTCCTGGATAGTCCTGATTTAGAAAAGAGAGAGAAATGAACTAGGATTATGTCTGTATCCACTGGACTTACGTGACATTAAACTTCAGGAGCTGCACGGCTAAACACTCACAGAAACCCTCCATGGCAAATTTAGAAGCTGCATACACGTCATTGAAGACAACTCCTGCACAGAGAAGAAGAAGAGAAAAGAGTTTTCAGTATTCATGTGTTCTGATCCTGTTCTGAATATTTAGATTTGTGTGCTAGTGGTAGTCAGGCCTTTGTTCCATGCTTCCACTGTTTACTTTGGTGTGATTAAGAATGGAACAGTATCTGATCTTTGAGTGACAGGTTGGAATACATTTTTCAGAAAAACTACATTTGACGAGGACTAATTCTGTAAAATGTACTTTTTTATCACCATGTTACAGCAGTGTCTCTAAACATTTGTTTACTGAAAGTTGTATTTTTGATTGAGTCATGTGTTTTTAAATTATCTAAAGTTTGAGAGCTCAGAAATTGTTTTCACCTACACTGATCCCCACCCACTTGTCTGTATTGATTTACATGACAAGTAAAACGTGTAAGGCTCATGCAGACACATCCAACAACAACAAAGATGTAACAGAAGATCAGTGAAGTCATTTTAGATCATATTAGTGTTTACAAGAAATGAAACATGACTTGTTGCAACACGTTCAGTTTCTTCCCAAATCCAAGATACAAAACACAAAGTTCACCCTTTAAGATGCTTGTTTTCAGCCACTTTGTCTGTTTTGAAGAGGCTTATAATTGGCTCAGTGCAGTTGTCTTGCGTACGTTCAAAATAGCTACATCTGTACACACAACCACTTCCTGTGCCATGCTTTCAATGAGGTTTACATTACATCAGTTTAAAACAAAATAAATCCTCTTTAGATCAGACAGTTGTGGTGAATGTTACAGAAAACAATGTTAAGACTTTACATATCAGAGAATATTCACCAGTGGACACTGTGGTGTTTAAAAAGAGACGCGTTTGTGTCTAAATGCTAACGCTAACAGGAAGTGTTCGTAGTTACCAAGAAGGCCTGATTTTTCTCCACCCAGTTACCATACCATCACTTTGCATTGGTGGCTATGCAAGCAAAAGTTTATATACTCTAAATTTATTTAATTTAGGGATTTGGGTAAGGTTAGGGTAAGGATTAGGGTTAGGGTTTAGGTTAAGCTAATTTGGTTCAGTTTAAGGATTTGGGAAAGGTACGCTAACCAGCTAGCGGCATAACTGCGTTGCGGAAAAATAAAGACGCGTCAGAAGTTAGCATTTTTTGAACAATCGCAAGCCACTGAAGTTCGTGCACACAGTAGTCAGGATAGAGTCCAAAAGGACTGACTTGTTACTACCTGATTGTAAAACAGTTTGGGTGATACATAATTTGTTCATGTTGTTGGCGGTGATGGCAGGTCTTCTAAAGCTGCGTTCCAGGCAACTGGGAACTGGAATAGTTGAAAAAAGTTTCTAGTTCAGAGCATTCAAACCATTTTAACTCCTATGGAAACATTATGGCTAATGTTGACCTTTAGGCTAAACAAAAGTAACGTAAAAATAACCTGTAAACCAATGTTTACATATAGTTTTTGTGTCACTTAAATCCTCGGATTAATTTATTGTGGTGATTTTTGAGCTCATGAAGTGGAACTTCCTTGACCAGGTCTCAGTTCACAAGTGGTATTTAGTTTAGGCTGTTCCATTACATTTTAACCAGTGGGCAATATCCAGTTGCATGGAACGCACCAAGAGTCTGGCTCGTTTTGTTTGCTGCCCACTTGGTTCTTGCTGCAAAACACCCACAGTTGAACTTAAAACTCTAAGTACAAGTTTTATGTAAAATTAAACTCATGTATGAGTCTGTCTGTTTTTCTCACTCTTCCTCTCTCCCCTTCTACTCTCTCTCTTACTCATCTCTGTCTCTCTTCGCTCTCTCCTGTTTCTTCTCTCTCACTCTCTCCACTTTCTTTTTCCTCTCCTCTCTCTCTTTCTCTCCTTTTCTCTCTCTCTCTCCACTTTCTCTCTCTCTCTCTCTCTCTCCACTCTCTCCTCTCTCTCCACTTTCTTTCTCCTCTCTCTTTCTCTCCTTTCTCTCTCTCTCCACCTCTCCTCTCTTCTTCTCTCTTCTCTCCCTACTTTCTTTTTCGACTCTCTTCTTCTTTCGCTTTCTTTCTCCCTCCCCCACTCTCTTTCTCTCTCTCTCTCCCTCCCCACTCTCTTCCTCTCTCTCTCCACACTCTCTCTCCCTCATTCTCTCTCCTCTCCTGTCTATTTTTCTCTCTTTCCCCCTCTACTCTTTTTCTTCTCTCTCCCTCTCGTCTTTCTCTCTCTCTCTCTCAACACAAAGATTGAGGTTTAAATTAACTTTTGTTCTTGTGACTTTTTACAGTGTATGTGTGAAAGTATCTGTGCTTCACACTTGAACACACAGCGTCCAAATTAGGACTAAGCCTGGATCTAAAAGTGGACTTCACTAGCCCATTCACCAGACTATTAACCCCCTCTTCTCCTCTCTCTCTCCTTCTCTCTGTTAAACGCATTACTCTCGTTTGACCTCAGTCTGTCTCTAAATCTCAGACTCAACACAGAAGGTCCTGATCAAAGCGCTTCCTGTCGGCTCGGCTCTGCTCTGTCACTTCAGACTTTGTTATTGTGCCCTGGGGATTCAACCCTCGACCTCCAGCAGTCTGTGGAGCAAGACACAGAACAGAACAGCACAAGACAAATGTTTTATCTTTCTGTAACTTTAGTGTGAAAACAGAAGTGGGTGAAGTCTTGATTGGCTCAAAAGTTGTTTTTGAAAAGAAAGTATGTCTTCTCAAAATCCTTAAAGGTGCTGTACTTGATTTTTGTTTCCTTAAAAATGCACCGCAATCATATGTGTTTTAAGCTTTTTTTCACAGCTTCACACAGAGACGTGTCGGTAATACTAACAGCAGTTAGCCACAATGACGAACTGAGTGGAGTTTAGGAACAAACGGACATTATTTGATGTAGTCAGGACATTGCAGATGTGTGGTATGAGGGAATCAATTTTAACTTATGGATTAAAGCAATAAAAACAGGTAGTCCCTTTATCACAGACTGTACTGCTCTGTTTGTTGTTTTTTTTCTGTTGCTTTGGTATAGCAATTATAGCTTATACATCTCATAGTCATAAATATAGACTTTGTCTTCAAGAGTTTCAGGTTTTGTGAAATAATGATCACAACCTTCATTTGAGATCAATATTTAACAAAATGTAGAAGCTATTCAAGAAAAAGTGTATATGTATGACAAACATATCAATAAAAATGTAATATTGCATATGAAAAGATTTCATTGGTCGTACTCGATGATCATCATTATTACAAATATTTGGAATTGTTATGGGATCAATATTCAACAGAACCTAAAAGCTATCGTAGAAAAGGTGTTTTTTATTATGAATAAAATTCTAATAAAAATAGTGTGCAAAGCCTTGATGTTCGTTGTACTCGGTCAAAGACAAAGGTCGTCTTAGACAACAACAAATATTAGAACAACTAACGCCTTGCATCGCTGTGTTTCCTGCTGGGAGCTACTGCCAAAGCTGAATGGGAGCGTTCAGGGTTTCATTAAAGCTGTGGTTCAGTGCCTCGTCCACTTCCATGGGCAGCCAGTGTCGCCCGCCTTCCCTTCTCCTTCTTTGAACTTGAAACTGTTGGCTGTGACTGATCTGTGCGCTGGATAATGTGCTAAGGGTCTGGGTCCCAAATTTATGAACTCTGGACTGTAACTTGATGTATGTGCAACTGATTTAAATGTCATGATCAAGACTTTGAACAGAAGTTAAATTATCCAAACTTTTCTAAACTTCTGCCTCTCTACACTCAATTTACGGTAACAAACTCGTGTAATTACTTTTATTCTCTGGAGTAAACTCCAGTGGCGTTGTTGGTTGTTTTCATGGTTGAATTTCATTATGTTTATTTTAAGGTCAGTTATTGAATTCCTTTATGTCCCCATCCTCGGTTACACATAAATAAGCTTTCATTGGCAGTACCCAATGCTCATCACTGCTTCTTGTGATAACTAACTATTTGGTTTGAGATCAACAGTTGACACAACTGAGAAGTTATTGAGGAAATCAAGAAACATTTTTATTTATTTATTTTTTGCGAGAACTGTAATTTGTTGAGGATCCCTTAATAACAACTAGAACTTTTACCAACACTTCAAGCTAACTCACACTGCATCTCACACGTGAGTCTGAAATCATCACGTCTTGCAGCCCTTGTGAGTGTAAATGTCGAAGATGTCGAAGATCCAGTATCCAAACAACTTCATCGAGTGTTTTACGTGTGTGTTGTATCAAAGATGAACTGCCTGTATTTCCTATGTGCTATTAATAGAGGTCATAATATTATTGTTTTACATGTCCCTGTGTCGCCAGCAGACAAACTGGAACACCACTGTCTCCTTATTTAGTGTCTGCATAAATCTAATAAACAATGCCATTTATTTCCAATGACACAGTGCTGTCTATTCTCAGCTCTGAGACCAATAAACGAGTATAGATGAGTGTTTTTAGCAGACAGGAGCAGAGCCTTTTATGCTCCTGTCTGCAGCTTGGACAAGGCACAATGTTGTTAAGTTAAAGGTTCTATGCCCCCTTTTTGTTTCCTTAAAAATGTGAACAAAATTTTAATCTTACCCTACTACATCAGTCCACATGTTCAGCTCACTTACCTGATGCATTCTGAGCCTCCTAATTGTTCAACGTGATGTGTTTTAAACTTTTTGCACAACTGTCAGGAGCGAGATGTTCTGGTATGCTAACAGACGCTAGCCAAAATGCTAACAAAACAATAAATGAACTTAGTAAAGTTTGGTGAACGAACGAGACAAGAAGTCAGGACTAACCTGAATAGTGACAATAACACGATATCTGTGCTAGAGGGAAAGGTTTATTGAGAATTGGGCATAGTCTCTAAATTACTTTTTGACGAAAAAAGTCTATTTGCCTCCAATATCACTATTGATTCAATCAATCAATCAAAGTTTATTTTATAGAGCACTTTACAACAACACAAAAGAAGACCAAAGTGCTTCACATGAACAAAAACATCAATAAATATAACACAATTTGAGAGAAAAAAGATTAAAAGGCCAAAAAAGACCATTTAAAACATAAAGTGACACAGTGCTAGGTGTTAAAAGCTTGTCTGTACAAGTGAGTCTTTAACCCGGTCTTAAAAAGGGACAGGTCAGAGACAACACGCAGACTGACAGGCAGACTGTTCCACAGTTTAGGAGCAGCAACGGCAAAGGAACGATCACCCCACTGCTTGTATCGGGACCTGGGCACATCCAGAACCATCTGGCTGGAGGACCGGAGGGCTCTACTGGGACGATGTAAAGTTAAAATGTCAGATATGTAGGGCGGGGCCAGGCCATGGAGAGCTTTAAAAACAAACATTAAAATTTTATAATCTATGCGGAACCGTACAGGGAGCCAGTGGAGAGAGGAGAGAATGGGTGTGATATGAGTATATCTGGAGGAGTTGGTCAGGAGACGGGCCGCAGCATTCTGCACTAACTGAAGACGATGGAGTGATGATTGAGAAATGCCCAGATAAAGTGCATTGCAATAATCAATACGGGAACTGATAAAAGCATGGACGGCCTTTTCCAAGTTGTTTCTTGACAAGAAAGGTTTAATCTTGGTCAAGAGGCGCAGCTGGAGAAAGCTGGCTCTGACAACAGCGCTGATCTGCTTGTTAAAGGACAGTTCTGTGTCCAAAATGACTCCTAAGTTCCTCACAGACTCACTCAATGGAAAAGTTACTCTTGATAGAGTAACTTGATCAGGCTGGCCGAAAATTATGATTATTGACAATTACTGATTGTTTTCTGTTTCCATGGAGACAAGCGGGTGACCTCACTGGGACAAAGTACAAATCAGATCTGTGAAAAAATGAGTTAGGTTCTCTTAGTATTTATGGAGGCTATAGAATAGAAATGAATAGAATTCCTTTTCTTGCCATTGCACAAACTGCGCAAAGAAATTTAAAAGCCCGTCCACGATGGAGATAAATTAAGAAGCCACAGGCAGAGCTGAGCCACAGCACCTGTGCATGCCGCATCTTGGATCTCTATCGGTCATATTTAATTGAAAACAGCTGACTACTGAGAAACACTGCAAGTTTTAGCCTTAAAGCAGCAGTCCAGGTTCAGAAGTGTAAAATAGTATCCCAATAAGCCTGCCTGTATCGATACACATATTGCCAATGAGTTTGTCATATCCTTTCATATCCTGATATCGATACATCGAGTACAGCCTAGTGTACACTGAGGTTGTCCCACAGAAGTTAGAAAGTGCCTAAGATCAATGAGCCTGTGTACACTCACCTCCGAGGAGTGCGAATGTGGGTAAGAGAGCAGTGTGGCTCTCACGGAGACCGTAGAGGTCTAATGCGGCATTCAAGTCAATAAACAAGCATTCTCGCCGGAATCTACATGAATTTGTGCGGCTTTGGAGGAATCCAGAACTGCAGTTCACTGCAGCTGGTGTAACAGGCACTTTGCAACACCTGCACGTGTCCTGACCCAAACCCGCCTCGCAGTCAGAGCACACGAAACAAGTGCCACAGACATACGTTTTGAACCAAAAAATAATCTTTATTTTGTCATAGCTTGATAAAATGTGTTAATGGTATGAGTCATTAGGTATGCTTTAAACAGATTTTTCAGTAGTAATTTTCTGTTTATAATTTTCAACTTTTCAAACTTTTTCTTCACAAACTGCTTCTTGATTGGTGTAAAAAGATACATTTATTCATAACATCGTTCCACAACTCAGCCACATATCATACAGACTTTGACATGCTGATATTCTTTTGTAGGCCTACTGTCCCTGGTGCACCTTCTGATTTAAATATAGATTTGTATTCTGGTCCGCAGCAGCAGACAGGAGCAGAAGTGGACTTGCTCTAAAATAAACCCAGCTTAGATCATGTCTGCAGTTCAACAGGCACATTACATCACATCAAGATCAGTGTCTCAGCCCAACAATGCTCCTGTGGCTACGCTAATGCTACAACATGAACAGGTGACTTTGTTTATAAAAAGATGAGCTAATCCAGACTGTAACTGGGCAAAAGTGTTTTCATTTGGATCTTAATCTCATTGTTACCACGGTCACAGCGTCTGCACTTCACAAATACAGTCTCTCGCTTTGGTCAAAAGATCAGGGTGAAACTGTCAATCAAGATCGAAAAGAAGCAAACAAAGCTAACCGCTAGCGTTAGCATCAGATAAAGGTGATGAAGTGATACTGAGTGTACACAGACCTACAGCAGAGACATTTTAAGGACATTTTACACATTCACAAAAATGCACAAATACTTACACAGCCCATAGTTTCTTTTGTTTGTCACATTATTCATAAAAGCTGAGTGTGAGTGCATGTCTGCAGTGACAAGTAAAAGCTCTATGTGGCCTCTTCATTCATAAATGTGCGTACTCTGTGTCCCTTAGACTGCATATGATCGCTTTTCTCCAAAATGGTAAGCTTGTTTCTGCAGATTTTTAGTAAACCAAAATTTTCTATGTGTCAGCAATGGCTAGTCACCAGCACATAGTCTAGTTCAGAGGTGTCCAACTTTTTTTAACAGTGGGCAGCATTTTGAAGCCAATATGGAATTTAGGGCCAATCCGTACAGCTGTCGAAGTGAATCATTAAAATTT
>CM076398.1:4775124-4965052 GCA_038363315.1 Mugilogobius chulae
AAAAACAATCACTGAAAAAAACAACAATCACTGGAAAAACACAATCACTGGAAAAAAACACAATCACTGGAAAAAATAAAAACACAATCACTGGAAAAAAAAACATCAAAATTATATTCACTGGAAAAACACAACATCAAAAACACAATCACTGGAAAAAAAAAGCACTGGAAAAACACAAGCACTGGAAAAACACAACATCAAAAACACTCTCTGATGCTGGGTGTGAGAGTTAAAGAGGGGCGGCAGAGGTGTGGGGCACCAGGGCCAGGGTCCACGGAGCCTGGTCAGGTTGTTCACATTCATAGAGCTGGAAAGCTGTGTTGCCAGTGGTGCGTGGTTGCCCAATGTGCCACTCCTCCAAGGCTGGCTGAAAGGAAAGGCAAAAACCTACATTTTTTGGTAGACATAAGGATTGGTAACTAGGGATGGGCGATATATCGGTATCGATATCAGTATCAGCCGATATCCACAATAATTTAAGATATCGGCATCGAATCGACGGCCGATATTTGCCGCCGATATTTTAGGGGAGGTTTTCCAGTCTCTCTGTGGCATATACCAGCCTCAATTTGACCTAAAAGCTTCATATTTGCAATTTTGAACAGACTAAAGAAAACAAAGTATACATAAACAAACAATTAACCTAAAATTAGTCTTTATATTTACATAATAAATCCACAAAATATTTTTTTATATCAGATGATTATATTTGTTTGTAAGTTTTTGATCTTGTGAGTTGTGCTGTGGATTTTAAAGCAGAACCAAGCAACTTCAGCAGTAGAGCTCCCCCTACAGTTCTCTTCTGTAAATACCAGCATCAGACCTACAACATAACTTTTTTCCTTATGTAATTTTTTTCATCAATTTATAATTATTTCAAATAAGGCAAAGAAAAGTACATTCAAATATTTCACACTATCAAATGTACAAATAAAAGAGCCAGTGTTTCTCAGAAGAGCTGTCAAATTATAAGTGCAGGTTTTCCAGCAGGAGGCAGCAGAGAGCAGATGTTTGCTTCAAATGTGAAGAAAATACATTTGTAACCATCACACAAACTAACAAAGACATTTAACAAAGCCAAAATGTCCCTTAGATCTGCTGTAAAATATACCTATCGGTATCGGCAGTTATCGGCCAGATCAGAGGGCCAATTATCGGTTATCGGCCACAAAATTTCATATCGGCCCATTCCTATTGGTAACCATAAGCATTGGTAAATATAAGGATTGGTAAATATAAGGATTGTATAAGGATTGGTAAACATAAGGATTAGTAAACATAAGGATTGATAAACATAAAGATTTGTAAATATAAGGATTGGTAAACATAAAGATTGGTAAACATAAGGATTGGTAAACATAAAGATTGGTAAATATAAGGATTGGTAAAGCTGGTGTTGACAACTGAGACCTGAGTGTCACTAGATTTGGCTTTTGGTTCAAACTACAATCCAGCCCATCTTAGACTACAGAGACCTAGTTCACAGATCAGCATCAAAAACTGGATGTTATTTATCAGTCAGACAAACCCCACTGGAGCCTCTACTCTCTGCTGAAGTAGTCGTGTCTTCACACTTCAAACAAAAACTTTAGTTAGTAAAACTCCTTCATACCTTAGTTCCTTATTAAACATTCACAGCCCCAGTTGCACAATCCGGTCTAAAAGTCACATAAATCTGTCAGACAAGTCAGTGAAGCTCATACAACCGTTGGACAAACTTCATTTCAGTTTCTCTTTTGAAAGTGGCTGGAATAAACTACAGCGGGTTTTAAAACTCAGCTCTTTTTTTAAAAGCTCAATTTGTTGTATTTTACTAGATGATTACATGTTTTCAACACTGTAGGCTACTTTTACGTTTTTCTTTGAATGTTTGATTTGTTGTGTCTTGTGCTGCTGCCTTGCCAAGTCGTCATTGTAATTGAGAAATTATTCTCAATTGACCTACTTGCTAAAATATAGATAAAATGAATTCATTTCTGAACCATGTAAACCCACATGAATGTTCTACTTGACTACATATTTATTTTTCTCAAATTAAAAGTTGTGGCGGACACGTTGAATCTATTGTCTCACACACAAGACATTTTATTGTGAAGGGCAGTGAGAGGTTCAGGGCGGATGTTGTTTTTTGAACTGAGTTAACTGCCGAGTTGTTCCGGTGCAGAAAAGAAGTTGGAAGTTGAATAAAGCTGAGACCAAACCGTTCTACTCGTCTCTTTCTACAACCTTCCACATTGGTGACCCCGACGTTGGAAACATGTCGGTTGAGAGTTCTTCTGCTGCTGCTCCCCCGGCTGCCCCTGCTATTTATGCAGCCACGGTTAAACTCCCGGACTTTTGGCAGCACGACCCGGAGCCATGGTTCCATCATGTCGAGGCGCAGTTTCAACTCCGAGGCATTACGGCCGATGACACAAGATATTTTCATGTCGTTTCTGCTCTGGATTCTGCTACTACTCGCAGGCTAATGGGCTGCTCCGTGAACCACCACAAGCCAACAAGTACGCGGAGCTTAAGAAGCAGTTGCTGCAGCTGTATCAGCTCTCCGACATGGAGCGAGCCGACCGTTTACTCTCGCTGTCAGGCTTGGGCGACAGTAAACCTTCTGAACTGATGGAAAATATGTTAGCCCTGCTTGGATCAGGTGACGCTTCCTTCCTTTTCACCCACCTGTTCTGCGCCAGCTCCCGGTTTCTGTACGCACTACGCTGGCTGCCTCTGAGCTGGTGCGCAAGCGTGATTACCGGGGGTTAGCAGAAGAGGCAGATAGGCTGTGGCTGGCGTCTCGTCAATACTCCTCTGTGCATGCTCTTCTCCCGGTAGTGAGTCAGCGGTCCCCGGTGCTGTGGAGGTGGCGGCTGTCACTGAGCGTCGCAAGAAGGAGCACCCGCTGTGTTTCTATCACCGTCGTTTTGGAGTAAAGGCCCGGCGCTGCATTCCACCCTGTTCCTTTCAGCAGCCGGGAAACGAGACAGCCGGCGCTCGTTAGCAGCTGCCTGTACCGCGGATCTAACAAGCTGCTTTTCGTTGAGGACAGCATGTCAGGACGACGTTTCCTCGTGGATTCCGGCGCACAGCGGAGCATCATTCCCGCCTCCTCAGCTGACACTTTGGGACAGGGACAAGGACCTTTACTGGACGCAGCCAACGGCACACCCATCCGCACCTTTGGCACCAGGTTCATTACTGTTTGTTTTAATGAGCGTGTGTTTAACTGAATTTTGTTGTGCTTCAGTCGCAGTTCCTATTCTAGGTGCTGATTTTTTGTGTGCCCAAGGGCTGCTGGTGGATGTGGCTAATAGATGTTTGATTGATGCTGTATCTTTTGGTTCTACCCATGTACACTGGGGGAGCGGTCCGCTCCTTGCTAACTTGCTTGCTACTGGGGATACATACCAGCGCCTACTAGCCGAGTTTCCTGCCCTAACTGTTCCAAACTTTAATGCAGCAGTGGCCAAACATGGAGTAGAGCATTATATTACCACTGTAGGCCCACCAGTCTTTGCACGTTCACGCCGGTTAGACGCAGCTAAGCTCAAAAATAGCTAAAGCAGAGTTTGCGAATATGGAGCGGCTTGGCATTGTGCGCCGGTCTAACAGTCCTTGGGCCTCTCCCCTGCACATGGTGCCTAAAGCTGACGGTGGGTGGCGCCCGTGTGGAGATTTCAGACGCCTCAACAATGCCACAACTAATGACCGATATCCCGTCCCTCATATTCAGGATTTTTCTGTGCATTTAGTGGGTGCTACCATTTTTTCCAAAGTTGACCTGGTGAGAGGTTATCACCAGGTCCCAGTTCACCCCCCAAGATGTACCTAAGACAGCCGTGATAACACCTTTCGGACTTTTTGAGTTTCTACGAATGCCATTTGGGCTGAAGGGCGCTGCACAGACATTTCAGCGGTTAATGGACTCTGTGTTGCGCGACATGCCTTTCTTGTTCGTTTATTTAGACGATATCCTTGTGGCCAGCGCCACTGCAGGAGAGCACATGTCACACCTTCGCCAGCTGTTTGAACGACTTAGCGAGCACGGCTTGATTGTGAACCCGGCTAAGTGCCAGTTTGGTTTATCAGACATTGAGTTTCTAGGCCATCTGGTCTCCCACAGGGTGCAGTTCCGCTACCAGCAAAAGTTGAGGCAATTTCGGCTTTTCCGCGTCCCCACTCAGTGAAGCCCTACAAGAGTTTCTGGGCATGGTGAATTTTTACAATCGCTTTATACCGCGAGCCGCCCACATTATGCACCCCTTGTATGAGGCACTACGAGGACGGAGGCCTAACCAGGACATTGAGTGGACCCCAGATAGACTGCAGGCTTTCGAAGGGGCCAAGGTCGCACTTGCTGATGCTGCCCTTTTGGCCCATCCCAACCCAGCGCTCCCCTCGCCTTGACTACAGATGCGTCAGATTACGCAGTGGGAGCAGTCTGCGAGCAGTGGGTTGAGGGAGCCTGGCAACCACTGGCCTTCTTTAGTAGGAAACTGCGAGATTCTGAAAAGAAGTACAGTACCTTTGACAGGGAACTACTAGCACTGTTTTTGGCAACCCGTCATTTTAGGTTCCTTTTAGAAGGTCGAGCCTTTACAGCGTTTGTTGACCACAAGCCTTTAACGTTTGCTATGGCTAAGGTTTCGGAACCATGGTCTGCTCGTCAGCAACGGCAGCTTTCTGCTATTCCGAGTTTACTACGGACATCCAACATGTGGCTGGTAAAAATAACATTGTGGCGGATTGTCTCTCTCGGGCTCACGTGGCCACAGTGCATTTAGGAGTAGACTATTCTGCTTGGCTGAGGACCAACTCACAGACAATGACATTCAGCACTTCGGGCAGCTGACTCTGAGTCTAGTTTGCGTTTAGAAGATGTAGTCTTTCACGATAGTGGCACAACCCTTCTCTGCGATGTCTCGACTGGCATACCACGCCCGTTTGGTCCCCGTTAGTTGGCGTCAACGTATTTTTGATGTGGTTCATTCTTTGTCTCACCCTGGGGTTAAGGCGTCAATCAAGCTAGTGGGGGCAAAGTTGTATGGCCAGGTCTTCGTAAAGATGTCAAAACATGGGCTACTACATGCGTTTCATGCCAGCGAGCTAAGGTGCACCGTCACACTAAAACTCCCTTAGGACCCTTCCCATTCCAGCAAGACGGTTTGAACATGTTCATGTTGATTTGGTGGGCCCTCTTCCCCCGTCCAGGGGCTTTACCCATCTACTGACTTTAGTGGACCGTACTACTCGATGGCCTGAGGCTATTCCCCTGTCGTCTACTACTTCAGAAGAGGTAGCCAGGGCATTCATTTACCACTGGTCTCGAGGTTTGGGGTCCCTTAGATATGACATCAGATAGGGGCTCGCAGTTTACCTCTGAGTTATGGAATGCTGTGGCTAAGAGTTTGGGGGTTAAGCTTCATCGTACTACCGCCTATCATCCGCAGGCTAATGGACTATGTGAACTTTTCACCGTTCTATGAAGGCCTCTCTCCGTGCTTCTCTGTGGACAGTTGTTGGACGGACAGGTTGCCCTGGGTTTTATTGGGTTTGCGTTCGGCTCCCAAAGACGACCTCCAATCTTCTGCTTCTGAAATGGTTTTTGGTCAGACTGTGAGAGTTCCTGGGGAGTTCCTGGCTTGCACTACTGGGCCGGGGCCGTTCTGGAAGAAGCGCAGGCAGTGCAGCGGAGTGGTGGGGCGCGAAAGACTGGTCTCCACTATGCTAAGTTGTATTCCTTTTTTTTTTTGCTTAAACCAGGCTCACTCTGAGATCTACAGTTGACGCAGTTCCCCGTCTTTCAGTTCTGGCCGGACGTGCCTCGAAAGCTGTGGAGAACACGTGCGAAGTAGAGGGCGGCGGGTAGGGGGGGCCTCCCCCTCTCCTCCACCGTTTTTGATTGTGTTTTTCTGCACACCCGGTCGTTAGTGACAAAACTGGTAATAATGCACACTGTAAAAAAAAACTATTTTAGGTCGCGAAAGATGACGTGATTCTTCGATGTCTCTAGTGAGCTGTGAATGGTGTATTACTCTAGTATGTCTTTTGTGCCTCTGGACCCGGAGAGGATGGAGAAGACCTGATTCGAGGTGGTTAAGAACAGGGAACCAGGTGTCAGGAGATGGATGCCTGGGCGGAGCTTCTATAGTCCATTTACAATTGGAGCAGACCAGTAATCGCCATCTCTACCCGCCGAAATCCCCGGCGTATAAGTAGACGTCCCTCCATCCCCCTGGCCTTCGTCACGACGGTTCTGAACGCCTTCAACCCTAGGAAAGCAGACTGCCCACCCCGCACCACAGCCGCCCTTTTGGCCTGAGCAGGAGTGAGGGTGGGGTACTTCTTGTATATCATTAATCTATTATGTCTTTCATACAAAGAGCCTGGAGGGGGGGCATTTGCGGACGCCGCCTCCCCCCCCCTGTCCTAATCCCCTTTTTTTTGTTTTTTATTAAAAGGCACAGAGCTATACGAGTGCAGCAGACAACCAGGTGGGCTTTACAAGAACTCATTGACAGTTCGCAAGTCCGGGCGGCGTTTGGTGGCTAACAGTGGAGTGCATCTGGGGCTGATTGAAGCGAATGAGACACCCAAATGTTGCTAGCAGTAAAGTCTTGGACAACACGATTGTCTCCCATGTGCGGTTGAATTGGTTTGGGCTTCAGAGCTGAAGTTGTGCGGGCTCTTCGTGAGCCTGAAGACGTTCTCTCTGGACTCGCAAGGTCGCTTTGGTTTGAAACAACAGGTGATGAAATGACTTTGTTAGGAAAGATGATTTTAAAGCCTTGCTGTAAAAATGTCGGTTGATTGTTTTTCTAGATGGTTCTAACCTGATCTCACATGTATGATATATGGGGTGTTTTTAGCATGGTTTGGGCTTGTGGGAGATGGCGTGCTACCGTCACCAGCACAGCTGGTGGAGATAGAATCGGGACAATGTGACTCGGCTTTTTTGTTACCAACTTCCTTGGCTGTGTTGGTGAAAGAGGCTACACCAAGCCTTTTATATCAAGCTGTGTCAAACTAACAGAAACTTTGTTTTCTTTCCAAATGATGGCACTCAAAACAGGACAATAAGTTTCTATAGTAAGTGGCTTATTCGAGAAACTGCTTTGTCATCGTGAAAGATCTCTGCTTGGCTGTTGTTTGTTCGTAATTAGTGTTAGTAGCTCCGATTACTAATGTTTCTGTCTCACATAGTGTGCTGTTTGTTTTTTTGATACAGCACAATAGGCTTGACCAGGACCAACAAAACAGTGACTTTATAAGGAAGCAATGCCCTTTGAGGTTGTGCTCTGAGTACCAAGATGGACACCGGACTATGTCTGGAGGGAGAAGTGGCTCTGCTAGTTTATCAGCTCATGCCCACACTCACTACACTCTGTGTTTACCGTGCTGTTTTTTTTTCGCTTTTCTCACCACGTGTTAAGCACGAAGTTTATGCAGTTGTGAACAGTGAAAGTTTATTTGCAGATGAATTCCCAATTCATGCCCGCCAGGCCACTGTCCACATGAAAAGAGTTGTGCGTTGTGAAATAAAACTGGATTTAGTGTTCTGTGTTTTTGGTTCTCTTCATGTTCAATAAATGGCGGGGGGGGAAGAGTGATTTGCCTGATGGGTGTGGAATTAATTAGAACATTTGTAATAAAAGAGAGAGCCCTAACTATAAATAAGTAAAGTGATCCTTGTGAATAGAAATCTTTGTGTATGATAGTTTATGTATGGGTTGGGTTAGAGTTCCAGTGCGAGCATACCAGTTGTCTCCACCTCAAGTTTCTATGTGCCGTGTTCAGACCTTAGTCAGCGAAAGCTTTGTATATGTTATCAGCACATGATAGCGGCATATTCATCGCTCCCTGTTTTTAGGACTGCAAACCAACACCTCGTAACCGAGGCACCGATTGTCGTGTCCTCCGGAGTCTGAGTTACATGGAGATTGATCTTTCTCAGGTGATAGAAGTGAACATAGCTACAGGGAGCAAATTTTCGTGATCGTGTTTTTTACGTGTTTTTAAATAAAAAGGCAGCAAAAATGTGCTGACGTGGGAAGATAATTGCAGTTGGCAACCTGCATCCTGCTCACCAGGGCAACGATCCTCGATGAGAACCTCACATTTCGTTAGGTAACAGCGTTGCTACTGTTTCGGTAAGGTCTCGAGGAGGATTAGCCTATTATCCTGCCCCGTACTCACCCCTAAAGTTATGCGGACGCGTCGGAGAGGTCGGGATATTTAGGTTTCCCAAACGTTACTGTTAATTTTTTTTTATGTATATTTGGTATTTTGTGTGTTCGGGGGGACCTGTGTGGCGGACACGTTGAATCTATTGTCTCACACACAAGACATTTTATTGTGAAGGCAGTGAGAGGTTCAGGGCGGATGTTGTTTTTTGAACTGAGTTAACTGCCGAGTTGTTCCGGTGCAGAAAGAAGTTGGAAGTTGAATAAAGCTGAGACCAAACCGTTCTACTCGTCTCTTTCTACAACCTTCCACAAAGTTCTGAAAAAGGAATCTGTTCCAAAGTTTCCAGAGGTCAAAGTGAAACTTTGAGGCTTATATGGAATCTGGATAAAACCCAGAGTTTTATTTTTTTTTAAATTTTACATAAAGCTGAAGTAATTTAACTAAAATTAGTTTAGTTTAGGCATAGCCTCAGAAAAAAGTTACAATATTTGAGAATTTTGTTTATTTAATTTTTGGTTCATTAGAAGAGTTTTTGAACAAACTTTCAGTCATCCCAGAATGATTGACCTGCCTGTAACACTAAAAATCTTCTTCTATAAAGAAGTATCTTAAAATGTATACAGGAAAAAAAAGCATCAACCTAAATGTACTTTTATTCAAATAACATTCACTTTCAGTAAAAAAACACAGAAATGATTCATATTACAGTCTGTTGAGTAGAGTTCAAAACACAAGATCCCTTTTACAAAGACTCGTAGCACCATCAACAGTACATTAGACAACATGAGGTTTGACTTTAGACATGAGGATACTGACACATGGTTTATTGCATGTAACCCTTTAGGCCTTGTTTGCACCAAGTGGACTGGGACCAGCACACTGCAAAAAAAAAGCATCACTTCAGACCAGAAGCAGTACATTATCCAATCAGAAAGTCTCTGTGGCTCTTTCTTGAGTGCTTTTAAAGAAGACCTATTGTGTTTTCCACGCCTTTACTAATACAACTTAATTTACATTTAGTAAAACAAAAAAAATATGTTACACAACTTGGAAACAAACCAGTTCATAGACTTCTTGTTCAAAACGTATAAGCCCCGCCTCTATATAGTAGAATGTTACTTTAAGAAAAGAAAAGATATCCTTTATTTGTCCCACAATGAGGAAACTCCACACAGTTCAACAACAGTAGGGAAATAGAAATATGCAATCAAACAAAATAATAATTTTAAAATGATCGACCAGTCAGCACCTGCTTGTGCTTCCCAAAACTAAACTTAGAAGAGTTATAATAAATAATCATTTTGTAAATAATCATTTAAATAATCATTTTGTTTGATTGGCTACACAATTTAATTTACTCTATTTTTATTGTTTATGATCTGAATTAATGGAGAAATCAAGTAAATACAGTCAAGTGGGCAGTTTGTTTTTTTGCACTGGAGCATCAGCTGCAGGACAAAACAAGCAGCAGTCAATCAAAACACAACCAGAGGTGTGGACTTACAAGTCATGACCTGGACTGGAGTCAGACTTGGGCCTCGACTCGGGACATTTCTTTTTTGTGACCAGAATTTTATTTTCAATGGGATCAATTATAAAAATCATTGAAGTTGTAGAAATATAAGTGTTTGGTAGTTTGATTTAAAGACTTGCAAAGAAAAACAGAGGACTCGACTTGGACTTGTGGGGCTCTGACTTGACTTGGACTTGAGGCGAGAGACTTGAGACTTGCAAAAACAGTGACTTGGTCCCACTTCCGAACACAACAGTTAGAACATGACTGAAAAACTCAAAAATATTGAATATACAGAACAGGTCCCCTTTAAAATACATCAGGAAAAAAGAGCAAAAGAAAACTTCAAAATCTAAATAATAATATATGACAAAGATTCCAAACTGGTCCAAGACTACTGTTACATACATTAAAATTGCGTCTGGTCATTTAAATACTTTAGACATGATTTCATTTTTGCAGTGTAGTGCAATGCAGCTGATCTGGTTCATGAAGTGAGATTAAAGCTGGAGAACTGAAAATGTTCAGAGCCATGTGACTATACAACTATCTGACTCTTTAGTTAAGCCATAGTAATGAGCCGTAAGGATGAGTGAGGAAAGGTGAAACGCCTACTTCCTTTTGTCAAGTTTGAAAATGAGTACTCCAGCTTTAATTTGACTCATGACAGAAGTGGGTTTCTTTTTGCAGTGTGGTTCAGTGCAGCTGATCTGTTTGAAATGTGAGTCGACACATTTGTGAAGAAATTATCTAAACAGCAGAGGTAGTCCCAGGCCTGAGGTACAGAAGGCGGTTTGTCACAGCTGTGTGTGAGAGTTTATTTGTGTGAGAGGAGAGTTTCTTGTGTGAGAGGAGAGTTTCTTGTGTGAGAGGAGAGTTTCTTGTGTGAGAGGAGAGTTTCTTGTGTGAGAGGAGAGTTTCTGTGTGAGAGGAGAGTTTCTTGTGTGAGAGGAGAGTTTCTGTGTGAGAGGAGAGTTTATTTGTGTATGAGGAGAGTTTCTTGTGTGAGAGGAGAGTTTATTTGTGTGTGAGGAGAGTTTCTTGTGTGTGAGGAGAGTTTTCTTGTGTGAGAGGAGAGTTTATTTGTGTGTGAGGAGAGTTTTCTTGTGTGAGAGGAGAGTTTATTTGTGTGTGAGGAGAGTTTTCTTGTGTGTGGGGAGAGAGAAAGCGTCTGCACTGAACGTGCTTGTACCAGACTGCTTGGTAAAATCAAAGCTGTATACACTGGGAGCAGCTGCATATTAACAATAATCTCTCATATGTACAACACAGCATCACTGCTTTCATCTATTTAATGTCACAAATACAACACTGTTATAAATATAGGATTCAGTTCATTCCCTGCTCATACAAAGTGTTCATAGCTCTGCGTCCTTACGTCGAGCTAACCGTTGAAGCAGACCGGGCCGACCTGGAAGCCAAACTTCTGGTTTCCGTTTCCAAAGTCAGAGACGGCCACGTCAACGATGGGAAGAGAGTTAGAGTGAGGAGCGTCCAGCTCCAGAAGTGTCCTCTCTTGTCCTGAGCGACTCTACACACAGAAGCACATGAAGCCAGCGTTAGCACAACGCACTGCTAAAGGAAGAAGTTACTAGAATACACTCTAATAGTCTAATACGAGATCAGATTTCTTTCATTTTTACAATGTATTTTATTAATGCATAATTTGGCAAGGATGGTCCCATTGATATATAATATGTCTTTTTCCAGATACAGCTGTGCAGAGTAAAGCTTTCCACCCTGTGGCTCAGGAGCCAGTAGCTCCCCAAACCATTTTGGAATCACACACATTCCAATAAATAATTCATATTTGCTTATGCTTATTGTATCCAAAAACTTTAGGTTCCAAAATTTTTGCACAAAGAAATACAAAACAGTACTGATAAACAAACACGCAGGTATCATTCAAAACTGGCTGCCACGGTTAATACTGACCACATTTCTTTGCTCTTTGAGTACGAGTTCTCTGACACATGTTATTTAAAGATTTACATGTATTTTGATTCACTTACAGGAAAGTTGTGAGTGTGTAGATGATGCCTTGTTGGATATGCTTCATGCAGTTTATCAACATCTGCTCTGTGCGTGGTATGTTTTATGATTTTTCTAGTGCTATGAACACCTTACAACTGCACATTTTTAGCAAAGAAATGAATGAGCTATATTTAATATTTATATGCTAAGCTGCATGTTTGTTGTTCTCCCAAACAGGCAAACTCTGACTGCTGTGGCTTTTTCTTCTGATATTGACGTTCAGCCCCCTCTTTTATTCACTGACTGAGAGAAGCTTTGTTGTGTCAAAAATATAATACTTCAACAACTTAAAAAGCTCACTAAATAAAACGTACAACATGGCTGCACATTGTGGGGCATGTTGAGGGTTTGCCTTTTTCATGAGTGAGAAGGTCTACAAAATGAATATTATTGTGATTTGTTTGCTGCAGCTTTTATGTTTATTATGTGTATGTTTAAGTGTATGTTTAGAATGCACATGTATCTTTGTAGATATTTCGAAAAAAGAAAAAGAAATTATGCCTATATTTCAAGATATTTTATTAAATATTTACTGGTTTTGTTTTCATGTAAGCATTAGTATCACTTTTTGTCAATTATGAGCTTGATTTGTATGTGATATGAACAAATCCCTGGTTCATGCTGTTAGTTCATATTTGTTTCCAGACAAAGCTGTGGCGTGCGTCTCACCTGACAGCCGTCGTACAGTGCATGGATGTAGTGTGTGTTCTCCTGCTTCAGCTCCTCTCCGTCGCTGCCTCGGAAGCGCAGTGCGTGCTGGTGGTTGTGGGTGGCGCTGTGGAGCCAGGCCGCAGAGTTGAGGCAGTGGTAGGTGAAGCTCTGCCTGGCTGTGGCGCTCAGCAGTTTGAGGAAGTTGAGCTGCACCACGTGGACTGGAGTTCCCTCAGAGCCTGAGTAGGAGAACTGAACACATACACATGTGAAGACTCAGAAAACTCTTCTTCCATCTACATTACTGTTGAACTACTTTATGTGTATGAGAACAGAGTGGTACCAAGGATGGCTGCATTGTTGGGAAGAACAAGGATACACGGATTAAATGAAAATATATATGTGTGATCTAGTCCTTGATTTAACTATTTTGAATATTTAAATGTAATAATAATAATAATTGTTTTTCATTTTCTGCTCTTTGGTCAGTTTGCTCTGTCATGTTAACACAACAAAATGGTCCAATCTGCTCCGAATTTGTTTTATTATTTAATTTATTGCAAGTTGCATTATAATGTAGCTTAAAGGTGGGTAGCTGATTTTCACACTGCAAACACGATTTAGGTTTTAAATTTGACCACTTCCTCTCAAAAATCTCTCGACAGATGGTTAATATCAACATGTATTCATTTGGATGCAGTGTTTAGCTTATAAATGTCTTTTAACAAACAATAAAGTGAAACTGGAGTGACCACCCCAAGCACAGCCAATCAGAGCGCTGCATTTGGCTCCTGATAAGAACTAAAATTCTTTATTATTCAGTCCAGACAACACACAGTGGTCTAATTTTTTCACAAAGTGCTGCATTTATTCTATACTTTTTAGTGGAAAGCACAAAGTTTACTAATTTACAACTGAAAAAGTTAGCTACCCCAACTTTAAAAAACTAAAGTGTCCGTTAAGCCTTTGTTTGGTATTGAGGTCTTTGTCTGAATGAACAATGTACTTTTCATCAGAAATGTTATTTTACATTTTGTCCAGGAGGCCACCAGAGCTGGTTCCTCTCTACGAGGAGGAGCAGGGGCTCTCAGGGCTGGAGGATACTGATAAAAATGAATATCTCGGTACATTTTTGGCGGACCTCGATAACGATATTTGGACGATATTGTGCCAGCTCAGCATAAACGTTCACAAACTTAGTAACCTGAGTTGAACAGGTTTTGACTTTAAATAAAGATTTGCCAATATTTTTTTTTTTCCTAGTATAATAATTTTAAGTTTGTGTTTTTTTTTCTTTTTTTTAGTTAAACAAAAATTATATTCTTGTTCCATTGGGAATCTTAGTTTAAATCTACTCAAAACATGTTAATCATTCTTATTCCAGGCACAAATTGTCTTGTTATCTAATTTCAGATTTTTTCCAGTGTGTTTGATGATGAGACAGATATCTGTCAAATTAATTTTCCTCTTTTTTTGAAGCATTTTAAGTTCCAAATTCATATAAACTTTCCTTGTCTATTAGAAAGTATACAGCATTACTTATTTAATTTTTACAGTAAATATATTGCATGATATGCTCGATATTCATTTTTTTCATATCTCCAAAACAACATTCACGATATTATCTAAAATGTGATTTATTGGCCAACTCTAGTGGCTCTACTCAGAGTTCCTCCCGTGCGACTGAGCTCCTCTATCATCTATCCACGTTCTGGTCTTTCAGTAATTACTCAAAGCACTGTTCCTCAGAGACTGCAGATGGAAACTAGCTGCTTAGCTAGAACCTGGTGCAGATCATCTTTATGAGCATAATGTCTCTGTATATTGACCCTGACTACTGTAAAAAATACTAATATGTAAGGCTGCAACAAAGGTAGTTAAATAGTTTATGCATTAGAATTAGAATAATAGCACCAAGTCATTAACACTTTGTTTAGTATTAATAATGCTATTACTTTATTATCAATATTATTGATGTTTTTATCATCATTACTGCTGGTATTGGTATTATAGTCACCCATCATTATCACTATTTTTATTATCGTTATCATCGCTACCATTATTATTATTATTATATGCATTTACATATATATTATTTTGTATTAATATTAATCAATAAACCAATCATTCCACTTATGCACTGAGAAACTTGCACTAAACCTCCAAGACTTTTAAACAAACAGCCTAGAGGACAGTCAGACTTTTTACTTGTAAATGAGTCAAATTGGTGTTTTCCAATAAAAAGTGAAACACTAAATAAGTGAAACATTGTGAACAAAATGAGACCACTGAGTACTGTCTGAATTGAAAAATAAAGAATAGGAGCCCACTACTGCGTTCTGATTGGCTGAGCTGGGTGGTCTTCTCCAGTTTCACTTTGTTGTTTGTAAAAAAAGGTTTTAAGCATGAATATATGTCAATATTAACCATGTGTTGAAGGATTTATCAGGGTTGGTACAGATGTTAACTTATGGTTTTCCAGAACTTTTCAAGGACTTTTCCAAAACAAATTTGAACATTATCATGACCTTGTATTCACACACACATACACACATTTCAAATTATTTGTTTTGGGCTGGACAATTAATCGAGATATCAAATTGAAACGTCATTACTTGATTGTATGCTTTGAAACGAAATCGACGAAAACCAATCCTATGTCAGTCAAATTTAGTGATTTGGAGCAAAAGTCAAACTTTAATCAGAAACTTCAGAATGTTGATATACAATTTAAAAAAAAACTAATGAATGAGACATATTACAAGTTTTTGGTTATGCTCATAAAGACCATTTTTCTTTTGTTTTTGAAAAGGTTAAACAAAATTGAACAAAAAAAATTGATCAATATGAGGAAAAAAAATCTTAATTATATTTTTTCCCAGATTGCCCTGCCATAGTTTAAAGTGACTAGTTCATTAAATTAAATGCAATCATTTAGTTTCAAACCTTTTAGTTACCACATAATGTTAAAATCTTTTTTGTTTTGTTTTTGTGGAAAGAGTGTTAAAATGTTTTGTTGCAAATTTATAAATGTAATAAAATCACTACAACACATCCATTTTTTTAGGGGCACATTTTTAAATGTTGTTTCTCTGTCTTAGCTAAACAAAAGCAGAATTGTGTTGTAGTAAACCACCTTCCATTTTTTAACTCAAAATATTTTTAATTTAACTTTTCCAAAACCAGTAGAATTCCAAAACTTTTTCAGGGCCTGGAATTTTGATTTAAAATTTCCATGACTTTTCCAGGTTTTCCATGACTGTACGAACCCTGATTTATGAGAGGAAATTGTCAGATTTAAACTTAATTGCTGTGTAAAAATTAACTACTCCACCTATACATGTGGATATAGTCATATTCTATTCAAAAAATAGAATATGACTTTGGTGATTTATCCGTTTCCTGATGTTTCCTGAAGAGTTGCGTTTGCAAATGAAGCCTGCTTGGTCCTTGGCCTTGGTTCAACCTGCTAATGACCTGCTCATTTTGATCAGTCAGTTTGGATCGTGACATATTCCAAGTATTTATTTACTTTTTGCGACTGAGGCAGAGCGGTTCTTTGGATTTCAAAGGAACAGGGGGACTTGATGATGTCATTCTTACAGTTGCATACCTGTCTGCCTTTTCTGAAGTCACTGTACCACGAGCCAGGCTTCTCTCCTTTCCAAGCAGCTAACTTCACCTGCTCAATACAGAAGAATAAACATCAACCATGACTGCTCCAAAATCTCACAGTGATAAAACTATGCAGACGAACCGATTGGAACTTCTTGTCAGGGTACAGACATGTCTCTCCCTGTGCAGTAAAGTTACAGAAGGCTTTGAAGGCGTCTCTATGGCAACCCTGGTTTGGATCGATCCAGTAGTCTCCTGAAAACAGGGCACACAGAGCAGCTGTTACAGTCACATTTATTCATATTTATTCTCTGTTTTCATGCACAAACAAATGAGTGAGGTTTGTGTTTAGTTACCATGACTGCATTTATAATTTCCACTGTTTCTCTGTGCTTTGACAAAAAAACACACGCTACGAAATGGAATATTCAAACTGAAAAAAAAAAAACATCAAGGCAACTTAAATAAGCAGCTCTGGTCAAAGTAGTGTTTTAGTGCTTAAGCCATTGGAACTGTTACTGAAGCTCTATAACAGTGTCCACATTCTCTAAAACAATACTGTTTCTTTTAGAGACAGAACACTGCACAGGACGGACAGATGTTTAGCATAAAAGACACTATTACTGCTGCTTTCAAGAGATTCATAGATAAAGTGCTCTCACCACGAGGGGATCTGTTCTCATTTCACATGACAAAAAACATCAGTAGGGTATTTAACCCTTGTGCACCCCTGCAAAATGCACTCTCATTTTTAACACCCATTGTTTTTATATAAAACTAACTTTTTTCACATCAATCTCTTCATCTACTTCTGCTCTAAACATAGATATTAAATATTATATACATTATTGAAATTTCAACCCCTTAAATGCTGTTATAAAATGAGAAAGTAGCATATTTTTGATGTTGAAAAAGTGAAAAAAATGGAACCTTTCTTGGTTTGGGATTTTTAGAGGCTGGTGGTGGCCTAAAATAGTCCCAAAACTGATTTGGTCACTTTTATAGTTTTTGCACAAAGTCCATTTTAAGACCTAAAAACACCATTGGCCCAGCTTTAACACACCTATGACAAAGCAGTAACCGCTAACAATACCCTTTTACTTTTTACATATTATGAACATTTCTCAAACTTTTTTTCACATACATCTCTTTAACTACTCCTGCTCTAAACATAGATACTAAATATTGTATAAATTATTGGAATTTTAACCCCATAAAAGCCTTGTAAGTGAAAAAGTATATACATATGTTTTTGATTGAAAAACATGAAAAATGTGGTATTTTTGCATTATACTTCAATACATTTTACTTTTTTAGTGTGGGATTTATAGAGGCTGGGGGTGTGCTAAAATAGTGCCAAAACTGACTTGGTCACTTTTTTAGTTTTTACATAAAGTACATTTTTTAGACATAAAAACACCTTTGGTAAGTAATAATATCCCATTACTTTTTACATATTGTAAACTTTTCTTCAACTTTTTTCAAATCAATCTCTTCATTTACTTCTGCTCTACTCATACATATTCACTTTTATTTCATATTTTGACATTTTAACCTGCCTAAGTCCAGCTAACATGTGAAGATGGTTCCTATAAGGGCTGTACTGCAGCAGCTCACAGCTCCTGACAGACGCCCTAGGGGCTCTGAAGAATGGCTCAAATACACACAATGATTAGGGATCAATACATTTGACCTCTACCTTTACACTGAAACACTTTTCTACTCTCTGTCTACTCATTTCGAGAGTCACAAAGAAAACTATGAGCCAAATGGAAAAAACGTTCCCTTGAAGTTTACGTTCAAATTAACCTGTGTAAACAAAGCTGTACTTTGTTTTTTGTTTGGGTTTATCTGCTGGACAAGTGTTTGATGGCTCTAATTCTGACTCTGTTTGAAGTGAAAAAGTGTGTTTGCGTGTCTGGGTAAGTCAAAATAAGGCTCTACAGGAGAATAAAAGAGGAATACATTTGAGGATGTGATTTAGACTAGATTTGATTGTGATGGTTTTTCACACTTTAGAGTTCCACTTGCATTCTGACTCTCTCACACCTACAACAGTGGCCCCATATATTTTTTTTACACAGGTACAAGCAGACAACACTTAGGCATCCCCCCCTAAAAAAAAAAAAATTGGGGGTGAGAAAAAAATCCAGCAGAAGTGGGAAAGACATTTGTAGGTTCAAATGCACGTTTGTGTTGCATTCAAGGAAAATAGGAAAATCCCACTAAAAATGAAAATCCTTAAAAAGCTTAAAAATGTAACCCTTTTCATCAGAGAAACAAAAAAAAAATATTTCTAAGATCACATTTTAAAACAAAATGTTAAAAAAGTGTGTTTATAATGGAAGTCAATGGGACAAAAATGCACTCTAGGACCACGGGTGTGAGTATTTGAATTATAGGCTTAAAAAATTACTTGACACAAAATAACCATGAAAGAGCATCAACAAATACACAATCTGACCAAGTTTTATGAGATTTGTTGCACCACAACCAAAGTTATTGGAAAAAGAAAAGTTGTGATGGACAAAAATGCACCAAGGGGTGTGTATTAATGCAGGTTCCCAATAGTCAGATGGTTAAAGAAACTGCTTCCTAAATCTGAAATGCCAGTTTGTAGTAAAGTACAGTGTGTGAGTACCATTAGGCAGCTGAGGCTGCAGCAGCCACAGTTCTTTACAGGAGCGAGCTGGGCTCAGGTAAGTGCCTTGTGGGTTCCTTAAGCCCTCCACATCCACCTTCATGGAGGAGAGAGAGGCAAAGACCTCCTGCATGGCCTTCCCGCTCTGCTCCGGCTGGTCTGCTTGGAGCTGTTCTTCTTCTGCTGCATTGATAGTTTCATCTTCCTCTCCATCTGGAGCAGAGATGTGTTCCCTGCGCCTGCGGCCCTGCTGAGGCAGGGGGGACATGCCTACTGCTGCGGGGCCCTGCACATACACACACAGGGCTAAGAAGAAGAAGACTTAAACATGCAGGTGGTTGTGTCTGTAAGGTCACCCACTGGAGGTCCGGGTAGGCCGGCTGGGCCATCGTCCCCTCTTTGACCGATGGGACCCTGAGCAAAGACATCAGTGTAAACGTGGAGACTACAAAAGTACAGGAACAGGAGAACTACAGTCAAATGTCTTTTACCTGGCTCCCTTTGGATCCCTTTTCACCAATAGCACCCTTTTCAGAACAAACAGCACCATTAGCATTTATCTCGTTGAGTTCACAGAAATAATATCAAGTCTAAACTCACAGAAAGTCCGCTGGGTCCTGGAGGGCCTGGGGGACCTGCGGGGCCGACTGGACCCTAGCATTATTATACAGAAAGCACACCGTTACACACATGAAGACATGTGGGTTGTCTACAGTCAGTACCTCCTCTCCTTTAGCTCCAGGCAGGCCCTGGTTTCCTGGCAGCCCTCTGTCTCCCTTCTCCCCGATGTCTCCCGGGGGTCCTATCAAACCTATGAGCCCACCATGGCCCTGTGCACAGACAGTGTCATGAACAGGATCAACGTCAATTTCAAATAATTACTAGGAATGTACAGATCTTCTCTTGTGAAGATAAGTGCTGAGCTACGTGTGTGTTTTATCTGGATAGACAAAGAACATTCTGATCTGAGCACTCTCTTAAAATATACTAGAATATAGAATAATCTGTGACATTCTTTTCTAGAACCTTGTCTATCCTTTATTACAGTAAAAATCTACAATGTACACAAGACTAGGTCTGATCCCAGTCATGGCCAGTGTGAGCTGGTATGTTTGTGGATGTGCTCTCAGCGTGGGCCTAGCTTTACTTGTGCTTTACTAGCTTTACTCACCTTGTCTCCCTTCCTTCCTGGGTCTCCCTTCAGTCCAGGTAATCCAGGTGGCCCCTGTCAAACATGAACATAGATTACACTTGATCAGTGCACATAACAACAGTACACAACACCCTACTCACACAAAGGTTGTCTCACTGATCATACCTGCACCGCACACATCACACATACAGTATATTATATCGACTTTTACAATAAAACCCATTAAATAAACTGTGATGTCGTTCCTTCTTTTTGAGCCATGAGGTTGTAACAGTACCATTGGTCCTGGAGGTCCTGACTGCCCCGGGGGTCCGTTTAGCCCTTGCTCGCCCTGCACCACAGACATAAACAGGTTGGAACGCTGTAAACCATGGACTGTTTGATATGAGTGTGAGCTGGACTGACCGCTGGTCCTGGTATGCCTCTGAGGCCCTGAGGTCCTGCTTTTCCTGGGTGGCCCTGCCCTCCTACTGGTCCCGTCTTTCCTACAGGCCCCTCCAGCCCCAAAGCACCCTGAACAACACACAGAATATATTTGGCACATTATGGAGGGAGGTACTTTGGGTCAGAAAAAGACAGAATTCTATTTAAAATTTGTTTGTGAAACCTTATAAACTTAACTTTATTGTCCACTGTAATGGAACTGTGTCTTTGGTTCACTATCACATACAACACAAAACCAGTTCATGTGCTTCTATTTGATTGATAAAAATGACATTTAAAAGACACATGCACATTTCACTCAGTGCCTATTTAACAAATCCACTGCATTTGTACTCATTCTTTAGTTTCCGAGAGCATTTAGTATCGACACCATGAGCATCAACTTAAACATATCAGAAAGGATGGACATTCTGTGCACAGCTGACTGGTAATGAAGCTATTATTGTTTTTTACATTGAAAGAGCCGTATTATGGATATGAGTTAGTTCATACAGTAGCTGGTTATCCCGGCATGTGCCTTCAAACTCTTAATATTTCATTTTTTCAAAATCCCTCTAGGAATAGGCTCTGAAATTCCAGCAGCAGGGTGATCTCTGTCAGAACTTACACACTATAACTAGGCTATAGCACTCACCTTTGCCCCTTTTAGCCCGTGCTTTCCTTCAGGACCTGGTTTTCCCAAGTGGCCCTGAGAAACATAGACCATATTATAGTCAGTGTGACACTTAGACAACAGGCTTAGGTTTAGTTTAGAGGTGAAGAAACAAAAAACTCACTCTTCGTCCTGGGGCTCCTGGAGGACCTGGCTCTCCTGTAGCGCCTGGTGGCCCTAAAAAAAGAGATGTGGTCACTGTTTGCATCCACAAACCGGAACAATCCATCTGACACTTTGTAGGAACACTCACCCCTTTCCCGGGGTCCCCTGTATCTCCTTTAGAACCTGGCAAGCCGTCAACCCCCTGAAGACACAAATACGCAGCTATAGCAGTAATCTTTGAGTGAGTCAGTCTCAACTTTAACAGAACAAGAATTTGATCACAACTGAAAGACTTTAAAGAGAAGCTACTCAAAACCAGTTTAGACCCCGTCATGTTTGTTTAGAAAGTTCATTCCGTCTCTTGACATTCAGTTTTCATACTTACACACTTAAACATACTTACATTGGGCCCCGGCTCTCCCTGCTGTCCCAGATCTCCTGTGAGGCCGATTGGACCCTGTGGAGACAACACAGCACTTATCTACTGTACAGTACAAGACATTTACAGTCATAGAGCCTTACAGAGTTGCCCTTAGCTCCGTCTTCTCCTGTGGGGCCCCTGGCTCCTGGAGGCCCAGCAGCTCCAGGGGCTCCTGTATCACCCTTCTCTCCTTGGTCTCCTTTCTCTCCCTGAAACACATAAAATGATTAGGTGAAATCCAGCACACAGAAGGCACAGTAACTATTGAAAGTAGACTTACTATTCTTCCAGCCAAACCCACAGGCCCTGGATCTCCAGCTTCTCCGTCCTCACCCTAGTCACAGCACATGTTCAGTACACACACAGTGGTCAAAGTAGATGAAGAGAAGATAAACTTACCTTTTCTCCCACAACGCCTGGCTGTCCAATCATGCCTGCACGCCCTGGTGGGCCCTGCGTACACGACATGTAGATATTTTACAAATCCCACTTCTAAACTGTTTACTTGTGAAGTTCATAGAGTGACTTTCTAACTAAAAGTATGACATAAAAAACAAGGACAAGGAGGCCTTTTGCATTGTACTCGCAAAGAGAGCATCACCTACAACAAACAAAGAAACTACTTCTTCCACAACAGGACCAAAGTACCTAATCCTTTAAGTACTATTACTTTGAGATGAACCCAGGACTGTCATCAAAGTTGAGCTTGCATCAGCAGATAGAAACTTTTCTTTAGATAATCTTCATATAAAGTTACCCCAAACATAATAACCCAGGACAATGATGAATTGCTGAGGATACACCAGGTAACATCGTTAGTGGTCAAAAGTGGAGAGACAACATATCAACCGGGGAACAACGGTGTAGCGACAGTTCTTATTGCCATCACACATCTCCATGACAACACATCAAACGGCTTGGTCAGCTGTTAAATGTTGTTTGATAAATGATTCTCTTCAAGCACTGTGGATGAAATCATACCTAACATGAACAGTAGAAGACAATTTGTAAAGAATGCAGTACTGGTAACGTGTGAAAAATCAACTAACAAGACCCCAAGGCTCAGCTCTAGCTCTGAGAATATTTTGTCTTTACAATAATGTCTTTCTAGTGTACAGTGTTATTTATATGGATATGAAGCAATTATTTATGATCATGCAAAAAAGTCTAAGCAGTTCAAAAATGAACATCTGTTTGTGGAGAGAATCTTTCCATCTTAATGACTGGAACAAACAGTGTGTCAAAAAGTCACTCTTTGGATTTTGCTGAAGCTAAGAAAGCACATTTGGACAGACTGTATTCTCTTCCTGAGCCTCTCAAACCTGGAACACAATTCAAGTAACATTACTATCAGCTCTTTTACTGACCAACTCAAGTCACCAACCAAAGATGATTTTAGTGCTAATAAAGTATGTAAGTCTGTACTTTGCAGGATAATGTACTATATTGTATATTGTAGAAGGGATTGTAGAGTAGGTGTACACGGTGGTTAATTAGGCATGTTCTGTAATGTATGATGAGGGGTTGTATTTTATATCTAGCGTTTTTATGAATTATTGTGTGGCTGGTTTCATTCTTCAGGCATAGAAATGATCCTGACTATACTCCTTCATACTTAAAGTTGGGATAGCTAACTTTTTTTCTCTCGTAAATAGGTCAACTTTGTGCTTTCGACTAAAAAGTATAGGATAAATGCACAGATATCTCATATGTGCTTTGTTCCTTCATCAAATAAGAAACAAACATGATCATAAGTAGGCCTAATGGTGCAGAGGTACAAAAGCTGAACTGAATGAAAGAATGATGCTGCAACAGAGACAAAATGTATGCTTTCTCACTCTGTTTTATCAGTAAAATGGAGCCATGAGTTAAGCAGCAGTTTTACCAAGATGAAGTCTTAAAGTGTTAAAGTGCAGCACTTATACAGATGCAAACTAAACTAGTTCATTTTTGAATAAATAAATAAAAGCCAGTTTATGGTCTATAAATGCCTAAGATATAAGTTATTAGTTTGTTTTAAATAAATCTAGTTCAACAACTGTTTACCTGTTGCTATGGAGATATGGAGAGGGATGGAGATAAAACCACAAATAGACTTGGACATTTCAAATTGCTAAACTGTGCATGTTGTTTTAAAGTGACTCCTTTTGTGTGCTTTTTTAGTTACATTAACATTATTTTATTGTTTGTTGGGACGTTTTTGTTTGTTAACACTTTTCTTCTCACGTGTCATAAAAGGTTCAAAGGGTTCAGGTCAAGTATGTTCAGAACCACCTCTGGGGTCAAAGGTCATGTATGCTTCAGGACCATTTCGGAAGGTTAAAAGTCACGTATACATCAGGGCCTGTGCTGGGGTCAAAGAGCATCATGCTTTTGCTGTGGCATCCTAGAACCTGTACCAACATAATTACTGTTATGATCAAATACCCCAAAAGTTGATTGGTCTGGAAGCTTCAATTTAACTACATTTTCACTAGTTTATACACTAGTCTGATTTAACGACTGAATGAACTTTGAATGAAAAGCAATCAACTATTCTTATGTTACTATGTCATTATCTTGTCTGGGTTTTGCAGGAAAACTTTTCAAATCTCTGCCTTAAGGCGCTCTGAGCAGCTTAATGCATATTTGAGAAGAGACACAGGCACATTAGGTGGAATACAGCTTAAATGTCCTTCTGGAACATGTGAAGTTAATTATCAGAAAGCCTCACTTCACCTCATTTCTCCATAATTCCACAAAATGTATTTTGGTCTACACTACAAATAAACACTATGTGTATCTATTAGGACATAGTTTGAGAGTTTGCATAAAAATAAAAATAAATAAAATTAGCTTAGTACTAAATGTATGTAATTAATGCCCTCGTGTGGCTGCTGACGTGTACTGCACCTCGTTCCTCACTATGGGCACCACTGATCTAAAACCTCCAGTGTATGTGACCTAAGCTAAAAGCTGCAGGGCCTTTAATGTGGCCTATGTGTTTGGTGCTTATATACAAGTCAAATATGTTCCAGTTTTTGTTCCAAACGTGATGTATGTTAGAGTACCTGTCCTCCTATTGGTCCTTGAGATCCGACCGGGCCTTGTTGTCCTGGAAGCCCCTGAAGCAGACACACATAAGAGAACATGCCACAGAGCACAGAGCTGGAAGGCGACCAGATGAAGTGAGATGTACCATAAGTCCAACATGTCCACTCTCTCCCTTCTCTCCAGGCGTCCCTGGCATTCCCTGTGAACACAGTGTGTAAGTCTCATTAGAACACAGTGTGTAAGTCTCATTAGAACACAGTGTGTAAGTCTCATTAGAACACTGTGTGTAAGTCTCATTAGAACACTGTGTGTAAGTCTCATTAGAACACAGCGTGTAAGTCTCATTAGAACACAGTGTGTAAGTCTCATTAGAACACTGTGTGTAAGTCTCATTAGAACACAGTGTGTAAGTCTCATTAGAACACAGTGTGTAAGTCTCATTAGAACACAGTGTGTAAGTCTCATTAGAACACTGTGTGTAAGTCTCATTAGAACACCAGTGTGTAAGTCTCATTAGAACACTGTGTGTAAGTCTCATTAGAACACAGAGTGTAAGTCTCATTAGAACACTGTGTGTAAGTCTCATTAGAACACTGTGTGTAAGTCTCATTAGAACACAGCGTGTAAGTCTCATTAGAACACAGCGTGTAAGTCTCATTAGAACACAGCGTGTAAGTCTCATTAGAACACTGTGTGTAAGTCTCATTAGAACACTGTGTAAGTCTCATTAGAACACAGTGTGTAAGTCTCATTAGAACACAGTGTGTAAGTCTCATTAGAACACTGTGTGTAAGTCTCATTAGAACACAGTGTGTAAGTCTCATTAGAACACAGAGTGTAAGTCTCATTAGAACACTGTGTGTAAGTCTCATTAGAACACTGTGTGTAAGTCTCATTAGAACACATTGTGTAAGTCTCATTAGAACACAGTGTGTAAGTCTCATTAGAACACTGTGTGTAAGTCTCATTAGAACACAGTGTGTAAGTCTCATTAGAACACAGCGTGTAAGTCTCATTAGAACACAGCGTGTAAGTCTCATTAGAACACAGCGTGTAAGTCTCATTAGAACACAGCGTGTAAGTCTCATTAGAACACTGCGTGTAAGTCTCATTAGAGCACAGTGTGTAAGTCTCATTAGAACACAGCGTGTAAGTCTCATTAGAACACTGTGTGTAAGTCTCATTAGAACACTGTGTGTAAGTCTCATTAGAACACAGTGTGTAAGTCTCATGTTCACTGTTCTCATTAGAACACTGTGTGTAAGTCTCATTAGAACACAGTGTGTAAGTCTCATTAGAGCACAGTGTGTAAGTCTCATTAGAACTCAGTGTGTAAGTCTCATTAAAACACAGTGTGTAAGTCTCATTAGAACACAGTGTGTAAGTCTCATTAGAACACAGTGTGTAAGTCTCATTAGAACTCAGTGTGTAAGTCTCATTAGAACTCAGTGTGTAAGTCTCATTAGAACACTGTGAGTAAGTCTCATGTTCACTGTTCTCATTAGAACACAGTGTGTAAGTCTCATTAGAACACAGTGTGTAAGTCTCATTAGAACACTGTGTGTAAGTCTCATTAGAACACAGTGTGTAAGTCTCATTAGAACACAGTGTGTAAGTCTCATTAGAACACAGAGTGTAAGTCTCATTAGAACACTGTGAGTAAGTCTCATGTTCACTGTTCTCATTAGAACACAGTTCCTTACCTGTAATCCGATAGGTCCTCTCGAGCCTTTGAAGCCTCGCAGACCCTCGTCTCCTTTGGGGCCGTACATGCCCTGCTGTCCCTGGGACCAGGCTGACCGTCCACACCCTGACACATCACAGACACACAGTGTTCATCACGTTAAACTGACACTCCTAATGTACAAATGTGATCTAATTATTAAAAGGCTGTTGTACTTACAGGAAGTCCAGACTGGCCCACAGGCCCCTGAGGTCCCGCAGGCCCTGGAGGTCCCTGTCAGACAAAGATTATGAAAGAATACCTGATCAGACAGACTGAAACAGAACATGATTGAGTGAACTTACAGCTTCTCCCTTGTCTCCTTTGCTGCCTTTCTGTCCCGGCCCACCCTGTTCTCCCTAAAACGCACAAAGCCCAAAGGTCAGTCAGACACACCACAAACTCATTACACCTGAGAGCAAATGTGCTCTACCTTGTCTCCATCATCTCCTGGAGGCCCTGCGGAGCCTGTTGTCCCAGGCATGCCTACAGGACCCTGCTCTCCATCCTGCCCTGCAGGTCCAATGGGTCCACTTTGCCCTAAAATAGACACACAACACACAGTCCTGCTGAGTGAGACACACACAGCACACACAGTGTGAGGAACATTTACCGGTTCTCCTTTCTCTCCCATTGGTCCTGGTCCTCCAATGGCTCCTGCCCGTCCTGGTTGACCTATGGCCCCGGCAGGTCCAGGAGGGCCCCTCTCCCCAGTGGCCCCCTGTCAACATACACACACACTTAATCTATGTTCTATCTGAAAGAACCACAGTCATTAAAGTGAATATGCAAAACGTACAACAGCTCCTGGTAGTCCATTGGGTCCTGAGCCTCCTTTGAGTCCGGGAGGCCCCTGAAAACAGACAAACTATTTACCAGCAGCTTCAGGCAAACCAAAAGTCTGTTTGTGCTGTAATGCAGGTTTGATTGTTACCAAAAGTCTGTGTGTGCTGTAACAGAGCTTGGGTGTTACCAAAAGTCTGTTGTGTGCTGTAACCAGAGCTTTGGATGTTACCAAAAGTCTGTTGTGCTGTAACAGGTTTGATGTTACAAAAGTCTGTGTGTGCTGTAACGCAGGTTTGAGTGTTACCATGACACCGGGAGCACCTCTGCTGCCTCTGAAACCTTTGAGCCCGGCTGGGCCATTTTTCCCCTGCTGTCCCTGGTAAGCCCGGGTCTCCCTGAGAAACAATGTGAGTCATGTGAAGTGTTTTTAATCCAGTGTTAGATCATGTGACCAATATGTGGATCATTAAGGCTTACCTTTCCACCTTCTTTTCCGGCCACACCAGGCAGACCATGCTCTCCAGGCACACCAGGGGATCCCGGATGACCTCGATCTCCAGGAGGTCCAGGCTCTCCAGATTTGCCCTAACACAAACACACTTCTTCACAGTTCTTACAGCACACTTTGTTGTAACTGTGGAAATGTGTCAGACTCTCACCTGTGGTCCAACCACACCAGAGGGCCCCGGGGGCCCCGTTTTGCCTTGAAATCCCTAAGCACACATGTACACACATTAGTACAAAATGTTCTGTTGACCTGTTAGGTCCATCCTAATCACTTTTCTCTGTACACCTGCTCTTGTCCTAAACATCAGAGCTACACACTAAGTATTGTTTCTGAAGACATAGCAGATGTGACTGTATACACACATCTGTTATTTAAAGCCTCATATGGTGTGAGAGAAACAGATCTAAAAAATACAAACAGAGCTAATGTATAATGAAGATGAATGCACAGTCTCATACCGGCTCTCCTCTTTGGCCGGGGTGCCCTGGAAGCCCGTCTTTTCCAGCTGGACCCTGTGCTCATTTACACAAGCAAACAAATAAGTGAGTAATCTGGACACAAAATACTGGATCAAATGTGACCACAACACTCACAACTGATCCTTTAGGGCCTGGCTCTCCATTTCGGCCTTGCGGTCCTTGAGGTCCCTGCACACGTGTTTGAAAGCAGAAAACATTACCACCCAAAACCCAACACATGACCATACACAAGTAAGAAACTTAATGTGCAAAGAACCGCACCCGTTCACCGGGAGATCCAGGGGGCCCGTCGTTTCCAGACGCTCCCTGTTCAGACACACAGTCGAATCATTAGAATCGTTAGGATCGTACCACAAGTGAAACTGTAAGTGTGAAAGAAACCTTGTCTCCAGACTTTCCAGTGGGCCCTCGTGCTCCTCTGGCCCCTCGTGAACCCTGCACAGACACAGTGTGAGCACGTTATGTAACACAACAATAAAAACCTTCATAAGCTCAAAGGAATAGTATCAGACAGGTTTTACATTCATGTTGTAAAAACCTGCTCTTCATATCAGAGGAAGTCCACACATTGTAAATTATTCGAATCGATATCAGACACATTTCAATGTTTCAATGTCCAGTAGCTTTAAAAAAAAATCTAACTTTAAAGACAGAAAAAATTGTAATAGTTTGCAAAACCCTGAAAGAAGCCACAAATATTCTTAGGAAAGTGTATTTAAGTCCAAACCTGACAGCTCTGCTTTACTTCTTATATTACTCTGATTCTAATCTGCATGTAACACATGTAATAATTGTAGTAGTTATAATGATGTAATAACTAGCAGCTGAAACATTCACTCATTCTAAAGTGAAAGTGAAAACCTCTCTCCAGACTGTTCAACTTTGAGGCCCTCTAGTGGTTTGAGGCTGTATGTGCATCAGGCTTATCAGAACTGTCTGGTCTGAGCATCAGACTGGTGAACCCAAAACTCAGTTAACTAGTGTTTAATGTGTTGCATTAATACTCTAGGCTCTAAGATTGTGTGGTGCACAAAGCTAGTGGAGAGCTGTAATTATAATGACAAACATCTCATACAACAAGTCACTTTATCTGCTATTACTTTTTATTCTGTCAATAGATGTAGTCATACTGTACTATACTCATGATACTGTACTGAAGACATACCTGGTTTGCATTGTGTCGTCACTGCAGATCATATTGTACAGAAAGACTTTGTTTTTGTAACCTTACATTTCTGCTGTACCTGAACCTGTACCTAAAGTTATTGTCTTGTTTTGGGGGGACTTTTTTGTGTGTGGAATGTCCCCTATGTAGACATTAGACAGTGACGTTTGACATCAACATCCCTATTTCTATTACTGCATTAATCGTACAATGCTGCAATGCTAACTTACTTTTTAAGTCCAAATTCTCAAAAGCTCCGATGTCTCTCAACCAAAATCCCTGTATTCAACTTGTCAACAGGATCTAAGCTAAATACATTCCCCTCTTATGTGCAAATGTACTGTTATGACCTAAACTACCAACATCTTGTTTAGGTCCACCAAATGCATAGAGCTGTGTGAAACAAGATAAATTTGGTGTCAAACCACGTTTTATCTGTCCACAACGTGACACCTACAGCAGAAATGACTACAGTGAGAAATATTTTTCACAAATTTCATGGCAAAGTGTAATGGGCCTCATTTATGGTACATTCTTACAAAGTGTTCTAAACTGAAAATATTTTCTGGAAGAACAAATCCTAAAAACAGAAGCATAAGTAAGAGCAAAAATATCTGCTGTTTTAGAATATCATTACTCATTTAAGTCAATCGAAAAACTGTAATTCTTACATGGTCGTAGGTTGTGTACTTTTTCAAATGATAAAAATAATCCGGGAAGCAAAAAAATCGTCACTCTCCAGGACCGGAGCCTCCGTGTGGCCCGCTGTCAGAACCCCACAGGACTCAGGATCCTTCAGGTCACCCTCCAGGACCAGAGCCTCCGTGTGGCCCGCTGTCAGAACCCCACAGGACTCAGGATCCTTCAGGTCACCTCCAGGACCAGAGCCTCTGTGTGGCCCGCTGTCAGAACCTCACAGGACTCAGGATCCTTCAGGTCACCCTCCAGGACCAGAGCCTCGGTGTGGCTCGCTGTCAGAACCCCACAGGACTAGGATCCTTCAGGTCACAGTCCAGGACCAGAGCCTCGGTGTGGCTCGCTGTCAGAACCCCACAGGACTCAGGATCCTTCAGGTCACCCTCCAGGACCAGAGCCTCCGTGTGGCCCGCTGTCAGAACCCCACAGGACTCAAGATCCTTCAGGTCACCCTCCAGACCGGAGCCTCTGTGTGGCCCGCTGTCAGAACCCACAGGACTCAGGATCCTTCAGGTCACCCTCCAGGACCAGAGCCTCTGTGTGGCCCGCTGTCAGAACCCCACAGGACTCAGAATCCTTCAGGTCACAGTCCAGGACCAGAGGTTCCGTGTGGCCCCTGTCAGAACCCCACAGGACTCAGAATCCTTCAGGTCACAGTCCAGGACCAGAGTTCCGTGTGGCCGCTGTCAGAACCCCACAGGACTCAGGATCCTTCAGGTCACCCTCCAGGACGGTCCTCATACAGCCTTTACATAAAGTTATCACACTACAGTAGAGACAGTGGAGCATATAGTACTCACGTTTGTTCCTCTCTGTCCTGCGCTGCCCTGCTGGCCTCCTGGACCCTGGACAGAGACACATGTCACACATGGGCCCTTTCCCAAACCAGTCCCCAAGAACCACGGTACTCTGAGCACTCCGAGGGAGACTCCTTAGCTTCTTCATCCCAGTGAACAGCACTTGGATTTCAGACACTTCACCTGTTTGAACTTCTTCTTTTATTGGCATTTGTGACTTTGAAGGAAGTGTGATCACCACCTACTGGACAGTTTTAGTATTTGTATTGTTAAAGTTGGGGTAACTAACTTTTTTAGTTGTAAAGTAGTAAACTTTGTGTGTCCTTAAAAAGTCTTTGTGAAAACTGACCACTGTGTACTGTCTGAATTAATAATAAAGAATTTTGGTTCCTTATCAGAAGCCGAATGCAACTCTCTGATTGGCTGTGCTTGAGTGGTCCTCTTCAGTTGAAAAAAAAAGTTTACAACCAAAATGAATACATGTCCATATTAACCATGTGTCGAAGGATTTAGACGAGGACCCACTAAAGTATATGTCTTGACTGACAAAAAATGTAAAACAAATATGTAATAAAATTCCCACAACATTCCTAAATATTCCCCTTCATTCCAGTTTGGTCTTTTTGTCTTTTTTTGTCTTTACAGTGAAAGCACAACGCTGTGAGTCACAATAATACATTTCTATTATAGCTCTTATAATATAATGTGTGGTTGACAGGTGCAAAGCTAGTTTTATCTGAGATTAAAAATTTGGAATCTAGCAATATTTTTCAGGACAAATCAAATCTAAATTTGAATCGTATAGTTTCTTCATTCATTTTAAAATGTTTAGATTTGGAAATGTTTCTGTACACATCTTTAAACACACGGAAACTAAACTCATGTGGTGCATGTTTCCTGTGGGGCTGTTTTTAGCGTAACACACACAGTTGGAACAGCACTTACCTAACTAGAGTGTTTATGAGTAGGAAGGGAGTAGCTAGCAGTTTGATGAGAACTTTGTCCTAGATTTGCTTACTTTTTTGCCTTTTTCCCCTGCAGCTCCGATCAGTCCAGGAAAGCCATCAGAACCCTGCCACACAACAGCACCGTCAGCCTCTGTGATATACCCACACTACACAAAGACAAACTTGGACTTTACCTTGGGTCCTTGGCGCCCTGGATAACCTGGCAACCCTGGGACTCCTAGTTTTCCCTACACAAACAGGATACACAGTTGGAGTCTATGGTGCTGCTGCAAACATGCCAGTGGGGCTGTACCTTTTCACCAGAAGTGCCCGCAGCTCCAGCCTCTCCTTGTGGGCCCATCTGGCCTTTGGGTCCCTCTGGTCCGTCCTCTCCTCGAGCTCCAGGAAGCCCGTTATCTCCAACATCTCCCTTTGCACCCATTTCTCCTTTGGCCCCAGGAAAACCATCCTCTCCCTAAACACAAAGCATAAACAGCAAGTGTGAACTGAAAAATTGTATGAGGTCTAGAGTTCCTGAAGCTGACGTCATGCTATCCCATCATACACCGCGTATTCTCGGTTTCATTGAGTTCAACAGTGGCAGTCGGGATTATCAAACTTTATCAGGGTTTTACGGAATATGGATTATTTTTGCACACTGGGATTCACAAATGGAGTGAGCAGAGTGAGGAGAAAACATTAACAAATGCCTTTCAAATCACTCTTTGATTAATTTATGCTTTAATAAAAGCACAAATACAAAGATACAAAGTTTGTATTTGTTGGTTTCTTGATTAATAATCCATGCTACTCACGGATTATTAATCAAGAAACCAACAAATACAAACGATGGATCAAAGAAGCAATAGAAATCAGAAAGAGAGGCCCACACACTTTGAATCGAGACGAAGGAGCTTTCCAACTCTCCTGTACGTGGAGCAGTCTTCTCCAGAGACCACCAGGCGAAGGGAGGTGTGGTCAGTCCGATAGACCTCAAGGGTATGACAGCAGCTAATAAGTGAACAGCAGCTAATAAGACATGTCACCATGTCACCATGGCGACATGCAACGCCTCTGACGAAGACAGAAGTGAACATCGAAACTAGTCAGGTAATAAACCATCTCTTACTGATACTTGTCTGATGTAGAAGAAAACGCTTTCATAAATGCTTTAAGAAGACATGATGAACATCCCTAACCAAGTGAACCAATGTTAAACCAACATGAGTTTCAGGAGTTTCTCACAACGACGTGAGAGAATGAGCTTCTGTCATGAACAAAAGCTTCACATGAATGTTTCACTTTAGTCTCAGATCAGATTGTTTAAATCCTCAGTCTGAGTTAACGTTCTATGTCCAGGGTTTTAGAGTCAAATATATTTCACACAAACATCATCAAGGAAACGTTTAAATGAGAGAATAATGTGGAAAGTCAATCAGATGAACAGAAATGTCGAGAAAAGCAAAGTCGGGCCACAAAATGGTCACTAATGTTTATTGGAGTCGTTTTTAGACACACGATTATTTACAGCCCAATTTAAAACCCCTTCTCATTCCGGCCTTTTTTCCCCTCACACGCCTGACTAAAATCGTTACAAATTCAAACTAAAACTGTTCCTGTTTACTATGGTCTTTTTGAAATAAGTTTTGGATTGTCTGGTCTTATCTATGAATTCAGACAACTTTTGCTGTTACAGTCGGTTGTTTTATACATGGGTAAAATCTAGATTATTCTTTTAATCTTCTATGTATAATTGTAATGTTTATATAAGTCAGCGTGTCATGTGACTGCAGCACATGACCGCTGCGCCTATTTAAACACCTGTGTGACTTCTTTGTGTTGCCTTGTTTGCCCTGACGAAGACCCTAAGGGGTCGAAACGCATCGGTATGTCCCAGTTTCATTAAAGGGTTTTTATACTTTTGTACTTCAGAGTGCCTCGGTTTTCCTCTTTGCTGTTCTGTTTACTTTGGAGCACCGGCAAATGGCTGGGGTCTTTTTAAAGCTGTAACCCTCCAGTTTTTGCTTCTGATGTCCAAGAGGCTCTCATCAGAAGTGGGAACTTTCTCCAAGCAAAAGAAAACACAATCTAAATTCCACCTACATGTTTTTTGGTAAATATAAGGATTGGTAAAGCTGGTGTTTACAGATGAGACATAAATGACACTAGATTTGGAATATTTGGGTTTTGACCATTCCTCTGTAAAAGTTGAAGGTAATGAGGTAAAAATGAGTTTTAGGGACCAAAAATTACTCAAAAAAATTTAGGCGGAGCCAATACAAAAGTCCTAATAAAATGTTGGAATTTTTGGGGATTTATTTTTTATTTGAGTTACAGCTGAAATCTGAGTCTGGATCGTCCAGAGGCTGATTTTGCTCTAAATAAAAGGGACACAAAGGGATTTTTATATTTAAACTTTCCAGGTGCTTCATAGTATGCTTTTTTCAGACACTGAACAAAATGGATTTTTTTTAAAGAAAAAGTGGGACGTCCCTTTGAAGGGACACCGGAATGATAAGGGGTTTTAATGCCAAAGATTAACCACAACCCCATACAATTCCAGTCCCAATTCTAGGAGAATTCAAAATAGATGATAAACCAAACGCATGAACGTTTAAAGGTGCACTGTGTAACTTTCTGAGTGGCACAGTCGATAGTGCTCTGGCCTCAAATAAAGAAGGTTCTAAGTTACATTTTGTGGCCATTTAGGTAAAGACGCAGATTTTAAAATGCCTTTAAATGGCGTCTGTTCCTTCTCTTACCTTCTCTCCTTTGCTGCCCTTCAGTCCTCGCAGTCCGTCAGCTCCCTGTCACACACACACACACACACACAGACTGGTAAATACAACGATCGTGTCAAAGGAAGAAGCAGAGCGTTTACCTTAACTCCCCGCTGCCCAGGGTATCCCACGGGCCCTGGACTCCGGCCGTGCCCTAGAAAAGTCTCATGGTTACACACATAATGTTTGACTTCAAATCAGTTTTACCCAAAGTAATATATCAGGCCTAATTAACTTAAGACCCAGGCGCCAAATCGGCCTTTCAAAGATATGATCATCGGTTTTCAAAATATTACAAAAACATATTTTCTTTTATTTGTAAATTTAGTTCTGTGTAATTACTTTTTAATTTCTTAGTGTGTCAATAAGTCCCTGAAAAGAAGATTTGCCTTGTAAATGCAGTCTGTTTTTCTTGATTCTTTGTTTCCAGTGAGAAAATGTTGCATTTTTCACATTTTCAGCCAAACTTAGCTCTTGTTGTTTTGGTAAAATTAACTTGAAGACAGTTAAAATAACCTCAAACAAAGATTCATTTTGAGTATTTATTCACTTACTATCCACATTTTTACAGTGTATGTCAGTCCTGATTTAACTCTGTTTTAAATCTCGTTTAGTCGTGGTTTGAATCTGGTTTAACGCGGAGATTGTCCCGGTTCAGATTTGGTTCTGTGGTTTAACGCCGATTTGGACACAAAAACCTATGTGTTTCTCGTCAATAAGCTTAAACTTTTCAACTTCGATTTTACAGATTTTTCTAACCTTTTTTTTCTATGTCATGATAACATGACATGATTAAAAAAAAAACTTCTTCACCTGTCTCACCTTAAAGGGCCATACTTGTTTTTTTTTTCTTAGCTAATAAGAATCTGTTTTGTTTGTTTGTCTTGTCATGGTTTTATTGTTAAAGCAGAAGTAAAGTCTTCTGTACACTACAGGAGTTTTGGCCCAATGTTAAGCTCGATGTTTCCCTCAACGAGTTCAGGAGACGTGGCCAACTGCAACCTTCCTGCCCGCCCCCTTCCCAACACATTAGCAACACCAATTTCTCTCCTGAGAAACCCTGTTTTTTTTATTTAGCAGTGTAACATGTGTTTTTGCTGCCTTATTTCAATCTTAAGTTACACAAAATGAGAAGCTAAATAATGCTACGTTTTGATTCAGTTGGCTAGTTTACAGTTTTTCTCAATAGCTTTGACACACATTCCACAGTCCATTCGATTTTCTATACAGGTCACACAGAATCATGAACTAAGCTTCAGGTTTCCAGAGCTAAATTTCTTGTTCTGACAATATTTAATGTGTCTTTTACAGCAAAGCATTTTTCTGTTCTGTACATGCACACCAGCTATGTTTTCTTTGACTTATATTTGTAAAGATTAGAACATAACCGTGATGTAGTATCCTGAGATCATATCAAAGGTTCAAATCAAATCAAATCAATTTATTTTTGTATAGCCAAAATCAACAACAGTCGTCTCTGAGGACTTCCAAGATTATTAATTTTAGCAAATATGAATAATAGGAAATCAAAATGAAACAATACATATTCACGAACAATACAACAGGTTCTGTAATTCTGAATGCAAGATTACAAATGTGTTATTGCTCAGATGTTTTTGATATTGTTTTATTACAAGAAATACAATAGCTGACAGTGAGTCGCCTATATACAGTAGATAACAAAAATGGCGGTTAAATAGCTTTGACCGACTAGTGTAATGTAAAGTACAAGTGCGCTAGACACAAAAGTGCACTAGACACAGGTACAGTATCAGAGATGGGTGATGTGTCCTGCCTGTCCTGCTGTTCAATAAAGATCTGCTGATGAACCCACCCTGTCTACCATGACTTTTATATTCAAAATTCTACACACTCTACACAATAGTTAATTTTCCTGTTAAAAGCAAGTTCAGGCCATCAAAACTCTCACACGTGTCAAGAGTTCTCATGTGTTATATCATTCATTTGACTTTACAGCTTAAAAACTATAGTTCTGATCTCACAGACAAAGTGACCAAACCTTCACTTCAGTCTGTCATAGGCATTCACACTTCACACAAATCAATTTGTATCTATCCTCTTCTATCCTGTCACTTCTGCCTTTCTTGTAAAGAATAATAAATTACAGTTCATCTCTAGTCTGTTCTTTGCTATTCACTCGTTGTCCCCTGTCCCACTGTCCTCTTGGGGAGTGTAACTGTTTCAGATGCTGCTGTTCCAGTGACGTGGGCCGGACCACTGACATCGGACTCCTCTTTCTGGACATCCGCCCCACCTCCCTCTCCAGGATTGGCCTGTCCTGGTCCTGCTAGAAGAGTCGTTTCCCTCTGCTTATGGACTCTGGCTCTACAAACATAAACTCTATAACTTTAATCTTAGTTACATCTACAGCCTGTCCGTCCATGGGAGTGGATCTCTTCTTCACTGTGGTTCTCCTCCAGGTTTCTCTTTTTCCCTTAGGGTTTTTTTGAGTTTTTCTTTGTCGAGAAGGAGGGTCTAAGGACAGAAGGAGGGTCTAAGGACAGAAGGAGGGACTAAGGACAGAAGGAGGGTCTAAGGACAGAAGGAGGGACTAAGGACAGAAGGAGGGACTAAGGACAGAAGGAGGGACTAAGGACAGAAGGAGGGTCTAAGGACAGAAGGAGGGTCTAAGGACAGAAGGAGGCTCTAAGGACAGAAGGAGGGACTAAGGACAGAAGGAGGGTCTAAGGACAGAAGGAGGGTCTAAGGAGGGTCTAAGGACAGAAGGAGGGTCTAAGGACAGAAGGAGGGTCTAAGGACAGAAGGAGGGTCTAAGGACAGAAGGAGGGTCTAAGGACAGAAGGAGGGTCTAAGGACAGAAGGAGGGTCTAAGGACAGAAGGAGGGTCTAAGGACAGAAGGAGGGTCTAAGGACAGAAGGAGGGTCTAAGGACAGAAGGAGGGTCTAGGACAGAAGGAGGGTCTAGGACAGAAGGAGGGTCTAAGGACAGAAGGAGGGTCTAAGGACAGAAGGAGGGTCTAAGGACAGAAGGAGGGACTAAGGACAGAAGGAGGGTCTAAGGACAGAAGGAGGGTCTAAGTACAGAAGGAGGGTCTAAGGACAGAAGGAGGGTCTAAGGACAGGGGATGCTCTGGACAATCATTCATCTGCTCTACTAATAATCTGCTTTGACTTGCTTGATCAAATGTTTCATTGAATGTGTATTGTTTATTTTGATTTTAATCATCTTGAGAAGTCCTCAGAGACGACTGTTGTTGTGATTTTGGGCTAAAAATAAATTGATTTGATTTATCTGGATGAGTTGTGTTTTTGTCTTAAATCGGGCAAAATAAACTGATGAAAAGCACACACTTGTTTCAAATGTTGATTTGTGAACAGTGTTTTATATATTACAGTATATCCAGATATGTGGTGAAGATAGTAAGATGTCAGACAGAAACACAGTGTCTGTGTGACGAATTACACTGGAAATATATTTAGTTTCTTTTTTCCTTCAGTCTGTTTTCTGCTCAGACCATTGTCCTGTTTCATTCTTTATGGTTTCATCTTTTGCTGATGTAATTTTGGATTTTGCTGTGATTTGTGAGTTTATAGATAAAAGTAGACAGTGTTATGACAAAAGTCCTTTATCATGTGTGAACAGGTCTGTAGTGTTGGAGAAACAAACTAAACTCACAGTACATATGATTTTGTAACTGAGAGCTGTGTGAGCTGTTTTGAGTCTCAAAACTGTGTGAATGAATGAAATTGTTGCAAATGTTCTGTGTATCCCAGGCTTTGTTCAGATAAATGTTGTGAAACTAAACCTACTTTCCAAAACTGTGTCAAAGCGATTGAGAAAAACTGTAATCACACAAAAGAGCTGTAGGGGGAGCACTAGCACTGAAGTTGTTTAGTTCTGCTTTAAAATTCAGTAGTACGCTGAAGTATTTTGAGCTGTTTTCTACTAAAGCAACTGTGTCACAAGAGACAAGAATGACGACAATACTGAGTGTAGATCATACCTGGGCAACCTGCGACCTGTATTCTAAATACAAAACAAGCGTGTAATACGGCAATCAGGTTCTTCACCCCGTGTTTGGACTAAAACATGGATGGCCCTCCGGAAAAAAAAAGCGCTACATTGTCAGTGGACTCACAGGAAGCCCCTTCTCTCCAGCGGTGCCCTCTCTTCCAGGATGACCCTGTAGTAGATGAGAGGTTTAATCACTAAAAACTCCTCTTGTGTGACAGTGCAGTGTTCTGATACGTACTGGAGGCCCATCGTTTCCTGGTAATCCGGGCATCCCTTTCTTCCCTTGAGGGCCCTGCACAACAACACAACACTTAGCCATTTACCTCCGCAAAAGCTTTTAGTTAACAATACCTTTTCACCTGGGTGTCCAACCAGTCCCTGAGGACCAGGGAATCCCTGCAGAACAAGAGACAGTAACATGAGCACATAAACTAAACTATGCATTACTCATCTGTTTGTGTGTACCAGGATGCCAGGGTTGCCTTGCTGTCCGGGCGCTCCAATGTCTCCAGGTGCTCCCTGTTAACACACACCACAGTTTGTACCTGCTCACTGCTCATGTTATCAGTCCATGTTTGTGCTACTCACAATGTTTCCCTTTGACCCTTGAACCCCGTCTATTCCTCGGACACCCTGTGTGTAAAAACAGAAATTACTTTGTTAGCATCACTATCTACATAAAAAAACACAACATAAACATGTGTTTGAACATTATTCTTGTGCTACTGAAAAGGAAACAACCCTGGGACCAAAGCCAAACTGTCACAAATCTCTTATCACCTGATAATGGGAGTGAGCCTGGGCGTGTGTGTGCCTGTGTGCAGAGCAGAGCAAAAGTCTGGCCTCAGGCACACGCAGAAGGATAAGGTCTTTAACACTGTGTCAACAGATAGTCAAGATCACATAGAGCAGATGATTACACTAAAATATAGGGGTCTTACTTGTGTAGAAAAAGAATTCACATATTTATGCTTAGAGTCCACAGACTGTAAAAAAATATGAGAGATTAATAATAGTATTAAGATATTTATAATTAGATTAAGCTTTAATGTCCTCGGTTTTGACCCATCCTTTCAATACCATTAGAGTAACTTGTGAGAAGTAATGTTTACTGAAATGTAGCACTCATCTCCAGAAGACAAATGTTCTTATGTCTTAGACACAGGATTTCATCGATGGTGCATGTTTTGGGTTGGCAGGGGAAACTAGAGTACAACCAACCAGACCCAGAGACATGCAAACCCAATAGAGCACAAAAGTCAATCTGTTGTTAGCCACACTGCATCAGTGTCCTTAAAGATTCAAAACTCTTCATGTAGTAGCAGTGACACCGACGCCCACACCAACACTAACATCGACACTCACTGCTCCATTCAGTGGATAAAAGGTCTTCAATGCATGTATTGACTTCAGCAGACTGATTTGTGATCAATGTTGAAAAAAAAAAAGGTGACATTTCGGAAAAAGGTTAAGGCCCGGAAAAGGGTTAGGCTTCGTTTTCAGAGTACATTCAGGTATTATCTAAGACAGGGGTTCCCAAACTTTTCAGCCCGGGACCCCCAAAATAACCGTGCAACCAACTCGCGACCCCCAGAGCAAAACTTATATAATTTTGTTTTAATTTTAAGTTACAAAAACATTTAAATTAGGCTTAATTGTGTTTATTTTTACAAAATTGGACTTTCCAACTGCTGCTAAACCCACCGAACAACAGCAACTGCACCCTTTGATCATGACCCAAATGAGGAAAGGCCTCCAACTTGGTGCACATCTAGGAGCACCACATCTCAGGCCTTGATGAACGTTAGACCAACATGGCTGAACACAGAGTGGCTTAAGAGTAGTTAGGTTAAGTCTTGTTACACCTAATTTGAACCAAATCAGATCTTACCATTGAAACTAGTGTTTACTGTAACTGTTTGGAAATTAATGATGAATGTTTAAATGTGTTTTTTTGTTTATTAAACCACACAAAATGTTACTGGTTATCTGATTTTCTAATTAGGACTTTTGTCACTGTAATGTGAGAGCTGCGCCTTCAGAGAGACATAGAGGTGTAGGTTTATACATTTTGAGTTAGACTTTAAAGGTTAACTCTGGTGCCCCTAATTGATTTATTTCATTACTTGCCTACATAATATAATAACTAACAATTAGCAATTAGTGTGCCGTGCCACAATTAGCCTATTTGTTTGCTTATTTTATTAAAACAAATGCATATTTTTGCTACAGCTTTTACACTATGTCATGGCGTCTCATTCAAGCTTATCAGATGAACTTCTTAATTCTGCTCGTGACTAGAATGCCAAAACTAAAACTTTGATTCAACAAGGTGAGTGTAACAACAGCACAATTATACTCACAGCCTGTCCTGGGGCCCTGGTCGGCCCCTGGGTCCATTTAAACCTCTGGGCCCTGAGGAACACAAAAACATCATCTGTTATACAAGTACATATAGCCTTCAAAGTAAGATAAGAAAACATAAAGCATAATCATTGTATAAAACCATGTATAACATTATTATTTCACTGTAAAACAAGGAGGCGTACTGTCTGCCTCACCACACTGATACTACTACAGCTTCGCCTTAAAATTAAGGATTTATATTTTGTTAATTCATCATTTAAAGATTTTATGGAAAAATATCTTTTACAGTTTTTACGTTGTAAATGGTTGTTTTAAACAGAAACTCACAGCATCACCCGGTGCTCCTCTTGGTCCAGATGGTCCCTCTGATCCCTACACAAAACCAATATGTTACACCCTAACATGCACAACATGAATGTTTCATAAGAATGACCTGTGACCTTTTCACCAATGAGTCCGGAGGCCCCACAGGGCCGGGCTTCCTCTGTCTCCCTAAAAATCAACACAAACAATAAATGTACATGATTTTATCTGCAGCTCTGCTGTTGTCACTCTCTCACCTTGTGTCCTTTGTTCCCAGGGAGACCAGGTAGTCCATCGAAGCCTCGGTCCCCCTGACAAAAAACACAACGTCACACACCTATATTATGTATGTATAGTTTACTCACATGTCATGTCCAGTATTCACCTTTGCACCAGGTTCTCCAATGGCCCCTCTCCCTCCATCTGATCCCGCACGGCCCTTAAAGCAGTCACAACACTTGGTCATATGACTTTTTACAGACGTAGCATGAGGAAAAACCATAAGGTGTGTACCCTTTTTCCTGGGCGTCCATTCTGACCTGGAATACCTGTAAGTCCAGGAGGACCCTGGACCAAGAACACAATCAGGTCAGAGGCTCCTGTGTCTACATGAAACCAATGCTGACTTCTAGAATGTGAGGTACTTACAGCTGGACCCATCTCTCCATTGTTCCCTTTCAGCCCCATAGATCCCGGGGATCCCTGTCCACAAGACACAAACAGTATACTTACTGTAAGCAGTAAACATGTGCGATGTTAGTGTACAGAGCAGTGTGGCACATGTGAGTTCAGAGCAGAGTGGAACATGTGAGTTCAGAGCAGTGTGGTACATATGCAGTGTTAGTGTACAGAGCAGTGTGGTACATGTGAGTTAAGAGCAGTGTGGTACATGTGAGTTCAGAGCAGTGTGGTACATGTGAGTTCAGAGCAGTGTGGTACATGTGAGTTCAGAGCAGTGTGGTACATGTGAGTTCAGAGCAGTGTGGACATGTGAGTTCAGAGCAGTGTGGACATGTGAGATCAGAGCAGTGTGGTACATGTGAGTTCAGAGCAGTGTGGTACATGTGAGTTCAGAGCAGTGTGGTACATGTGAGTTCAGAGCAGTGTGGAACATGTGAGTTCAGAGCAGTGTGGCATGTGGTCGAGCAGTGTGAACAGTGTGTAGTGACGAGCAGTGTGGACATATGCAGTGTTAGTGTACAGAGCAGTGTGGAACATGTGAGTTAAGAGCAGTGTGACATATCAGTGTAGTGTACAGAGCAGTGTGTACATGTGAGTTCAGAGCAGTGTGGTACATGTGAGTTCAGAGCAGTGTGGTACAAGTGAGTTCAGAGCAGTGTGGAACATGTGAGTTCAGAGCAGTGTGGAACATGTGAGTTCAGAGCTGTGTGGTACATGTGAGTTCAGAGCAGTGTGGAACATGTGAGTTCAGAGCAGTGTGGTACATGTGAGTTCAGAGCAGTGTGGTACATGTGAGATCAGAGCAGTGTGGACATGTGAGTTCAGAGCAGTGTGGTGCATGTGAGTTCAGAGCAGTGTGGAACATGTGAGTTCAGAGCAGTGTGGAACATGTGAGTTCAGAGCGTGTGGTACATGTGAGTCAGAGCAGTGTGGTACATGTGAGTTCAGAGCAGTGTGGAACATGTGCAGTTGTGTACAGAGCAGTGTGGTACACGTGAGTTCAGAGCAGTGTGGTACATGTGAGTTCAGAGCAGTGTGGTACATGTGAGTTCAGAGCCGTGTGGTACATGTGAGTTAAGAGCCGTGTGGTACATGTGAGTTTAGAGCAGTGTGGTACATGTGAGTTAAGAGCGTGTGGTACATGTGAGTTAAGAGCCGTGTGGTACATGTGAGTTCAGAGCAGTGTGGTACATGTGCAGTGTTAGTGTACAGAGCAGTGTGGTACACGTGAGTTCAGAGCAGTGTGGTACAAGTGAGTTCAGAGCAGTGTGGAACATGTGCAGTGTTAGTGTACAGAGCAGTGTGGTACACGTGAGTTCAGAGCAGTGTGGTACATGTGAGTTCAGAGCAGTGTGGTAAATGTGAGTTCAGAGCAGTGTGGTACATGTGAGTTCAGAGCAGTGTGGTACATGTGAGTTCAGAGCAGTGTGGTACATGTGAGATCAGAGCAGTGTGGTAAATGTGAGTTCAGAGCAGTGTGGTAAATGTGAGTTCAGACAGTGTGGTATATGTGAGTTCAGAGCAGTGTGGTACATGTGAGTTCAGAGCAGTGTGGAACATGTGCAGTGTTGGTGTATGACAGGACACATCTGTAAATAAATGCTTGTCAACTCTGTAAACCAAAAAGAGCTTCTTCAGACTTTAAATTAAGTGTATAAGTAAGGGGTGGCAAACTGGTCAAAGCCCAGAAGCATAAAGTTTCAGCTATCATCCTTTAAGAGCCGCACTGTAAGTCGACCCTACTGCCACCACGAGGAGGCCAAAGTAATTCATATTTAATATAGATTTTCACAAAGACAGTGTAAAAACAATGTTTTAATGTATCTGGGTCCTCACCATGAAGAATTTCTAAAACCTCAATGCAATTTCCTGTATTTTGGCGTGTTTTAGATGTATCATTCTTATTGTGTGATTTTTTTATTTTTATTTTTACTAGAGGGGCTGATATTCTGGAGCTGGTATTTAGATTTGTGTGTGTGTGTACTGGCCATATCATCTGTCTTAATTCTGTCTGATATCTGATCAGGCAGTTGTTTGGGCTTTTCCTTTGTGGTGCAGCTGCTCTCACACTGATCAGCTGAGTCTGAAGCATTAAGACTTCTTTTATCTCTCTCCATGGCTAATTCTGCTGTTTGGATTTTATCATTAACATGACTACATTTATTCTTGTTCTACGACTTTGGTGCAGGACCAGCTTTAATAAGAGTTTGTTTGTCAATATGAACAATAAGTCAAGACTTATTGTTCCGCTTACCGCTAAGAAATGATTGTTTCTTGGGTCAAAATACAATTGAGCATTAAATTGTTTAAATGTACCATGGTGAATAATAGTTCACACAATCACAATCTCACTCTAGCTATTTCTTTAAGTCTGAGAAATCAGCCTTGAAAATTGGCTGACAATTTATGAAATATCTGTAACGACATCGGTTAAAGAAAAACCCGTGTCAGTAGATCTCTACTTTTTACTTTAATTAAAATGACATGATACAGGTAATAAAGTCAATAGGGGCCCTCAATAGAGACCAGATTTAGGGGCCCCAACACCACCTTTGTAAAAGTGGGCTTTAGGAGCTTCAGTCAGACTGACTCAACTTGACAGAACATATCCAGCAAAAGCTGTAAAGAAAAGATCACTTTAGACCTCCGCCTTGCGCCATTTGAAGTTATTTTGCACAAAGACGGATTTGCACAAAATAAGAATCAATAGGAAGCTCCAGTGTCATCAAATATTACCTAAAGAAACTGTCAAATAACTCTGCTTTGACAAAATACAACCAAGAGTAGAGATAAGAGCAGAGTGGTACCAGAGGTCCCGGGCGTCCCCTCAGTCCCAGTGGTCCTGGAGGCCCCTTCATGGCGAGCTGAGGTGAGAGAAAAGTTTAGTTAGCTGCTGGTGAGGTCACACACATTATATATATATATTTAAGGCGGATGCCTTGGTTTGCTGCAGAATGGCCTGAGCCTGAGCCTCCTGAGCGGACACCACAGTGCCTGATTTCGGGCCACCACCAGAATGGAACTGCACACATCAAACACACACAACAGGTCAATATGTAGCATTACATTTATTAACCCTCAAGAGTCTACAGAGAGCATTTTCATGTTTAAGTCAGCTTTGTTTCTTAACTTTTTTAATTTATTTTTTAAATCAACAGCATACATATGTAGAAATAAAAACTATGTGTCAGGGACTGCAACAAGTTAATCAATCGCAACTAATCTATTTAAGTCATTGTCAACTAATTTAGTAATGGAATAATTGTTTACTAAGATTTGTTACTAGAACAAGCAAGTTTTATTCTTGTTGAAGTGCAGTGACTTTTTTTCCCATTATGTTCAATGAGAAAATGCTCATAATTTCCTTATTTTGTTTACAAAAACAAGATAAACATTTCAAGAACTTGTTACTTTATTTAAAATTATGCATTTTTTGAGTGTAGTTCAAACTTGACCAAAATCTTGTACAGTGCTCCCTCGCGGGGGTTAGGTTCCAAAAATAACTCATGAAAACCTGAACTACACAAATGACGTTCCAGCGTTAACAAACTTACATTGTAACTACGAGCTCAAAGAGTCAAATCTTCACCTGGAGAAACGTCCAAAGCGTCGGGTCAACTCCTCCTGACTGATCCAAACTGTCTAAAGTTTTCTAAAAGAGCTTCTGTGCTGTTGCCTGTGAATGCTGCGATGCGATACTGTTCCCAAACATTGCGTGAGAGAAAAGCACGCTGACAGCGCACGTCTAGGACAGCGCACTGTAAAAAAAAAATCCGCAAAACAGCGAAAGTGAACCGCGATAGAGCGAAAGTGAACCGCGATAGAGCGAAAGTGAACAGCGATAGAGCGAGGGACCACTGTATTCAAGTAACTTTTATGTTCTAAACAACTAATCGAAAGTATAATCTCCAAACTAATTGTTAGTTGCTGCCCTATATGTGTCAAACACTTTAAAATGTCTTTTATCTGTCCTATGTTTCTTCTATAAAACCAAGTACAAAGCGTGTCTTGGTCCATATTCTGAGTTCACAGGTACATTCCTTTGTTAGTATGTGTACAGCCCTGGGCTGACAGCACTCACCGGGATAAGCATAATATTTCCTGGAGGACCAGGGATCCCATCAGCTCCAGGCATGCCAGGCCGACCAGGAGGACCCTAAAGAACAGAAATATTAGTATCTGTCACATACCATACAAGTAGAATGTCCTCCTTACCAGTTCACCAGGGTCTCCTCGAGGTCCCACAAGTCCAGTCACACCGGTTGGACCAGATTCCCCCTGTCATCAAACACACACCACCTTGAGTCTAAGCCTAAAACCCAGTGAAAGTGTGAGCTTACTAACCTGAGGACCCTCAGGTCCAGCTGGTCCCACAATCTGTGTCCCCTGTGAAGATTAGCTCAAGTTAAATTACAAGAGTCGTTCTGTGCTTGTATCAAAGACATGTGTGTATAGTCTTCTCACCGCTCCGTACACAGCTGGCTCTCCCTTCTCCCCTTTTTCTGGAATATTCTAAGTGGAAAATTGCAAACAGCAAAGAGCATTTAGCGCCCTGAGCTCATTGTGACTTTCTTTGTGTTAAAGAAGTAAATGGGTTTCAAGTGGTACCTCTAGGCCCAGGATGTAAGCCTGTTCCCTCTCAGCAGGCCCGTGGCGGCCCTCATGCTCTTCCTCATATATGTACTCGTACTCATGGAACTGGTCAGTGGAGTTGTCGTAGTCTTCATATTCCACAATCTGTTCCAAATAAAGTACAAATAAGTGGGGTGAAAACAATAAGCAGCAAGCGTCTCACTGTTTGAGTGCTATACCTCATACTCAGTAATATTTGGCCCCACAGTAACCGTGGAAACAGACAGGTCATCATAGAGGTCACTGTAGTCAAACTCCTCGAACTCCTCCACCACCCGTTTCTTGGGCACTCGCTCCAGCTGAGGACACAGCACACAGTCTCATGCAAATCTTATTCCTCCAACATTTTTTCTGTCTGCTCCAAAAACGTTAATGTCTTCTTTTGCTTGAGTTTCTTTTCAAAGATGTATTTTCGTTGTTGACATGTTTGGGCTGCTATCTGCAACCTTTTTCAGGAGTCACCAGTCTGGGTGGTGACGTGTCACTTCTCAGCTACTTTTCAAGGCACTTTGACTGTTTGACATGAATTAAATTGACTAAACTGATAATACAAATGTTAGTGGCACATTTAATTGAGGTGTTTTGCCTTGAAATTTGCATGTGCCTGATGTAATGGGCTAAAAACATTATATTTCGACAACATTACACTCTGTTTTCACTAAAATTGCCAACATTAAATTAAACAAGATAAACATCGTCTCGTAAAAGCTGATCTACACCGGGCTCACACTGCACTCGCTCCTGGTCTGGTCCTGTCTAGATGCAGTCAGTACATCATTTACATGTACATTCATTCATGTTTATCCAAGCACACGCAAAGCCAGCTGCTCACTAAAACTGATTGTTTATGCAGGAAAAAGAGCTGCAACAGCTTTGAAAGAACCAAAAGTATCAAAGCACCGCTGCCTGGAGCACCAGAATATTCTTTAATTGTTGTCCTTAAATTGTGAATTGTAACCGAGGAATTTCCCCAAAGAGGTTATGCAGGTGACATCACAGCATTCTAAATGTTAAGACTCTCCTGTAAGAACTCAAAGATAAAACAAGGAAAAGAGGCAATATGTGAGAAAAAATTCTACCCACAACAACTCTGCAGAGCAATGGGTTTGTAACTGACATGTAAAAGCAAAAAAGCAACAGAGTCAATAGTGGCAGAAAAGCAGATAAACAAAAAGACTTTAGCTTCCCTCACATTTAACACAGACTTTGGAATCACACACAGCTGCTGAAGTAAATACCTTTTTCTTCCTAAAAAAAGAATTACTGAGTCTTTTTGATGAGGATATGCATTGTTGTTCTGCAGTTAAAATGTCAAAAAAAAAAAAAAATTCCAACTGCAGTTAGTAAACAACTTGAAGCACTACACTGTTGCCACAACAGGAAATTATTGTTATTTTCCATTTCGCTTCACAAAACGTATTTGTGTAAAACAAAAACTTCAGGGATGAAAATAGTACGTAAAAAGCAAAACAATAATAATTCTCTATTGTGTTACCCACAAGTTGCCTCAGTCAAATGTAAAGGTTACTTTAACTACAATGACAACTTTTTTATTGAAACAGACAGAAGACCGAATATGAGTGGATTTAGTGGCTACAAAGTAAAGCTGGAGATTCTATTATTTATTTAAAGCATCAAAATCTAATCACCCTGCCTTCATTCAAGTCTCTATTTGGTCAAAAAGTAACCCGGAATTTACACCAGAAGCTGCAGCAGCACGTCATACGAGCGTATTTTCAAAAGCATCCATCTCCACCGGACGCGTCAGTGCTGCTCCAACAACGCGAGCCTGAGCATCTACTCACACGAATAAACCAAAAAACTGCTCACAATTTATGTTTTGGTCAGGTGTGGAAGAGCTTAAAAGTTCGAATCAGAGGTGCCATGTTTTTCAGCTGCTGCATTTGCATATTTTAAATCTTTTTTTTTAGCCTACTTCAAGTTGTACTAAGAACCTTTTTTTCTTCTATTTTTCACTCCGTCCCGCAATTAATAGTGTAGGATTCCGGCAAACTCTCGCTCACTCTCATCCATGTGCACGCGCATTGGCACCCAAACAGGCACGCGCAGCACCGAGGAAAGAAGGAAAACAAACACAGGTAGGGCTAAAACGGCTCAAGCGATTGACAACAGAGAGAACAGCGTTGTCTTCACAAACACGTTCGTTAAGCTGTAAAATGCTGTGCGGTTTATAGCAGCCCGACTCATATTCATGGAGAAAAGAGTCTCATAAGGACGTGATTTAAAGTTGGTGTTTGAAGTCGGAAAGTTTGTAGTGGCACGGTGGTTCACGGAGCTTGGTACATGTTGTTTTAGTGGTTGTAATCTTTGTAGTTGACGTATTTTGGAAAAGCATCGGAATTTTTTTGTCTCTGCCAGCTTTTTCCTGTGTTTTTCCTGCTAAAAAGCCTGGGAGACACCCGTTGACGCTGGTAAATTAGAAGTCCGACCTATTTTGAACGACGCGTGGCATATTGACGGCCGTTAGACAGCCGTTAGACGGCCGTGTCACACTGCTGGTGTAAATTGTAAGAGCAAGACCAGACTTAATTCCATTATGAGCGACTCCTGTGCGTATGATGGCCGTACGACTGCTGCTGCAGTTACGCGCTGCTACTGCTTTGATGTAAATAGTGGGTAAGACATTGCACCTTTAAGTTAGACTTTTAATTTTCTCAACACATGCAGCCCTCTGTAACAACTTTGTCTTTGCTTTTGCCTTGTTGTATTTTCTACAGTGGTTCACAGTTGGGAATACACTTTCACCTAAAGTGAGAGGAGGGCTATGATCACGTTTGCGTCAAATCACTCTTTGAGGTTGTTTGGGACACTGGTTCTCAAAGCGGGTCAGGGGGTCCATGGGCCATGTAGAGGGGGTTAATTAAAAAGTTTCTATTTATTCATCATATACAACTCTACAAAGTTTATCTTTGACTCAAATTTGTAATACATTTTTGTGTGATGTTGTGATAAGAGGTTTTATTAACAGTTAAAGTTTGAGAACCTCTGAATTTGGAGACATTTCTGCTAAAAAAAAAAAATCTAAAAAAAAAAAAGGATAAAGACAAAATAAAGAATGCAGGATATCTTATGTAATTTCTAAAGTCAAGTAGCCCAGTTTGAATCCGAGTCCGAGTTAGAGACAGCAGTCCAACAGTGGCTCAGCACCGTCCTCCTCCTTGTGTCAGTTAAGCAGTGTTTTTGCTCACACATGTTTCCTGCTGTAACATCAACAATAGCACACATTCACAAAACCACAGACCTCCTTTGAACTGTGATCCAGATGACACATACAGCTCCAGGAGTGAAAACCATTTCCAACACAAGCACACTGACCTCCTCCGGCTCCACCAGGATGGAGTTATAGGGCAGAGCTCGGTCACAGTCTGGGATGTAGTCCTGGCAGTAGGTCTGGGCCGCTCGGGGGTCGTCTACCATCAACAGCTGCTGGATTTCTCCCTGTGGCACAAACGGACAGGTAATGAGCCTTCAATAACGGCTTTATGTTCAGTTTTTCTTTAAAAATACAGTGGTACATAACATACACCATAAAACGCATTGTCCATTTACTGCCTGTTCAAAACTGTAGAACCGATGAGCCCCGGGTCTTAATACCGGTAAGTCCCACCTCTTTATTGTGATACGCCTCGCCTATTTATTGTGATAAGTCCCACCTCTTTATTGTGATAGCCTCGCTATTTATTGTGATACGCCTCGTATTATTGTGATAAGTCCATCTCTTTATGGTGATAAGTCCCACCTCTTTATTGTGATAAGTCCCACCTCTTTATTGTGATAAGTCCACCTCTTTATGTGATAAGTCCCACCTCTTTATGTGATAAGACCCACCTCTTTATTGTGATAAGTCCCACCTCTTTATGGTGATAAGTTCCACCTCTTTATTGTGATAAGTCCCATCTCTTTATGGTGATAAGTCCCACCTCTTTATTGTGATAAGTCCCACCTCTTTATTGTGATAAGTCCCACCACTTTATTGTGATAAGTCCACCTCTTTATTGTGATAAGTCCCACCTCTTTATTGTGATAAGTCCCCACCTCTTTATGGTGATAAGTCCCACCTCTTTATGGTGATAAGACCCACCTCTTTATTGTGATACGCCTCGCCTATTTATTGTGATAAGTCCCACCTCTTTATTGTGATAAGTCCCACCTATTTATTGTGAATTAAGTTCCACCTCTTTATTGTGATAAGTCCCACCTCTTTATTTGTGATAAGTCCCCACCTATTTATTGTGATAAGTTTCCACCTCTTTATTGTGATAAGTCCCACCTCTTTATTGTGATAAGTCCCACCTCTTTATTGTGATAAGTCCCACCACTTTATTGTGATAAGTCCCACCTCTTTATTGTGATAAGTCCCACCTCTTTATGGTGATAAGTCCCACCTCTTTATGGTGATAAGACCCACCTCTTTATGTGATACGCCTCGCCTATTTATTGTGATAAGTCCCACCTCTTTATTGTGATAAGTCCCACCTATTTATTGTGATAAGTCCACCTCTTTATTGTGATAAGTCCCACCTCTTTATTGTGATAAGTCCCACCTCTTTATTGTGATAAGTCCCACCTCTTTATTTGATAAGTCCCACCATTTATTGTATAAGTTCCACCTCTTATTGTGATAAGTCCCACCTCTTTATTGTGATAAGTCCCACCTCTTTATTGTATAAGTCCCACCTCTTTATTTTCCTTTTATTGTGATAAGTCCCACCTCTTTATTTGTAGTCCATCTTTGTGATAAGTCCCACCTCTTTATTGTGATACGCCTCGCCTATTTATTTAGTCATCTTATTTGTAGTCGCTTTTTTGTTGTTTTTTTGTAAGCTCCTATTTTCCACCTCTTTATTGTGATAAGTCCCACCCTATAATTCTTTATTTGATACGCCCACATTTATTTGATAAGTCCGCACCTCTTTATTGTGATAAGTCCCACCTCTTTATTGTGATAAGTCCACCTCTTTATTGTGATAAGTCCACCTTTTATTGTGATAAGTCCCACCTCTTTATTGTGATAAGTCCCACCTCTTTATTGTGATAAGTCCCACCTCTTTATTGTGATAAGTCCCACCTTCCATTTATTGTGATACGCCTCACCTATTTATTGTAAGATTTTTCTGTAACAAGCAGCATATAAACTGTATTGTTGCAAAGTGTCTGGTGACTATTTGAACCATACATGCTTTACTATGAATCTGACTATTTTGAGTAATGAAGTGGACGGGGATAGGTGGTAGGTGAGGACAGGGCTTTTCTGAGCTGCAGGACAATACAAGATTACTCAAACATGCAGGAAGCATTCTTAAAAACTGAGTAAACTGAGTAAATGACGGGAGAAAGCAGCTAGAACAAGGTTAAAAACTTAGAAAAACAGATTTTATTTATTTATTTAACCTTTATTTAACCAGGAAAGTCCCATTGAGATTCGAAGATCTCTTTTACAAGGGAGTCCTGGCCAAGAGGCTCCACAACACAACACAAAACATTTTAAAACAAATAAAAAGACATAATTAAAAACAGTTAAAAACGTTACAGGTTAATGACTGCATTTCCAGGTCTTTCAGAAGAGAGTCAAAACTAGCCATAGAGACAAGAGTTTGGAGTTTAAAAACTCTCTGTAGAAAATTCCAATCTGTGGGAGCACAGTACTGAAGACATTTTGCCTTTTTCTGTCCTAACATTGGGAACAATCAATGTGTAGACATCCTGAGAACGCAACTGATGAGGTCCATCAGGCCTACGCTGAAGATACACACTCAGGTATGAAGATACACACTCAGGTCTGAAGATACACACTCAGGTATGAAGATACACACTCAGGTATGAAGATACACACTCGGGTCTGAAGATACACACTCAGGTCTGAAGGTACACACTCAGGTCTGAAGATACACACTCGGGTCTGAAGATACACACTCAGGTATGAAGATACACACTCAGGTCTGAAGATACACACTCAGGTATGAAGATACACACTCAGGTCTGAAGATACACACTCAGGTCTGAAGGAAGTAGACCAACAAGTCCTTTGTATCTAAACCTGTACCAGTGTGTGAGCCGCCGCGTGGCTAAAGCAGGCCATCCAACACGAGAGTACAAGTCACAACGATGGGTCCGTGCACCACAGTTTGTTATAAAGCGCAAAGAGGCGTGAAACACTGAATCCAGTGAACGCAAAGCTTGGGCTGGAGCATGCCTATACAAAAGGTCTCCATAGTCCAACACAGGAAGGAATGTTGCAGCAACAAGTCTCTTTCTGGAATTGAAAGAAAACGACAGCTTGTTTCTGAAATAAAAACCTAATTTCAAACGCAGCTTTTTGACAAGAGATTCAATGTGTGGTTTAAAAGACAATCCATCATCAATTATGACACCCAAGTATTTAAAAGTATTCACAACTTCAATAACTGAGCCGTCAGGTGTAAAAACTGAAGGAACATTCTGTGTAGCTCTACTTCTACTAAACAGCATCAACTTTGTTTTATACAATATTTTAAGCCAATAAACTAAAAGGCTCATTTTCAGTGACCAATGACTAGTTTGTACAACTCAACATGTGTATGTGTGTAAATCTTTTACAAGTCTTGATTTAGTCCCGTTGTAGTCTTGGTTTAGGTCTGGTATTATGTTGATCAAAGCAAGTAGTCTTTATTTAATCTGTTGATATATGTTTAGAAAATATAATTGTTACCATTTAAGCTTTCAAGATGTCTACTCTTGAAATAAGTTTTTTTTTATCTTATAGAATTGAAGCTAAAATAAGTTGAAGTTGGTGTACTGTGTTAGAAATAAGATAAATAAGATAAACTAACTACAAAAAGATAGACACTTTGCAAATACATGAATGTAACATGTATTACTTATTTGTATATTTCAGTTTGCTCTCTCAGTGTATGGGCTTTCATGTAGAATCAACATAAGCATCCAATTTAGTAATTTTTATTATTTTTATTGAATCCACTTGATTCATTGAGTTTATGGACCTCTACAAAAAGTCATTTTCTCAAAAGCAACAGCCGCCAAAAAGACAGAAGAATTTGCTCACATTTATTCCTAGGCCTACTTAAAGGAGACCTATTCTGTCAAATTCACTTTTCTAAGTTTTTAACCTCGTTATAACGGCCTCCCTTCAACATTAGTTTACTCAAAGTTCTATTTGAATTGATTTCTGCATATTTGAGTAATCTTGTTTTGTTCTTCAGCTGGAGCTCAAGTCCTCAGAAATCCATGTTCTCACCTACCACCTATCCCCTCCCACTTGTCTGTATTTACATGTTATAATTCAAACGAATCATACTCAAAGTGAAGCATATATGGTTCAGTACTGTCCCAGAGACACTTTCCAACAATAAAAATATATTTTTTAAATCTGTTGCTTTTTACAGTTACATTTTCAAATGAAGAGGCGGGGCTTATCAGATCTACAGTTGAACAGGAAGTCAGTAGAGCTGTTCCTATTTTTAAGTTGTTTTAGATCAATTTTGTGTTTTTCAATGAACAAAAGGTAAATTACTGATCTGCAGATGTTCTAGATTCTTACTAAATATAAAAAACACAATAGTAAAAAGTGACACTGTGTAACTTTTTGGAGGTGGAAAAAAACTGCTAAATCCAACTGAAATAGAAAGATAAAGCCATACTTCTGAACATTCTTCATTGACAGAGACAAGTTTTATGCTAAAGCACCAACATTTCTTCAGTGTCATAAAGAAGTCAAAGCTGTAAAGACTGTTTTTTAGTTTAACAAAAACATCCAAAAGTTAAAACATACACATAGGGCTTTTACAGTTGTAAGTGTAAAAATGGGTCAAACAGTGAACATTTATGCTCACTTTCAGTCAAATCTAATCTGTCCTAAAAACTAACACTTGACTGTCTGTTTTTCAGCTCAACTAGGTTTAGTAATTTTGTCTGTTTCTACACACAAATCTCCTTACCTCAACAATAAAACCCTATAGGAATAAACCAAAAAATAAAAACTTCAAATAAAACTACACATTATTAAATACAGTATTTAATATTTTAACATATTTTTTTTTATTAAAAAGATGCACATGAGCCTTGTAGAAACCAGAAGGTGAATATTCGAACAATACTAATGTGCACCTGGAATTATTGCCTTGTCAACAACACACATCAGAAGAGAAAGTTAAAATCATTTTTTTAATATATATATAGTGATAAGCCTAATATTGTGTGTTGCATTAATTTAATCAAATTAGTAAAGTATATAGTAAAATATAAAGATCTAGGTGAGAGTAAGAACATGGTAATACAGTCAAAATATCCAGGCGGAATCCCTTTAAAGGCCTGGAAACTGTTTTTCAAATGTGGTCTGATTTTATAGTTTGAGAGCTTGGTGTCCAAAGTGATCCTGATTTCTCCCAAAATAACTTATTCAAGTCAACATAAATGGGTTAGACAGATTTCCATTTATAGCTTACATGTATAGAAACTTTATAAATCATTCCCATCAGATTGTGGCCGATTGAGAATAAATACACATAAAAGCCAACATTCTAATGACAGTATGTTGAGTTTTGAAGAAATAATGCATAAGTGATCTCACAACAGCTTGGTGTGAGGTCACTTCTATTCTGTGGTTTTAAAAATGTTTTAAGAGTCATTTGACTTTAACTGAGTTTAAAATTGGCGTTAGATTGTTTCTTTTTTTCATTAGTTTACTCAAAGTATATTGACTTATGCATGTTAGCGTAATCTTGTATTCTCCTGCACCTGACTGTATTTATTCATTAAAGTGCCTGTCCAGTGGCCTTTAATGACACATAGCAGGTATAAATCTTCTTTGCTGGGTTGTTTGACTGAACAGTCAGAGCAAACTCGTCGTATGGCAGTGAGTGCTTAATGCTTTCCAGATCCAGCACATGATGAGACTCAGACTTGTCTGTCTGATCTCCTCAGAGCACACCACAGCTTGTACTTGTAGCACCTGAGAGAGGGAATGCTGCTGCTGCGGCGGCGGTAGTAAAAAGGTCAGAATGAGAATGCCAGAGTTACATCACTGCCCTGAAGCTAAACACTCACACAACTGAAGAAGCGCCGCAATCGTCTGTTTCCACTGTGTTCTGTGTACTCCAGCTTTATATACCACTGTGTTAGCTTTATATACCACTGTGTAATACATGTAATCAGCACATCTGTGGGTCAGTGACAGTGCAGTACACATGTGTCACCACTGGGAGGAGAACTCTCACAACATTGACAAGCACCAGATCTCACTATTCTACATCAAAATAGTCCAAAAGGCTCCATAGCTCCAAACTCCTTAAGCCCAAACCAGATGTGCATCACTGCACGCCACGATAAGAACTGTCCGGACAGTGCAGTCGGGAGGTAGGGGTCCCATCTTAGTATCAGAGGTAACTATACGAAAGAAACTAACTTCCCATAATCCATTGTGCAGATCACTCTGTAAATGAATAAACATTTGTGACAAAATATGATATGTGATTGATGAATTTGAATGAAAAGTTTGACTGCCTCAGGCTTTAGGCTACAACACAATTCTCTGAGATGGCTCAGTCTGTGGGGTTTATTGCAGTATTTTTATTGAACAGCGTCAGATTCATTCATTCAAATCAGCAGTGTGTTTTGTAGTCCGCTTGTGGATGTTGTAGTTTTTCATAAACAGCTGTAGAGTCATTTGAATTTCCTTGTTGTTTCCCACTGCTGGTTAGGATGTTCAGATTCTCCAAACAGAGCTAAGGCTTCTTCTTTCAGGTGTCTCCTACTGTTGACCCTGCAACGACCTCCACAGATACAGAGCTAGAGGCTAGGAACCAGGAGCTACATATTAGCCCTTGTCGGATCTAGAGCAAATACATAACTCCTAGCTTCTTATCTTTGGAACTACACTGGGTCAACAGTACCGGTAAGTACTACACAGTTAGAAGAAGGAGCTTCTCACCAATGGCAGAACAACAGAGGGAATCTGTTGTCTGAATCTAAATGTGCCTACCACAACTGTTCATGAAAAACTACAACACCAGCATGTGGACTACAAAAAATAATTACAGAGGATAATTACTGCAGTCACTGAAAAAAATACAAGCATTAATCCTTATGGTGCCATCTCTGACTTTGAAAAGCTATTCAGAACATGCACACAGCACCGGGCAGGATCAGTGAAACAGATTCACCATCAGCAGCACAGGCCAATATTCTGCTAAATACTACAAATGTTTTGGTCCAACAAAGTGAAGTCTTAAATGGCAATGTGGCTCTGAAGACCATTATTTTCAACATTTCTATGGCTTGTTTATGCAATTATTTGTATTGTGAGCCTTAAGTCTGAGGCAGTAGAACTTTTCATTCATTACAAACTCATCACTCACGGATCAGTGGTGTTCATTATCTGAGCGATCGAAGCAGTGGATTATGGGATGTCTCCAAGCTCCTACTGCTTTTAGCGAGCTCCTCAGGTTTCAATGCAAAAGAATCCACTATAGGAAGCATAGCTGACTACCCAGGCACATTTGCTTTTGGTGCAGGAACTTCAGCAGTAATGTGTGGCAACATAAGGCAATTGCACACCAAAGACATGAAGAAGTGCATTTGAAGACGAATGTGCAAATCTCTGCTCTGTTCTATTATTCAAGGAAACAAATTGTGTCCGGCTACTGCACTTTCATGTGTTGAACTTTCATTATTTTACATTTTGTTTACATAGCACATCACAATATTGTCCAGAAACAGCTTAGTAGTAAAAACAGAACCAATGACTTCCTGCTAAACTGTAAATGATAACCTTTGACCCTTCATAGTGACATTTCATCATGCTTTTAATAAAATGTGGTTATGTGACATTATACAATGTATCACTAGGAATCTGCATTTTTAAACTTTTCATATCAAAGCACAGGGATGTGGGCGGGGATAGGTGGTAAATGCAAAGTTACAAGTCATTGTTGAGTTTACAAACCCTTTAGTGTTGTAATGATTTTAAAAATTAAGGTTGTAAATCTGCATATGGACTATCGGCTAGCTAGTTGTTTAGACTCTATTGACCTCTTTTTTACATGCTTACTAGTAAGAACTGCAGAGTAATGACATATATACTTATTTAAGGAGAAACATTTTGTTCATGTGTGTAACAGCATCAGTTGGTTTTACAGCATTTAATTCCTAAACGTGCAATTTATGTCATTGTTTATTAAATGATTTGCTTTCTCACATAAACCGAAGGAATATGGGTCCATGTTGTAGCAACTGAAAATAGCCGCTGATTACTATAGTGCTATTAACCTCAACAAATTACCCTGGACTCAGAAGTACAGACCCAATATAAATTCCTATTGAAAAAAAAAACTGTTATTGAGAGTTTAAAGGCCTATCACAGCTAGTGCCAACTCAGATCCATAACACAGTTGTTTTTAGTTAAAAAAGCACATCTATAACTTCAGCAACTAATTCGGAAAAGTTAAGAAAACTGCAGAAACAGACTTTAAATAAAAATTATAGGTCTTATTTACTACAGTACTTATTGCAGAGCTGATTAGCACTGAGGCATTCCGTATTCATTTATTTTTAAAATCCTTTTGGAGTTTTTTAATGGGAGCTTGTACTTCTGGAACAAAGGCGTGAGCAGTCACTGTTGAGCTCCATGCCTCAAGTACACTCACATCCCATGATTTTGTCTCACCTCAAAAACAGCTTCGTCCAGCAGGCGTGTCCCGAACACACTGACTCCCTCGGTGCTGACGTGGGACTCAGGGTCTCGCAGCAGCTCCAGGGTTTCCACTTTCACACAGTCCAGGTACAGAGTCACAGACTGGCCCTCCACACTGTAGGCCACACGATGCCACCTTACAGAACAAGCACACGTTAGGTCTGCGTTTATTTGGACAACACCAAGACAAAAGTCAGAAGAATAATTCTGATTTGAGCATGAAAACTTAATTCTACCAGTAGAACAAATACAAAAATGAGATGTATACTGTATAGAAAGTTACCGCAAACCGCAAAATGTAAAAACGGCATAAAACAGGTCTCTTGACTTCTTGTTTAAAATTGCAGAACTAATAATTATTTCAGAATGAAATTTTAAACATAAAGGTTAAGAATTCAGAAACGTCTATACATAATAGATCCCAATTAAAAACTATTTTAAAATCCACCTCTTTCACACACGCATACATCCTCTTCTCTTCCAATGATTGGTAGCACCTGAGAAAGGCTGATTTGGTTCTGTGGTTGGGGACAGTGTACCACAGAAAGTTCAAACTGACCCAGTAGCCACGTGTAGGAAATAAAACATTTATTTTGATTTATGACAATTATTTTAATAAGATCATACAGTTCTAAGACCATAAAACTCAAACTCAAATGGAGCTGGGGCCGAAATGATTGGAGGCAAATTGGTCGAGGGCCGCGAATTAAATTTTGGCCTGGCTTTTGTATTTTCAATATAAATAAGGTTATTACGCTGTACCTCCAATATAGAGCTTTTTTTAGCCCATATAATGTATTTTACAGTAGTCTCTCCTATGTAATTAAAAAAGTAAATAAAAGTGTTTAACCAGGGTCACACCGTCCTCCCCAGGGAATTTTTGACCAAACTGCAGGTAATTTACTGTATTCTGGTGCATTTTAGAGGTTTCAAGTCACATTTCAACAGTAAAAACCTTTATATTTCCATAGGTTCATTTTCCAGTCTGGTCTGTGTGTCTGCTCTTGTGCTCTTCACACTTTCAGTCTGTTTCACAAACACTACAGAAGTGAGCCTTTGTCAGGACGTCGCAACACACATTTATATTTATGACGATTAGATACTGATGAATCCACGTGCGTGTCGCCGCGTGTTTGCCGCGTGTGTTGTCTTGTGCGTGTCGTCGCGGTTACGCTCGCGGTGCCAATTCGCATCGCTAAAACGTCTTTTTTCAGCAGGAATTTCTGCACGTTTCTCCGCGGATATTAGATCAAAGTTCGTCAAATAAAAGTGGTGTGGAGCTTGACACTTCTTTATGACATAAAACTTAGTAAGAGAAGCTCACCTGCTGTCTGTATAAAAGAAATCAACATCTGTGCCTTTCTGTTGTAAAAGAGCAGTTGCTTACCCCTCTTCTCCTGCGTCTGAAACTTCTGCTCTCAGAATCCCTCTGTCTTCTGTTTTTGTTGTGGAGAGTTTAAAAGTCACTTCTATGAGTTCCCTTCATCTTGTGTTTGCTGCTGGTGCACGGGGGGAGGAGCAGAGGCTGCGCTACGCTGTAGTGCATTGTGGGATCTGTAGTTCAAATTGTTTTGTGCGGGCCACTGACTTAATTCAATGTTAATTTAAAATCCGCGAGTCTGAGACCCTGATCTAAAGTGTGTGTGTTTGTGTTTGTGCATGAGTAGTTACCCACTTGCCATCAGTCAGGCTGACTTTTCTGAAGGTGGGATACATGTCAGGGGTGGGCTGGCCTTTATGGTCCTCATATAGAAAACAGGAGAACGAGCCAGCTCCAGACCCAGCTGCTGAGTGCCCTGCATAACAAAAACATCCTTTAGTTTTAGACAAATACATCATTTTACAAACTGTATAAATGTACACTGTTCCATACCTGTGGGTCATAGAGAGAGAAGAGGAAAACCTGGGAGCCTTTGGTTGGTCTTACTGTGGTCATCAGTGAAAAGTCCACTGGGAACATGGAGTCTGGACAGAGACAAGTTTCAGTTTGTTTGATTTATACAGAACACGTTTTAGGAGTTCTTCACTGAAAACTACTGCTTAAGCCTTGTGTCTGTAAGCACAAGCAGAGTTACACCAAAATCAAGCCAAATGAAAGTCAAGTCTGTACATTTTTTCTGGTCAGTTTGCATTAATACCAGTATTTAATATTACAATACTATTGGTTTTCCAGCACATGGGTCTGCAACTTTTCACAGCAAAAAAGTTCTATTCAACCCAAATCAAAGTGTGAAAGAGCTGCAAGTGCATTTATCCTCTCCCCCCAAAACCCTTTAGACAGTTAAGTGAATAAAACAATGTTTTACAAAACAAAATATTGTGTGAAAATGACAACAATTTTAAAGGCAAAGACTAATCAGTTTGTTTTAATTTGCAAGTTTATGTAATGCCCCTGTGCGTTTTTGTCTCCATGAAGAACGTGTGATAAAAAATGCACTTTTAATGTTTTAAATTAGACTGTATTAGAAAGAGATTTTTTTTTTTAACAAGTATTTTACTTTTGTCCGAATAGTTTGCTTTCATATCATAAAACATTCTACAGGCCATATGTTTTACAGAAAGCTAAAATGAATCTTGTTTAACCCTTAGATGCATAAGTGGGGTCAAAATGACCACAGGTGTTATTTTGAGAAATCTTTGAAATTAAAAGTAGTTACATTTTCATATTTCAGGTATTCCTCACAAAACTTGTGACATGAGAAAAAAAACATAAAAATACTTTCTAAGAAATGTCATCTTTTGTATCACTACCCCACTCTTCCATAAGTGGGTCAAAAATGACCCCAACCATTTCCTATGGAATCTCAGGGGTAAGCCCTAGGAACTTTTGATTCTTATCAACTGTATTGTCGGTTTACATTTACTGTGGCACTTACACATCTGATGAAGCATCAGGAGGTCATTTTTACTCAGCATCACACATGTAAGGTTCACCAACGCACAGCGACACTTTCTCATAGAGCTGTCAAAAGAGCTTTTGACTCCTCACATGAAAAGTCGACTGGAAAGTAACCCAAACCTACCAACCTATATCACTTTAGCAATGGGAAGGTGTTTAGTGACAAAATCCACAATCCACACACACGAGAGAAGCAATAAAAGCCAATAAAAGAGAAAGACATGTCAGATTTGTCCAATAAACAAGGACTGCAAAGCCACAAACTGCTGCTGGAAAAGCAGTATTCCTGTGTATTGATCACAGCCAAATAGAAGTAGTTTGTAACAGCTGCACACAGTGAGACAAGAGAACATGTTTTGTGTGTGTTCATGTGTGTGGACAATACATAGTCCCCAGTTATAGTTGTATTTATTGTTCGTCCTCCATTATGAAACCTGATTGATTTGTGTTCAAATGTGAAGAAAACTGATAAATTGACATGTCAGAATGTTCTTTTGTTGTTCAAAATATAATACAAATGATAATCTTTAAGCAAAATTAAGTGTTATTGCAAAATCATGGAAGAGTGTAGGTATTGATTGGCCATGCATCTAAGGGTTAACTGCATTTTTTTGTTGCAATGCAAAAAGTGAATTAATCTAGTCTAGTCAAATCAGGTTGAAAATGAAGACATGATCTCAGATTATATTATTTCTACCGCTTAATCCTGTTAGGAGTCGCGGGTGACTGGAGCCTATCCCAGTGACTTTGGGCCTTAGGCGGGGAACACCCTGGACAGTGGCCAACTTGTCGCAGGGTTAGACAGACAACCATTCACTCTCTCATTCACAACACCATTCACTCTCATTCACTCGTGAAATGTTGATATGGTCCGACCCGGGAGTCAAACCCACGACCTCCGTGTTGGGAAGCCAGAGCTCTAACCACTCTGCTACTGTGCACCCCAGTACAATACTAATAGAAAACAATTGTTTTGTTTTTTTTGTTCATCATCTGAACTTATTCTACAGCATGAATAAAACCGGTAACACTTTATAATAATGAACCAATGCAAATCATTTACAAATGTTAGAAAAGTAATGAGATGATATTACCATCATTACTAAATGATCAGACAGTATTTTCTATTATTGTAACATTTGATCATTTACGTAAATATCCGTCATTGGAAGGAAAAGAGTTAACAATTTACAAACACTTACAAATCATATTCCATAATATTGAGACTTGAATATCACAGTTAGGGATGCACCGATCCGATACCTGGATCGGATATTGGTGCCGATCCAGGACATTTTGCTGGATCGGGTATCGGCTCAATGATATCGGTTCAGCCTATATCGTGGCTGTGCCTTTAATTGGACATAATGAGACTTTACAGGCTGGTGTTGATCCATAGCAATTCATAATATTGGGCATTTTATTCAGATTAAGTTGTTAAGTTGTGACTTGCACTATAAACAACAGTTACATAACACAATATGACCAAATGTATTAAGTTTTTCAAAGAAAAAGAAGCTATTTCAGTCTTTCACTAGTATCGGTTGATATCGGGTATCGGCAGATATCGGGATCGATATCGGAACAGAAAAAGCTGGATCGGTGCATCCCTAATCACAATAATCAAGAAATGTAATATTCTTGACCTCCCCTGACAGTATGTGTAAGTTCTCAAAGGTTCTCACCAGGAAACAGTTGCTTGGTGGGGGCACTCAGCTGGATTTTCTTGTCGATCTTATAGGACAGGTCAGTCACTTCATGTCCAGAGCGGCCGGTGCACAGTCCTGCCTCCAGAGACACTCCGTCCATGTCCTCCGAGAGCTCCAGCACCTTCAGGACGTCCACCAGCTTCACTGCACACAATCAGTTACACACACATATTAATATGTCTTCATGACTCAAGTAAAAGTACACCTACTGGTCAGAAAAATGACTATGGTGAAAGTAAAAGTCCTACTAAAACTTGAACAGAAGTATAAAAGTACAACACTGTAACTTTACTTCAGCAAGAAAATCAAAAGGTGAAAGACAAAGTTGGTGCAAGCTGCATTGTAGTGTGAATAGGGCTTTACAATAACAAGCATAAATAAAATACGTTTTAATCTTGTGGCCTATAGGTTAAAAATGAGTTTTGAGGATTATTAAGTTGCTTAGCTCGAAAAAGTGTGGTTTCGAGACCACCAGAGAACTGCACCAGCTTTAAGAGTGGGCTAAAAAGTAAATAAGTACAAATATTTTTTTGAAAAAATGTAAGAAATGAAAGTAAAAATTAAACCGATTTTTTTCATACTCAAGTAACTTCTAATTACTTAAATACAGTGCTTGAGTAAAGTTACTTGTGATTCTGCTTCTCCATAACATTCCCAACGTTTCCATGACATTGTATATTTTATTCACACTGTTCCATTGTTAAACAAATGCCTAACATATTTCTAACTGGCCGATCCCATTCAATTGAAATAGTGCAGGCCACTTCATAGGCACACTCATCGAATCCTGGAAAGACAAAATGCTGTGATGAATTTTGTGACAAATCAGGCTTAAACCCTCATCATTCGAACATGGTCTGTAATTCAAAATGAAATGGTTTCAGAATCCTTTAGATCACAAACAAATGTCTGACCTTTTTGTGAAACATGACAGGTGCATTCACAATACACTTTTGATTCCTCCTGACTGGAGCTGGAGTCCACTGTACGACCCACTACAGAGCAGAGGGTCTCTACCATCTCAACAACAAGAGCTGCTTCCATGTCAGAAGCAATATTTTGCCTTTTCGATGAATCAAAACAAAAAAATACATTAAAAAGTCGACTTCCACCATGTTCCTTGTTAACAAAATACAGGAACACATTTTCCAAGCTATGTACTGTAGCTGTCTACAATCCTTTCATTTTGTTGGTTTGTTCTTTCCAGCCATGGCACACTGATGCTACGCCTTCTCTCTTAATAAATGAGATCAAAATCATGATGTATAAATGATAAATGCTTCTTTAAGTTAGTATGGCAGGAAACATGATCATGAACGCAAAGAAAACGAGTATGGTTATCAGTAAGAATGACGAACAATTAAGAGCAACATAAAGACAGATAGAACAGAATTAGAACACGTTTCATGTTTTATCTATCTAGGCTATACAGTAAACTCACTGCTGATGGCAAATGTGATGAAGAAATACAGAGAAGGATATGTAGTATTGCTAAAACGGCACTCTCCAACATGTATAAAGTACTTGTGCAGCCTCTGATCGGTTTAAAGACCAGGATAAGAATGTTGCACTGTTTAGTTTGGTCAACATGACTGTGTGGATCAGAAACATGGACTATTTCAAAACAACTGATGAATCGTCTGGGAGCATTTGAGATGGATGGACAGAGTTACCAACAAGGAAGATCTTCTCAAGAATATTCAGAACAAAGCAGCTTTTTTGGCCACATTATTTGTTACAATGACTTGCAAAGAATGCTTTTAGAAGAAAGGAAACAGAGGAAGACCAGGATTATTGTGGACAGATAACAGCAGACAATGGACGAGACTGAATTATGGTGCCGCGATCAGAAGAGCTGTGCATCCAACCCATCTGGAGATGGGCCCGACGCTGCACTGGCGATCATGTCCTGGAGATGCAAGCATTGAGATGTCAAAGAGAAAATTCCTACGGGACAATAAAGTATACCTTAACTTACCCGTACAGGATGGAACATGATGATGAAGTTAGTATACTGTATCTCTTTTCTCCAGAGGCGGTCTGTGGTGGAGAAAAAAAATCTAAGATGCAATCAAGATTAGACATTCAACTTTATAGCAGTCACAAGTGCTTCACGTGAAATAGAGAGTCAGAACATCTCCAGCAATGATATATTTAAAAAAGTATGTCTATATATGCTTACTGAAGAGTCAGAATGCATCCGAAGACTCATGGATGCTTTCCATGAGTCTCTGGATGCTTATGGAAAGCATTAGCATCACACAGAAGTTTTCAAAGAGCGAAGATTTAAAGGGAGTTTGATTCAGAATCAGGAGTAACAACTTAAGGAGACCTATTGTGTTTTTCCATCATTTAGTAACAAACTACGATGTATGTAGGTCAGTCATTTATATTTACTTCACTGCAAAACACAAAATTGAACTAAAACGACTTAGAAATAGAAACAGGTACATGACTTCCTGTTTAAAACGGCCTCTTCATTGTAAAAGTTTGAAGCCTACCAGGTTTTTTGGAACCTGATTTTTTTGAGTAATCACAAGTAAATACAGACAAGTGACTGGGAATAGGTGTTTTCCAAAAGCACTCAAGCATCAGCCGCAGGACAAAACAAGATTACTAAAGATGCATGAATCGATCTGAATACAACTTTGAGTAAACTAAAGATGAGGGAGCACAATCTCCTCGAGTTTTGAAACATCTGAAGCCTCTGCCCACATGAACTGAGTTCTGATTTGACCTGTAGGGTTAAATTAGGTCAGTTATATACACATCCATCACGTAAACATCAAAACCAAGATTGTAAAGTGACCATGATACATAGCAGAGATCTAATGAAGCCTTTATAAAACCTGGGTTACATGGGCCTTCCTGTTTGTGCTGGTCAAGAGCACTTTTGAACATATTGCAACCGGGCCAGCTCTTTCTTTTTGAGGCAGGTAAAGAGACTGTTACAGTAGTCCAACTGTGAGAAGTTACACAGCTAAAAAAAAAAGCAGTTTCTTACTAGTCATTTTGAGTGGCAGTCTTTGTATAAGACTATCAAACATACACTGAAAAGCTTAAATTTTTGTCTTCTTTCAAATACTGCTCACCTAATTTATTCTACAATCCTACTTTGACACAGCAACCCTTCCAAAGCCCGTGTGAGGAGTAATGTGATCTGGGACGCATTAGGACAAGCCTGCACTGGTCTTCTCTTCTTTTAGGGTTTATGTAATGGCTTCATCACACACATCTGGCACTGCTTCTGCTTGGCCCCTGGTCAGCTCTGACACTAACAGTAAACAGTTAATTGTATAATATTACTAAAGATCATTTAAGCCACACAAGAATCAGGGCCTATACATTGAATAGGCCGGTTTCTAGTTGGGGCAAAGTCTCACCTTGTCTCCAGAAAGTTATTACTTTAGATTAATGCATTCAGACCTTATACTTATGCATTTTTACAGTAACATGCTAGTGAGGCTGAGTTACAGGTAATGGTGCGTACCAGGAAACTAAGAGGTTGGATGTGTCTGATGTTACAATCCAATCTCATAAGAAAGCGTAGATACTAGGTGTGTCGTTTCAAATAGAATATTTATTCTTCAATCAAGATGTTTTATCTTGCCTAGCCTCTTAGTGTACATAAGGGACATCCAAATATTTTTCACAGAGAGCTGGAATTTTATGGGGAGAGAAGGGCCAATAGATGCAAATGAAATGAACTTAATTTTGATGATGCGCTACACTTAAAATAATCATTGTTAATTTTAGGTTTGTGTAAATTCAAAAGGTTTGTTTTTTAGGTTATGGTGGTGATTGTTTAAATTTGACAGTACAAAGCATAACTTTTTTAAATTATTCACAACTTAGCAGGAACATTTAGGGTCACCAAAACTTAACTTGGTCCAAAAATGTGCCTCCAGGATCGTAGTTAGGATATGCTTGACATAGGCAAACTGTTTCAGAGGACAGGACCAGACCTTCTCCCTGTCTCCGTTTTGTTTTTTCAGGACTACTGGATAAGCGGATCATCACTTAGAGCACAAACAGTAATGGAAGACTGGAATCAGACAAATAATGTAAAAACAAATCACATTTTAAAGCCTTTCCAATCAGTGCAAAGATGCCAGAATGAAAATGTGGTCATGTTTCTTGTACCACTTAAGAGTTGTGCCTCTGCGTTCTGCACGAGCTGCCCAGGGGAGCTTTGACTGACTCCAGTGTACAGAGCATTACAAACTATGTGCACTTGAGTGAAACCAGTGCAATAGATCCAGAAAGTCAGAATGGAAACATATGCACAAGGTGAGGAGAGTGGGCACCATTATTTGTGTGCAGTTACTAATAAAAGTTGAACAATTACAAACACAAGTGTTGAAACGTGCCTTGTAAAGGCCACAGGAGAGCGGAGGTTCATTTGAGGTAAGGACCACAAAATTCTACATTTTAAGAGCTGCGTCAAAAGGCAAAAATGTCACAAGTAGGGGTGAGATGATATTGTTTTGTCATGTTTTGATACATGGGTCATGATTCTGACATTTTGCCTCACAAGTAGGGCTTAGAGATTTCTCCAAAAATGGATCTTGATCATTTTTTGACATACCTTGAAATGTTCAAACGTGTCTTTAATTATATTAGTTAAAACTTAATTTATTGACTGTATTGGACACATTCTACTGATTGAGTAGCAGCGGTGGGCAATACATTGAATTTCAGATAATATCCTGATTCCTGAATGTTAATTTCATTATGCAAAAATGTCATAAAGTATAAATGCTACAAATAAGGTCATTAACAATAAGTGTAAGTGTAAGTAAGTGATGCTGTGAACTTTCAAATAGACAAGGCAAGTTTATATGTATATTTACATATTATATACAATTCACTTACAAAAAGTTCAAAGTGACTAAAATAAGAGGAGATTGCTGCACTTACAACTTACACTTAAAAAAGAGTTGTAAGCTGTAAGTGAAGAAGTGCCTAAATTGAGTAACATTTACTTCAATTTGAAGTTGTTTTTACTGTCTTACAATAAGATTTGCCAATAGACACAGATGATGCGCGCGCACCCTGAATCCAGAAAGACACAAACAGTGGAAACAAGCCAAAAAAGCATCGTTGTCAGCTAACTACAAGAGTTTATCACTGCGAAAACAAAAGTTATGCTGCTAAGTCAACATTTGGATGAAAAACACAGAGAAAAACATTGTCTCAAGCTTCAGGAGACAGACGTCTGTCAGACCGGTTCAGACCTGACCAAACAGCTGCTCTCCTCCTGTTTGACTTCTTTTTACTCAAAGAAGTTTCCCTAGTTAACCAGACAGAGAGAAGCTCTTTATGCATAAAGCACAGTAGAGTGGAAAGTGACGTCTATGGAATAGATTGTGTTCATATTTTGTAGTGGCCTTTTATTCAGATTTTTTTAGTTATGCTTATTCCATTGCAAGTCTCATTTTGAGCAGTTAAATCTGCAACAAACATTATATGTACTACCGGGCTCAAAACAGTCCTTTTTAAACGTGCTTTTAATTGAAATATTTTATTATTGTTTTACTGTTTTATTGTTTTTATTGTATTTTTATGCATATTTATATTCTGTGTTGTCGTATTTTAATGTTGTAAAGCACTTTGGGTTGCAAAGTGTATGAAAGGTGCTTTATAAATAAATGTATTATTATTATTATATTATTATTATTACTTGTTTCAAGCACTATTTTATTTTGAATTTTTTTTTTTTTTACTATTATTATTTGGCAAAATTTTATATCCATCTAATAATTAAAAATCAAGCAATATATTGGAAGACACGTTTGAATGAATAAATATTCTTGCTGAATAACTATTCAGACGGAAAAAAATGCAAGTAAATGAGATTTTCAGATGTTAAAAAAGTTCCCAAAAATCAATTTTAGGGTCAAGACACCACTGAGTTACTTGAAAAGACTTAAAACTAAATCTAAATATAGAACGAATGAAATATTACAAAATTTATTGCAAACAGCTCTTTTTGACTTTTTTTTTTTTTTTTACTATAAACGATATACTCGATATTCAATTTTTGCATATTGTCAAAACATTTACGATACCTAAAAATTGATATACTAATCAGTTACACAAGAACTTTCCGTAAACTCTGCTGGTGAGAAATAACAGTGGAATTTCCTCTAAACTAACTCACAAAAATAAAAATAAAAAAACTGTAGTGGTGAATAAAAATGGATACGCCAATCCATGTATTAAAAACAAAAGGCAATATAAATACCTGACATGATGAAATACACACAGTCCAGCACCACACCCAGAGCCGGCTTATGGCATTAGGCTGCACAGGCTGCAGCCAGAGCCTCCGCCAGCAGGGGGCCTCAGTGAGCAGCAATTCAAAATGTATCTGCATTACAATATGTTCTGAAAATCAAAAATACAATATGTTCTGAAAATCAAAACTGCTATTATAAAGTTTTATGTATATATTTTTATGATTGAACACTATTGTGTGTTAGTATTCTATTGGCATAGATAAAAAAAAAACAATTAGTGTCTTTTGCAAATGTTCAGAGGGAGGGGCCTTGTGCTGCTCTGAGAGGGAGAGTTTGAAGAGATGCGGCTGATCATCCACAGCACACAGCGTGAAATCTAAGACTTTGGACACAATTTAGAAACACAAAACATGTTCTACATCCCATCTCTCATTTAAAACATATCTGGAACTATGTTTTGTTTGTTTCAAGCTTGTTTCACACATAGTTCCTTCATATTTAGGCTGTGTTCTTCTCTAAAACTGAAAACACTCTGATTTCTAAGAAGTGCTCCACTGTGTTTTAAAGTTGCACACATCTTTACAAAATAACTTTAACATTGTTAGCCATAGATTTGCTTGACATTGAGACCACAGAAAAAGTTGTAGCTTAATTCTAACCTGGCAACTTTCTGTTGGGTAAAACTTAGTAACTTTAAATACTGCTAAATCATGTTGAAATAATAATAGTAATGTGTAATTAAACCATGGTCAGGCACTGAATAAAAAAACAACAAAATCCACTAAAATGTAGGAACTAATTTAAAATCTTTGGGGGGAGAACCCCAGACCCCCTTTAAATGATTGGATATATTTACTTAAAAGATATAAAGTGTCCCCAAACTGTTTAGTGACTCTTTTTTTTTTCAGCTCTTGAGCCATTTTTTAGTGCCAGAACTGAAGGGGCCTCAGAATGTAGTAGCCTAGGGCCTCCAAAAACGTTAAGAAAAACCCTGACCACACCTGACACTGATTTGGCTCTACCTTTAACCCTTTTCCACCAGAGAGCGCCCTCTGGTGTAATTGGTTATATAACATACTAGCCTCTAATTGTTTTTGACATAATTATACTAAAGTAGAGTCAATTAACAAAACTTTCTTTAAACAAAAACTTCAGTGTTCAAATTTACAGGAATAATCCCTCTGCTTAGAACAGAAACTGAAAAAAAAAAAAAAAAAAAAAACAATTTGAGCAATAAAACATAACATGTATGATCCAAAACCTTCTGACGAGCTACTTGGCATTTGGTGAAGTGCTACTGTTCGCTACAGGAGACTTAGATAATGTACCATACCACATGTCAAACTGGATTCCGTCAGATCTCAGAAGCTAAGTTAGAGTACTTGAATGGGACACCGCTGGAATAGGTGCCACAGTGGGACAAGCTGAGTGGCTGTCGTAAGCTTAACCTACATTGCCTCAGCGTTTGAGTGGATCTTTGATTGTAAAGCTTTGAAAGTTGGAAAAGTGCTATGTAAATAGAGACCATTTAACAATAAGAAAATTAAAAATGTTGCTCTAATTACTTCTGACTGTCGTAATCACAAATAATTGATCTTTTATCTCACAATTATTGCTCTACAAAACGTCCCAAAGCACAAATGGGCTTTACCAGTTCAACTGTCATTTCAGCACTTTTTAAATGGGAGGTGAGAAATATCCAGTTCCCATTGCCTAACCTAACTAACACTAAGACCTGTGTTTCAAGGTAATTGTTTAGCTGTAAGAACACATGTTTGAATTAATGCCAGATAGATCTCGATAACATTCAGTAGTATAGGAAACATCCAGCTGAGGGTGCTTTTACACAAGTTGGAAATGTGTTCCATGTGTAATTAACCACAATAAGATATGATCATCTTTTATTGGCTTCCTTGGGATAAATTTGTCTTGGGACAGGAAGACACATGTTCTAACACACAAAACACAAACAGTCTGCACCACAAGAGAACATAAATCAGAGATCACAAAACATGCCCCGGAGTCACATTACAGGCAGACCACAGTCTTTAAATTAGACTCAAATAAATCAATCAATAAACATACAAACAAATAAATAAATCCATCCATCCATCCATCCATAAATCCATACATACGGCACGGCACGGTGGCTGAGCGGATAGCGCTCTTGCCTCACAGCAAGAAGGTGCCTTTCTGTGTGGAGTTTGCATGTTTCTCCCCGTGTCTGGGTGGGTTTCCTCCGGGCACTCTGGTTTCCCCCACCAACCAATAACATGCATGTTAGGGTAATATTCTCCGGTAGTCCTGACCAAGCCTAGCAAGAACATCTGGAGATGGGTCCCCGAGCGCTGCACTGCGGCGATCACTGCTCCTGAGGAGATGCCCCAGAGGCATTGAAGGATGGGTCAAATGCAGAGGACACATTTCCCTATGGGGACATAAAGTGTACCTTAACATTAACCTTACATCCATACATACATCCATACATTCATCCATCTATCCATCCATCCATCCATCCATCCATCCATCCATTCATACATCCATTCATACATACATACATACATACAGTACATGCATACATACATACATACATACAGTACATACATTCATCCATCCATTCATACATACATACATACATACATACATACATACTTGTTTTTCTATCTTAGTGAGGACATTCATAGGCATAATGTAGGCTATTACTCAGCCTCTTACCCTAACCTTAACCATCCAAACTAACCCCCTAGCCCTAATCCTAACCTTAACCCAATTCTAACCCTAACTCTAAAACCTCATCTTGACCCTCAAACAGGCCAAAACAGGCCCTTCAGAAAGTGAAGACCGGCCAAAATGTCCTCACTTCCCAAAAATGTCCTCACTCTGTTGGTTAAAAACTCAAAACGGTCCTCACAAAGATGCAAAAACAAGTACATACATACATACATACATACATACATACATATTAATGAATTAAATAAATTGTATTAGTCAAAGCCTATGTGGTCTTCTCTGATTAACTCACTCTACACTGGAAAGTTGACATTGTTTAAACAAGTTAAAAATACTTTAAACAGGTCCAGATCTACTTGAAGAAAGTGAAAAATAACAGCACATTTTTTCTTATTTAAGACAAAAATATTGACAAGTTTCCCTGCTCCTGACTGTGAGGTGTCTACAGAATCCACTTGAACCACCTGGACCTGACTGTCATCTGTCTCTCACTCCACCTTCCACCTTCAACTGCTCCTCCAGCTAAGGCCCTGACTAAGCCAAGCACAACATCATGGCGGTGGTCCCCTTGCACCCATCCATCCATCCATCCATCCAACACTTACCACCTCCCACTTAAGCATGTGTGGTTCAAAATAGCAACGTAGCCTCTTTACAACAATGAAAATGACTCATTTAAAATCTGTTGCTTGTTACATTAAATTCTTACAATGAAGAGGCGGAGCTTATCAATACAAAGAGGCGGGGCTTATCAGTTCTGCAATTTTGAACAGGAAGTAAATCGACCTCTTTCTGTTTCTAAGCAGTTTTCAATTTCAATTTTGAGTTAAAAAACAAAACTAAACTAAACGTAAATTACTGGTCTAGATATATAATAGTTTATCCCTAATACATAAAAAAATGCAAAAGGGGCAAAAAATAAAATAAAAAATCATGCAACAGTCACTCAAAATGTACTCAAAACATGTCAAATACAATTTCATGCTTATATTCACTTGGTTAAAATGTTTATTTTCTCAGTGTACAGCTTTGTTTAGGGTATTTGTAAATGTATCTTCATATGTTAAAGGTCTATGTCAGTTGTGTCCAAAGTGGGGCCCAGGGGCCAAATCTGACCCACTATGATGTTTAATTTGGCTCACGAAGCGGTTCTGAGATTTGTTAGGAACGTCTGTCTGATTACATTTTAAGTTGAAATGATTGTCAAAGTACAGTCCATCAGTTTTATTCTGCTGAAACATATTCATATAGTACAATTTAATCATTCTCTTATTGCAAAAACATATTATTAAAAGCAACATAAAGTTTAGCCCCATGGTACGCTGCAAAATCATTCATAATGGTCGTTCAAGCTATTTTATTACCGACATCACCACTTTCAAGAAAGATCTGAAGACCCATTTGTGCAAATCTGTGCTCAAAGTGTCTTGAAAAGCGCTATATAAATAAAATGGAAGGAAGGAACAAAGTTTGGGCACCGCTGGTCTATATGACAACATGGCTTTGAGCTCTAGGGGAAGAGTCACGTTTTTAGGATTTCCACTCTTATCTGTAAATCCTATTCCGGACAGTTCCAGGGCAGGAGTGACTGATGAGCTCAGACCCAAACAGCCCTGGGCAACATTTCATATGGAGCACACGCTGATAAATTGTCTCATTTTTTTGCTCTGATTTCTGGTAGCCTGAAAGTGAAGCTCACCCTCTAAATCTGACAAACTAAACTTTCTGCGGAAAAGTGCAATTTTAAATGCATACCAGGCTAATTAAAATGAGTATGTTTACACACATTTAATTGTGTATGTATACTACACACATTTAAATGTGTATGTGAACCATTCAAATTTTAATGTGTATGTATACCAGCACATTTAATGGTGTATGTATACCAGGGAATTTTGATGTGTATGTACCACACAATTACTTTCTGCGATTTTATTATACACATTGCTGCCCCAGTTCATTTCTAAGGTAGATGTTCTTTATGAATATTAACAAAATTCAAATTTTAAGCAACTCCAAGCTTCAGACCTAAACGTATCTATATTTGTAACTTCAAACCATGACTTAGCTGTTAAACCAGAAGAAAATATCCCCCTGTGTCTTCACCAAACGCTAATCTATAAGACGCTAAGAAAAAGAGTCTCTATTTGACACTTTTCACAACGTTAAAGAAAGACGCTGCATAATAGACATGCAAAACAAGAACAGAAACATGCTCATGATGCACTAATAACATGTCGTGGTATAGATACATACAGTATTTCAATGAGACATAGGCTTGTTTAAGCAGAGTCTATTGTCTATGATGGACGCTCTCAGTGGGTCTGATGACAGCAGTAATCTTGAGAGATCCATCTGCATGAAGTCAGAAAAAAGAAAATGCACTGTCTGCAGAACTACAAAATCCAAATGCATGCTGGGAAATGAAGTGCCATGAACACGTGTGGACTGACAGCTGATTGGATCAGATCTGTTTATGATCAGAAATGTGACACTTCTCGGCTTCTGTTTCTGCTTTTTTATCATCACAGAGACTTAATATCTCGCAGAAAAGGTTCAGGATTGTGAACAACACAAACAGTGTTAATAATGTGACACTGATGAGCTGAAAGTCATTTCTTTATAGACAGAGCTCGAGTGTAGAAACTATTATTGAGCTCTTTATTCACTGTTCTGGTGAAATGTGTCAGTTCAAGGTGTGTGAGGGAAACGGGAGCATATACACGTGGTTTTATTCAGTACAACACCTGATCTGAGGCTTTGTGGCAGTTCTAGCGCTTGTGAGGTGTCCAAGGCGCATTTCAGATTTCTCCCCTCCCCTCAGTGTCATCTGCCTGCTCTCGTCTGCAATCTTTCTACACTGGGACTGTTGAGAGTGTGTTTTCCTACAGCCTTACATCTTGGTTTGGAGGCTGCAGTGTTTTACCACGATTGGTAAAACAGCCAGTAAGATCATGGGCACGGCTCCAATTCCAATAGAGGACTGTTTGAGCAGTGTTGCATTTGCAGAGCTAAAGTAATTCTTAAGATGTGCATCATCCTTTTCAGAATCAGAATCAGAGTCAGAAAGGATTTTATTGCCATTGTCAGTGAACAAACAAAATTCACAAACTAGAAACTTGCTACAATGCTAATGTGCAACATATAACACAGAAAGCACAAATAAAGAATAAAAAATATGGAGTAAAAAGTATCAACTATAATAAAATATTTAAGATAAATAAAATCAAATATAAAATTAGGCAATAAAAAATATACACATAATCAGAACAGTAGTGCAAGATGTCAGTGCAAGAGATAATACTAACATGAGTAAATGAATACTAAATGAATGAATAAAGTGGCAGGTGATGATATGACTGTTAAAGTGACAATGTAATGAGTGCAGGAGACCAACATAGTCGCAGTTTTATAGAGTGTTCATGAGTCCTACAGCAGAGGGAAAGAAACTTCGAGCTTTGAGCTTCGTGCACGTCCGCGCTTGGCGGGATGTAAACAGCGGCCGGAATGAATGAAGCGTACTCATGTGGGGAGTAGAATGGTTTACAGTTTATTACGTCCGTCTTTTTGCTAAGTGAGCGGACGTTGGAGAGGAAGATCCCAGGTAAGGGCGTACAAGAGCCCCGTAACGCAGACGCACAAGCATTCCTGTACGCTTTGGTCTCCTACTGTGTCTCACTTGTTTCCTTAATAAGTGGACCAAATCCGCCGCTGCCACTAAAAAAACTTGCAGCAAGTCCGTCGGAGTCGATGTTCCGATGTTTAAGAGCTCTTCACGGATGTAAGAGCACGCTGATACACGATTTACGAACAAAAACAAACAAAACACGGAGCACGTTAGCGCCAGGGCGTCCTTCTGCGACGCCATCTTGGATGCTCCGTAGCATCCAAGATTTGCATATTAAGTAAGTAATAAGTTAACTTTATCTCAATTTAGCCACGCTCAGGTCGCCTGGACCACTTCGCTCGTCTCGTCACTTCCTCATGTAGCCTCTCTGCGCCAGTCTGCAGAAATGAATAAACTGCTCTTTCAAGTCCCTCAACTCTCTTCTGTTGTAAAGTCCGCTGTTAGAGAAGACACTATGTGATGATCTAAACCAATGAGAATCTAAACTTTCAATCTCTTTTAGTTGCCAATGATTAGGCTAAATGGAGAAAACCCTTCTTCAAAAGGAGTATCAATCAACTTCTCATAGGTATTTTTTAATCCATAACACGTCTCTCAAAATCACAAATTTACTTTTCACATTAGTAAAACAACTAAATAAATAAATGTAAACACATTTGGGCAAAGTTTTTTTTATTTTATTCTATAAACTAGGCCAATGTTTACTCTGGAACTATTTCTGGTTTCCACACTACAAACATCTAAACAAACAAACAAAAAAATCTAAAATATCATTGTGGTACATATAACTAACTTATAAAAGAAAAAACATTTGACAAAATGGTGAGTAAAATATCCTGGCAAATTATTTGGTTAAAAGGAAGAAGAAATTTATTCAGATAAGACATTTTGAAACAAGGAAATTAATCATAAATATATAGATTTTTTTTTTTTGTTCTTTTGTCTTTCCAAAGTTAAGGTTAAAATCTATTTTATCCGATCTTGAAATGAATTATTTGCAGTGCATAGAGTCAACTAAAAAGTAATTTTGTCTTTAAATTATCACGATTATTATTCCTTTGTTCATATATGGAGATTTTAATAATTATGATAGTTGATTAACCTAATAATCTTGAAATCCCTACTTTACAGCCAAACCTCTGAGCACATGCCTGTTCTCTCTCATGTCGATGCACTCAGGCTGTATGTCAAAGCCAGGACACAACACAGAGCTGCTGTGGGACTGGAGGCAGAAAAGTCCAGAACTGCTCACTTAATAAAAACAACTAACCCAAACTTTTTGTCTTTTTTGGTTGGAGTAAAATTATTTTATCACGGGGTGCACGGTAGCCAAGTGGTTAGAGCTCTGGCTTCCCAATAAGGAGGTCGTGAGTTCGACTCCCGGGTCGGACCATATCAACATCTCACGATCTCTCTGGTGGAGTTTGCATGTTCTCCCCGTGTCACCGTGGTTTTCTCCGGGTACTCCGGTTTCCTCCCACCTCCAAAAACATGCATGTTTAGGTTAATTGGGCATCACTGTAAATTTCCCTTAGTGAGTGAGTGAATGAGAGAATGAATGGTTGTCTGTCTAACCCTGCGGCAAATGGCCACTATCCAAGGTGTTTCCCCCGCCTAAGGCCCAAAGTCACTGGGATAGGCTCCAGTCACCCGCGACCCCTAATGGGATTAAGCGGTAGAAAATGAATGAATGAATGAATGAATAAAATTATTTGATGAGGAACACTGCAAAAAAAAAAAAAAAAAAAGATTACATGAAGTTTAGGCTCCAAGTGACTAAGAGGACTGAGGCTTGGAGTAGGTTAAGATTTATCTGTTAAACCCAAAGAAAATGTCGCCACAACCAAAATTTGAACTTATTTCACATTTTGCCTTTAATAGCATATTTACATAAAATGTGCATATCATATAACCTGGCTCACGCCAGATGATCGTGTTGAACTCCTATCTGAGTTCTCACTATATCCATCTGGGACTTACTAGCTGAAAGCGTTTGAGAAAAGGTGGGGCGTTTAGTGAAATACTTCCAGCTGATTGGGGTGGGGCCTACCTTTTTTGAGCTTAGCCAATTACAGCAACAACTCGTAATGGTGTATCCAATGTCCATACTTGTTCTATCGTACGCGTCTTCTCTCAAAAAGAAATACTCCATATTTCTACTAAAACCGCATCAAAAGCAGCAGGAAACATGTACATCCACGAGAGCCACCATCTTAACACCACCTAAACACCGCTGGTTCGGACTCCCCAAACCAATCGGGCCGGCTGAAAAAGCCAGATAGTTTATCTCGTGTTGTGAATTCACAAATATCGTGAGATAAACCATCTGGCTGGCCAGATTACATATCATAGTTTTTGAAATGTAATTTTCTTCGAGAAATGGGCTTAAAGTGACATTATGAGGGAAATAGAACAGCTCAACCAAAATATCTCTGGGTAAGGCTGAAGTTTGGACCATAATTTGGTTAAAAAGAGAAAGAAAATCTGTTATGCAGTGCTGGATGTTGAGTGTATTCCTTGTTTGAACTGTGGTGTTTTTTTTCTTGGTCTAAATGAGAGAAAAGCCTGGGGCATAACTTCATGCAGCAGCTTGTTTCAGAGTAGGCAGCTTAACCTGGGCCGTACACAGCAGTGAAGGTCTGAAGTGAAGGTTTTTCTAGATCAACTTTTTTATTTACATGTGACAGAACTGATCAGTGGAATGGGGTTCATCTTTTCACACCTCTATTCTGACAACGCTCCATTCAGACAACGCTCCATTCTGACAACGCTCCATTCAGACAACGCTCCATTCAGACAACGCTCCATTCTGACACGCTCCATTCAGACAACGCTCCATTCAGACAACGCTCCATTCAGACAACGCTCCATTCAGACAACGCTCCATTCAGACAACGCTCCATTCAGACGACCCTCCATTTGACGACGTTCCACTCTGACGACGCTCCACTCTGACCACGCTCCACTCTGACCACGCTCCACTCTGACCACGCTCCACTCTGACCACGCTCCACTCTGACCACGCTCCACTCTGACCACGCTCCACTCTGACCACGCTCCACTCTGACGACGCTCCACTCTGACCACGCTCCACTCTGACCACGCTCCACTCTGACGACCCTCCACTCTGACGACGTTCCACTCTGACGACGCTCCACTCTGACCACGCTCCACTCTGACCACGCTCCACTCTGACCACGCTCCACTCTGACCACGCTCCACTCTGACCACGCTCCACTCTGACCACGCTCCACTCTGACGACGCTCCACTCTGACCACGCTCCACTCTGACCACGCTCCACTCTGACCACGCTCCACTCTGACGACCCTCCACTCTGACGACGTTCCACTCTGACAACGTTCCACTCTGACAACACTCCATTCTGAAAGCCTTCTGTTTAGACAAACTTGTTTGAGTGCTGTTGCGTGTGTCATGGAACCTGTGCACCATAATGGCGCGTGCTAGAGGTGGGCAATAAATCGAAAGAGAGCGCTTCAATTAAGAAATAGTTTTATAAAACACAAAAATAACCGTATATTGGAAGATTACTGCACTTACACTGGAAAAGGTCAATCTTTAATACTACGGAATAAATGCTAAAATAAGTGAAAATTATGTACACCAAAAATGCTTAGAAACACATTTTATCAGATGTTCTTATCAGATGTTTGCCACTAAGTCAGCATTTTTCAAATAAGGACAGGACGCCCTTATGACAACATCAAATACTAGAACTGAACAGAAACTATTCACAGGCTTTTACTTTGTAACTACAAATGAAATCAGTGATAATGCTGGTTTTGTTTTTAGAAATAGGGAAAGCCATCTGGACTATGTTTCAGCTCCATGCCTTTGATCCAGAAATGAGCAGATGAAAAGATGTTGTCAGGTCTGAATGTTACAGACACAAGTTTAGTCCAGATGTGTGCATGTGTGAGAGCTAGGTGTTGTTTTGTGCCACTCCACGTGTGTGTTAGTGATTAGTCTGTCATTATCCCAGCAAAGGTAAAGAATGCCATAAACTCTCATGTCTTTGCAGAAACAAGAACTAATGCTTGTCAGAACTCCACCTTAACACTGTCAGACATCAGCTTCACTTGACAAAGCTATGGCCTCAGGTGAAATACTGTGACACTGCTTTTTGTCTAAAGTGAGGTGGTTACAATATCAAATGTTAGTGTTTTTTTGCAGTTATTCCTGATTACTATTATCACAACCAAACAACAGTGAAGTCTTTGAATCTCATTGTTTTTTCAAGTTTGTGGCACGTTGAAATTAAACTTTCTGTATGAAAAGTTGAATTTATACTGACAACATTTACATGCATACGGTTTTAAGATAGACTGCATTAAAAGATGTGTTTCTATAGACAATCAGACTGGGAATTATCCATTTAAATCTACAGCAAGGCTCACAACAAAATCACACATTTTCACTTTAGTAAGAAATTGATCAGTGATATAAAATATCTACTTTATATAAACAAGCCAGTCAGAGTCATTCAGGCAGAATGTGTCATACACACCCTCCAGGTTAGCTTTAGCAGAGTGGCTAAAGTGCTAACACTGTAGTCTGGATATTAAGCATTACAGTTTTCGCCATCTGTGGAATCAAAAATGTATTGTAAATTTCAACTATTAGTAATCCTTAAGATAAAGCAGTATGTTGGCGAATTCAAGACCACAAAGTCTAACTCATTTAACTAATGTATTTTTCGTTCATTATTTTTCATCATGTTTTCGTCTGCTTCTTATCCAACTCAAACACTCAAATACAATAACCAGCATTTCCGCTGTGACACTGAAGGCTACACGCTAAAGTTAAGAAACACATTTTTAATTATCCAAACTAAAACACAAAACACTGCTTCAGAGAGCTCTCACAAATGGAGTTTTTCTGCCTGTGTCAGTGACACTGAAGGCTGCATTAGCTATGACATGTGTCACCTGGTCACTAATCGGCTGAAAGTTAATAAAATAAACCTGCTGTATTAAAAAAGAACTGTGCAGTTCATTTCCAAATAAATATGCAGTTACATCTCTCATCACACATATCTGTGTATGCATTCACACGAGTATTTGTATTATATAAAGTGAATAAACACATGTAATGGTGTCACTGCTGACTTTGTACACACTCGTCAATCCATTTGTTTTCTGTCTTTCATCCCAGCTTTCAAATCAAATACATTTTTTTTGTTTAGCCCAAAATCACAACAACAGTCGTCTCTGAGGACTTTAATTTAGCAAACATGAATAGTAGGCCGTGGAGGCTAAAGAAACCTTCTGTTCAGCAGCACATTTGAAGCTCTCCATGGCAAACATAATGTATGTGTGTGAATATGTATGGCTGTGTTTTCAATCTGTAATCTGTATGTTACTGTAAGTCACTCATAATGACTGCAGTCTATTTACCTATTTTACAAACCGAGAACACAAGAAATACTCAACTCACGAATGACTGAAGTCTGTACAAAGAAGAAAATTCCAGACATTGATTATTCTGTGTGAATGCTTGTAAAACATTTAGACGATTTTAGAGAGAGAGAGAGAGAGAGAGAGAGAGAGAGAGAGAGAGAGGAGAGAGAGAGAGAGAGAGAGAGAGAGAGAGAGACAGAGACAGAGAGGAAGAGACAGACAGACAGAGAAAGAGAGACAGAGAGAGACAGACATGTGGGTAAATGGTCCATATGTTTCTCCTCTGTGTTCCTCAGCTGGCTCTCATCAAAGCTCCACACTACACATCTCACAGAAAGCACACAGAACTATGTCTACGCTGAGACTGACAGACACACTGAAGGAAGTATGCAAACACACTGCAGGAATCCACAAATCAAATATTAGTTCATTTTAAAGCGTCCAAATGGTGCCTTTTCTTGATCTAGATGAACATCTGCTGCTCCTTCCTCCAAACACATCAAAGGCTACATCAATATTTGCCAGTGACAGAGTCTCAAATGATTCTTGGACAAGTTCACATTGCTGTAGGTGAGTCTGTGTTATTCTTGGATTTTGCATCATGTTGCAGTTACTCTGAAGCCAACATGTTGAGGCTTTTAAAGTGCATATGACAGAATAGACACAGTTTTTCATTAAAATGTAGTGAACCTGAAGATTTCACTAAGCATTTGTTTGATTTCACCCATTTTGACCTTTTCGATGAGATTCATACATGGACTAAGCTAAGGAGCGAATAATCAGCCTTGAAGACTCTACCTGCTACTGCCTCAGCAATCATGTCACCTGTCCATCATCTCAGACCCAATCATGTCTCGCTCTGTGTGTCAACCTCAGCCCTCTTCTCCTCCTCCTCCCTCTCATCCTATCAGTGAGCCAGGGCCAGATTCAAAAAGAGCAGTTCAATCTGAGCTATTTGCTTCAGCTCATTAGCTGTAAAGCTGCAATCTGATACAAGCATCTCTGCCTTTGTGCTTAATGCAATTGTACATTGTCCTAATAAACATAACCTTAACCTTATATCAAAAAGCCTGAAATAGATACAATATTTCATAGCAAAAAATATGGCCAACAACTCACTCCATGTGCATGTGCTCTCCAGTCCTTTTCAAATCAAATCAATCAAATCAATTTATTTTTGTATAGCCCAAAATCACAACAACAGTCATCTCTTAGACTTCCCAAGATTATTGATTTAATTTTAGAATAATTTAGCAAACTTGAACAATAGGAAATAACATAAAACAATACACATTCAATGAAACAATAAACATTCAGAAGCAGTGATTGATCAAGAATGTCAAAGCAGATTATTAGTAGAGCAAATGAACAATTGTCCATAGCGTCCCCTGTCCTTAGACCCTCCATCTGTCCTTAGACCCTCCTTCTGTCCTTAGACCCTCCTTCTGTCCTTAGACCCTCCTTCTGTCCTTAGACCCTCCTTCTGTCCTTAGACCCTCCTTCTGTCCTTAGACCCTCCTTCTGTCCTTAGCCCTCCTTCTGTCCTAGTCCCTCCTTCTGTCCTTAGACCCTCCTTCTGTCCTTAGACCCTCCTTCTGTCCTTAGACCTCCTTCTGTCCTTAGACCCTCCTTCTGTCCTAGACCCTCCTTCTGTCCTTAGACCCTCCTTCTGTCCTAGTCCCTCCTTCTGTCCTTAGACCTCCTGTCTTAACCTCCTCTGTCCTTAGACCCCACCTCCTTCTGTCCTTAGACCTCCTTCTGTCCTAGTCCCTCTTCTGTCCTTAGACTCTCCTTCTGTCCTTAGACCCTCCTTCTGTCCTTAGACCTCCTTCTGTCTTAGACCCTCCTTCTGTCCTTAGACCCTCCTTCTGTCTTAGACCTCCTTCTGTCCTTAGACCTCCTTCTGTCCTTAGACCCTCCTTCTGTCCCCTGCACCTCCTTCTGTCCTTAGACCCTCCTTCTGTCCTAGACCCTCCTTCTGTCCTTAGACCTCCTTCTGTCCTTAGCCTCCTCTCCGCTCCTCTGTCCTCCCTCTGTCCTTAGACCCTCCTTCTGTCCTTAGACCCCCTTCCGCCTCCTTCCAGACCTCCTTCTGTCCTTAGACCCTCCTTCTGTCCTTAACCTCCTCTGTCCTTAGACCCTCCTTCTGTCCTTAGACCCTTCTCCTTGACCTCCCGTCCCCCCCCCCCCCCCCCTTAACCCCCTCCCTTCCTGCCCCCCCCTCGTCCTTGACCCTCCCCCTTCTGTCCTTAGACCCTCCTTCTCGGCAAGGAAAAACACTTCACTTCAAACATCAAAGGCCACAGCCACAATGATCCATACGACTGGCTAAGACCTCTCTGCGAACAATTTTTTGCTAATTTCCTACGTCATTCTTGAGACGTAATAAAGAAAAAACAGCGCTCGCAGCTCGTTTCGTTTGTAAGTTCGTACCCAGATTTGTACGACAAGTCTATGAACGCCTCAACTATAAGCTGTAGAATACGGCGTTAAGACTGAGAGGCACAGTACGTTTGCCCATGCGAGGGATCTGTGCGGAAGATCAATGTATTATTGGGAAGACTTCAGACCTGGAGTGCACGATTACATTTTAAAGTGAGGAGGTTTAGTACTTCTGCAGTATTAAACAGGAAGCCTTGGTTCTTTACTCTGCCCACTTTTCTGTATTTACTTGTTATAATTTAAAAATTAACATTCAAAGTTTTGAACCACACTGCATGTGTGGTTCAAAACTGTGAAAGTGAAAAAGGTCCGCACAGCAAGTTAGCTCCCAAAATCATTTATTTAGCCCTTCATCAGACATAAGCGCCCGAAACGTTACTGGGTGTAGCAAATAAATGATTTTGCGAGCTAACTTGCTGTGCGGACCTTTTTCACTTGCTCAGAGTTTTATCGTCTGTGTCCAGCACGCAACTTTAGTTTGGATGTGCGTATCTTTTTCACTTTCTACTGGTTCAAAACTGTCCCATAGTCACTTTACAACAATAAAAATGAGTCATTTAAAATCTGCTGCTTATTACGGTTACATTTTAAAGTGAGAGCGGTTTAGTACTTCAGTTTTAAACAGGAAGCCACTGGAGCTGTTTGTATTTTTAAGCCGCTTTCGATCATTTTGGGGTTTTACAGTGAACAAACGTAAATTGCTGATCTACATATGTTCTAGTTTATTACTAAAGAGTAATAAACTAGAACATAACACGATAGGGTACTTTGTGAGAAAGAAAGATATTTCAAGTGAATAAGACATGCAGATAAACACATTTTCAGATGAAACCTACACAGAATATGAGCATATTCGTGTTTTGCTAGTGTACAATGAGGTTATTTCTAATATTCCGATTATAAACGGTTTATGAAAGGTTTAATAGCTAGAAACAACTTAATAAAGGACTGGGTTGGACGTAGGGAGATCACACAGCTCCCGTGCAATACAAAATAGATGTAGGATTACATTAAAGACTCATTAGAAAAAATTTAGGGCACACGCAAGAATGCCGTACAGCTTCATTTCCCCAAGAATGCTCTAAGTTGCTGGTGCGAGCTAAAAAGATTTTGTAGCACTTGTGAAATTCGTATGAACAATTTATTCGTATAGGTCATTGTGACCATAGCTTAACACACTAGTTTCCAAAATTGTTTTTCTTTTTGTCAGACAAGAGTGTTTTCTTTACCTGCTTTACATGGTTCAGCTACTTCTGGTTGGTATGGAGACGTCTCCTGGTGTCGTGTCACCATACCAACCAGTGACGCTTCTGAGGAAGGCTACAGGAAGTAGCTGAAACATGTAAAGCAGGTAAAGATATTTACTAAATTAATTTTTCAAAAATGTTTAATGGCCAAAATATTTATCAAACGATTCCATACTATTTTTGATATTTCTCAGGGGTCTGCAACCTGTGAAAAGAATATAGTTTTGGAGATTACTGACAAAGGTTTTTTATCTCATTCATTAACCTGACATGCATCAAATCCAGACTATTAGCTCAATAGTGTTATATGTATATATATATATATATATATATATATATATATATATATATATATATATATATATATATATATATATAAAGCTTAGGATGAGTAACTGCAAATAACAGCAACATGTTTGTAAACAGTCATTCCACAAATCTTCAACAGCAGGAGTCACAATTACTCTTCCTGTTTCAAGGAGTTCAATACAGCTGGCACAGTTTAGCAGCTAAAGATAAAAGAAAAGCTAAATGATGTTTTAACGTTTGAAGAATAAGAACGATAAATATTAATGAAGTCCAATGTAGGCCAAGCAGTCAAATGGCTCAGCTCCAACAGTGAGATCAGCCCATGTGCTCTCCAGCCCTTTTCACTTTAAACATCTAACACAAAACAACACCCTAAAGTGAAGCTAACCGTCTAAACTCCTCCCACAAACTTATTTGAAACTAAATTTGAAAATGAAAGGAGAGCCTGAAATGTTTAGGCTGTTTGAGGGACAAATCAATGCTGATGTCACATAATCTAGAAATGATATTGTCCTTTTCAATAAAACACAGACAGCTTGTGACAGTTGTGATCTAGGAACTGACTGAGAACAGGCAATGGTCAGAACTGTATCTATATGTAAACATTGAATTTTATGCTTTTTGAATACCACCAGAATAAAATTTGAGTTAAACCACACATTTTCTTAGTTTTAGCTAAGAAATAACTCAAGAATGACCAATACAAGGTAAACACTTGAACTAAACAAGTGTCTAAGTTCCACCAGTACCACAATTTGAGAAGCACTGCTTTATAACAGTCCTTCTCAAAAAGTGAAAAGTGTAATCGCAGAAAATAAAGTTAAAGGAACCGTATGTAAGATGCACAACTAGTGGTTTTAAGAAGGTATTACAATCACAAATGAACATGTGTTGCCAGATTGTGAAATGGCCCACACATTGAAGATAGGAAGCTACTGACCAATCAGGAACAAGATTGCTATGAATCATGGGTAATAGCCAGAAAGTCACTTTCCCAGACACCTGACTCTTTATCATGGTTTGTTCCCAAATATTGCTTTGTAACACATTGTGGGAGGAGCCTAATGAGAGCTGTGTGGAAACAAGTGCCTGAGCCTATCACAGACAGTTGTGTCTGTCTCATGGTGATCAGTCTAAACTAAACATGTTCATGACCAAGAAACCAAACTGGCAACCTAAATGAGAGAGTCATGTGAGGCTCATTCTGCTTTCTGATTGGATAATAAATGTAAACATCAACAAAGGGACATCATGTCCATAGCTTTTTAATTAAGAATACCTCAGAATTACATTGACTTTCAGTAAAAATAATAGTATATTTGGACTTGTTGATCTTGTATCTTTGGACACATATAGGTCATGTTTATGAAATCTGACATCAAAATCTTACATACGGTTTCTTTAACATTTGTTGAAAGTTGATTTATATCACTTTTTTATTTGCTAATGTTACAAAGGACACACTTTTAGGTACACTTTTATAGATAATAATCTGATTTTTAGTCACCACGGCAAGTGGAGGTATGGTTAGGGGCACGAAATATTTACTTTTTGGCTTTGCAAAAAATAATTCAGAAGAACTTCTTTATAACTTTGTTTCTCAAAGTACCACCTAAAATGCTATTCGTCTTTCCGAGTACCACTAAATCTAATCTGCAATCGTCCTAACCAGCAGCGGGAAACAACTACAGCTGTTTCTGAAAAACTACAACATCCACCAGCGGACTACAAACACAAGCACGACTGCACTGCTGTGTGAATATGACAGTTACAGAGACAACATTTGTACATGAATCTGCTGCTGTTTAATAAAAAATACTTGCAATAAACATCAGACTGAGCCTTTGTGAAAAGTTTAAACACGAAGCTTCAGCAACACTATTCAGCACACACAGTATACGCACAAGACAGAATAAATAGAACAGACTCACCAACATCAGCCTGTGAGAGAAAAGACATTACAGTAACAGCAGCAGATGTGTCTCCCCATCTCCCCCAGCAAGTTTTGTTTCTTCACGTATAGCATTAAGTGGTGCGAAAATACATTTAATGAAGGCGATGTGGCACTAAAACACTCAGTTTTCAAAGTTTATGCAGTTTGCTTTCTGCAGAGAATTGTTTTGTGTGTCTAAAGTCTGAGGCTGTAAAACTTTTCATTCATTACAAACTCATCATTCACAGATCATATATTTTCATAAATGTTCATTCATTTTCGGAGCGATGTGCACTGTGAATAGTGGGACGTCTCCTCGCTCCTTACTGGCTGTAAGTTAACATCAGAGGTTCCTAAGATAGTTAGCATACAGGCTCCTACCTCCTGACTGCACTATTCCAACAGACATCCGGTTTTGGCGAGCAGGAGCTATGGAGTCAATATGACCTTTTCGACCAGCGTACGTCTGTTACCATGCAAACTAATGGAGATATTCTGAACCAATGCTAAGTGTGCATCGACGGGTCAGACATGTGCGTTCCACATGTTCTGGGCTTTAAAAACACCAACTTGTGTTTTAGCTTTGTTCGGTTCAGACATTTAATGACTTTTTTAAAATTTCCGTTGATTGTTTATCTTTTGGTTTAAAAAGTCAATGTACATAAATGACAGCAACAATGCATTACAATAAAGAAAAAACAAAACAAAATAAAAAAGCTGTTGCCCAGCCTACTACATCCCGATGAAAGAAGCACAACTAGTGTTTTTGCGAGTCAAAGTCAATATTCACAGATGAACTTGGGTTACCAGACAGTGAAATGGCTATTTGATGAGACCGATGAGAACTGTGTGTAAACAAATACATTTAGGCATTAATAAACCAAACTGGAAACTCAAATGACTGACCAGGAATGAATATGACTTGCAACTGAACAGAGCTGATTCAATGTCTACGCTACAACAAGCTCAAACACTAGCCCTGCTGCCTTTTGCAAATTCTTTGAAGCCCATGAAGCAGGTGGATTGTCTGACTGTTTGGCAGATGTCTCCAAAATGTGAGTGTTACGCAAAGGTCTTAAAACTGCTCACAGGTTTTGTCATGCATGTGATTCCTGTGTGTGCTCTCGAGTAAAGTACAGAAGGAACTGACTCTTCTGCAAAGCTCTTTTTTTTTTTTTTACAGTTTTTCTTAAATGGTTTGGCTTATTTCTTGAAACTGAGATGACATTCTCAAAATAACATGGACAAATCTCCAAACCAACCGCAGTTGTTCACAACTGAATGGCATTTCTCATTGCTTTCATCAAGTTTCTAGTGTCTCAAGCGTCTCAGTGCATCTGTGGCATCCGAGAGAGAGAACAATGAGCATACATTTGGCACAATCTTCAGATAAAAAGATCTTTCTAGCCCAAACTGATGAGCCAATTCTCATTCCTCATGTGCACAATACTGTTCAATTGTCAAAATTAGTCATGACCAAAATACCATGACAACTGTAATAACTTCTCAAATATGACTTATTTTGATGTTAATATGAAACTATAAACATGACAAAGCATGATACTATAAAATGACAAATCATCATCCTATAAAAATTACAAATTAATTGAAAAAAAAAAAAAAAAAATCAGAAATGATTGATACGGTATAGATTAGAGCAGTGCTCTAGTCACTGCAGTGATGCATTACAATTGTAAGTAAAACAACAATACTTGGTAACTCATTCTGGACTGACTGTGTATGAGAAAGACGTTTAGTTTTGAAGTTTTGTATGAACAGCTTTGGGAAACAGATTAGTTTTTGCTGGTGAACTGTAAAGTTGCACAGAAATGTTTTCTAGACACTCAAAGACGCTTTACAGACAAAGGCAGATAAACAAAGGTACAATATATAAAAACAGTTAGTAATTAGTAAAACATTAATCAAACATTAAAGCAGATTTAAGCAGATGGGTCTTCAGATTTTTCTTAAAAGTGGTGAGGTCGGGGCAGTCTCTGTCCCAGAAGGTGGAGCAGTGATGGAGTAGGCCCTGTCGCCCCAGGTTTGGAGCTTAGTCTACTGAACAGCCTCAGGGACCATCTCCATGATGTGGTTGGTCGGTCAGGGCCTTAGCTGAAAGAGCAGGTGTAGTTGGAGGTGGAAACGTAGATCAGATGAAACTTCTGTAGTTTCAGTCGGTGATAAGGTCATCCCCTCAAAAATTCACTGGAAAATCTCCTGCTGCAGTAGAAGAAAAGTTCTGTAGCTTTTGAGATGTCCAAAGCTAGCAAAGTTAGCATTCATAGCTCATGTCCCATGTCCATGGTTACAAGACAAACAAACAACTCAATTCACAAAATCCTGTCTTATGGTGCGTTCCAGGCAACTTGGAACTGATATATGTCCCACTTCCCACTTGTAAAAATGCACTGGAACGCCACTCGAACTGGTTAATCCCACTTGTGAACTGGGACCTGGTCGAGGAAGCCCCACTTCACATACGAGTTCAACAATCACCACAATAAATATATTGTAGGGGTTTAACTGACGCAAAAACAATGTAAACATTGATTACAGGTTATTTGCCGTTACTTTTGTTTAGCCTAAAGGTTAGCATTAGCCATAATGTTTACATACGAGTTGATTACGTTGGAACGCTCTGAAGTGGGAACTGGTATTTTTCAAGTGAGAAATGTCCCAGTTCCCAGTTGCCTGGAATGCTGCATTAGCTCAAGTCTGTTGAACATCAGAGGCCACACTTCTTAGTTGGTTGAAGTCCAAACTTGTCCTGATAGAGAGTGAGCTAAAAATCAAGAAGTTTCAAAAACTGCTCAGTGTAGAAACACTGAGCATACTTTGCAAAAAAAAGGTTAAAAAAGATTACCTCCACAAAGTATCGTGCTATCAAATTACCTTGTTCGTGTGACACCCATAAAACAAAGGAGTTTATTGGTCGACTATCAATAATTCTATAATTATATTATTATATTGTGCTACCTCGAACTCTGCCACAGTGAGAAAACACCTGTGCATTCTGACTGTCAGAGCTCACACAAAACCAAAGAGACAATGCTCTGACTGTTTAGATGAGAAAGACATCTGGTTTTGACACGAGTAAAGAGAGATGTGAGCTTGTGCAGGTGATCCATGGTGTTGTGCTGAAACATCAAGCTTATTTTAGCAAAAGTGACTAAGTGAATGAAAAATAGCCAAAGCAACTGAGAAAGATCTTTGTCATTTTGATCGCTTTGACTCTTTACATGGGACTTAGTCTTGAAGCCTGTATGGACAGTTTTGGGAGAGATCTGTGATTTTGCTGGTGAGCTGTAATGTTGGCCAAATGGTTTTTACAGTTTTAAGAATGACATCTCGGTTTCAAGAAATGAGTTAAACCAATTGAGAAAAACTATGATGATGAGCTAGTTTTACAAACCTAAAATACTTGTAAGCTACTATTATTATTTCTAAGTATTATTTATTTATACTATTATTACTATTATTATTATTATTATTATTATTTCATAAGAAATTTAGCTAACACATAACGGATAGCAGTTTTAAACACTTAACACAACCAGTGTGTCACTTTACAGAAAAATATTACAAACAATAAGCAACAAGAAAGAATTATAACGATACTTAAAGAACCGTATGTAAGATTTTGATGTCAGATTTCATAAACATGACCTATATGTGTCCAAAGATACAAGATCAACAAGTCCAAATATACTATTATTTTTACTGAAAGTCAATGTAATTCTGAGTTATTCTTAATTAAAAAGCAATGGACATGATGTCCCTTTGTTGATGTTTACATTTATTATCCATCAGAAAGCAGAATGAGCCTCACATGACTCTCTCAGTTGGGTTGCCAGTTTGGTTCTTAGAACTGAAGTTAATTTTGAACCATGAGTCATGAACATGTTGAGTTTGAACTGATGTTGCTCCAGGACACAGACACAACTGTCTGTGATAGCTCATGCACTTGTTTCTACACAGCTCTCATTAGGCCCTCCCACAATGTGTTAAAAGCAATATTTGGGAACAAACCATGACCAAGAGTCAGGTGTCTGGGAAAGTGACTTTCTGGCTATTACCCATGATTCATAGCAAATCTTGTTCCTGATTGGTCAGTAGCTTCCTATCTTCAATGTATGGGCATTTCACAATCTGGCAACCCATGTTCATTTGTGATTGTAATACCTTTCTAAAACCACTAGTTGTGAATCTTACATACAGTTCCTTTAAGTAAAGCTACATGAAGCCTGTATCAAGCAGTAGTGAACCTGACCCAGCAGGATCATGTTTCTCCAGTTAATCAGATTACTCTCTTACATGTAAAACAAAACCAAAACTGGTTTGACCAGTTTTAAGGAAAAATTAAATAGAGTTTGATTTTTAGCCTAGTCTGAAATCCCTGATTATGTAAACACATTGACTGTTAAGGTATCATAAGTGTCTTTGAGTTGTCTGAAAGACAGGAGATTTTGTATGTCTGAGAAAGGAATCGGTAGGTCAAGAATATTAAGCTAAGCAATAATTGTGATCACATATTCGTACAAATAAAAAAAAAAAACCATAGCATTCGTGACAATTTTAGAAGCAAAGCTAAGTATTTTTGATTTATTCTACAAAAACTAGAGATTGTTAATATATTATTTATATAGCAAACATGCTGATATTTGGTGCAGATGTGTTTTAACTCAAATAAATACATTTTGTTTTTTTGCTGTTGTAAAGAAGTCACAGTTCTAGTCAGGCTGCCTTAAGAGCAAATCTACTGTAGAGCAACTTGAGCTCTATCATCTCATTTCTCCTGCTTTCCCAGTAAAGAACATTGAACTATTTATACTATTTATGTATGCTTAGGTTACTTTGGGACAATTATCCATTTGCTGGTTTACTGTTAAATAATCAGCTATTTTTTTTCAACAGATCTTCAAACTTTTCTACACAATTTGTTCTCGGCTCATGTGTCATTTTTATTTCTAAATGATATCAAACAAAGACTCACTGACTCACTGTGTGTTTCTCTGTACTTACACACTAAACAGTCGGACCTGTACAAACACACTGCACAGCTCTAGGAAGAATCCAGATCAATGGACCTCAATACAGGTCACGTTGTTCTCATAAAAGCTTTCATATAGAAACACATTTTTTTTTAATTCTTCAAACCAACTTGCAACTGAATGGCATTTCTCATTGCTTTCATCAAATTGCCAATGTCTTAGTCCATGTCTCAAGTGGCTCAGTGCATCTTTGCAAATGATCCTGTACAAGTCGCCTACAGACAGAACAATGAGCCCACATTTTTCTGATGAGTTGATTCTCAGTCTAATGGGTGTTCCACAACATGTCAGCCATATTTCACTGTTCTCATGTGCACAAGACAAGTTCTTCCGTCATAATTAGTCAAGCACAAAATAGAACTGTAACACTGTAGTATTTACTTATTTTCTACGTCAATCTGAAGTTCTATTATGAGACTATACAGCTTTTCTCAATCGCTTTGACACACTTGTCCATTCTAAAAGTCTATTTGCAAAACAGCTCCCACAATATCCTAAACAGTGGTTCAACTTTTTAAAACTCAATTTCTGCTCAGGCTAAATTTAGTTTTACATTCAAAACAGTTCATTCTTTCTGTCTAAAGCAAGTTTTGCCATCAAAACTCTCACACACGTGTTAGATGTTCTCTTGTGTTTTCTCATTCATTTAATTTTACAACTCAGAAGCTTTAGTCCTGATCTCAGAGACAAAGATTAACACTTCACACAAATCAATTTGTATCTGGATGAGTTGTGTTTTTATCTTACTGGGCAAGAAAAAAAAAAAATACACATTTACTGTAAAATTTGATTTGTAAAATGCATTTTATATATTACAGTGTATCTAGTTATTTACACTTTTCTGAAAATATCTTAGAGAAACACACAATGTCTCTGTGACGAGCCATTTACGTCAACATTGCATTGGAAATATATTTAGTTTATTTTTTCCTACATTCTGTGTTTTCTGCTCAGACCATTGTCCTGTTTGATTCATGTGTTCGTTCTTTGTTGTTCGATCTTTCTGCTCATGTGATTTTAGATTTTGCTGTGATGTGTGTTTGTAGATAAAAACAGTGTTGTGACAAAAGTTCTTTACCATGTGTGAACAGGTCTGTAGTGAAGGAGAAACAAACTAAACTAAACATGAACGTGTGAGTTTATAAATGAGAGCTGTGTGAGCTGTTCTGAGAAAAGTCCGAAAATGAATGAAATGAAATGAATAAAAATTGTGGCAAATGTTCTGTGTATCTCAGCCTTTGTTCAGATAAATGTTGAGTGATCAAACTAAACCAAGTTTAAAAAATGTGTCAAAGCGATAGCAGTAAATGTCTTAATAATCATTCTGTGGGTAATCATTCTCTGTTGTGAAAAAACAAACAAACAAACAAAAAAGAAACCTATTTCAGTCATGTTAAGCAGTCATTTTGTGTACATCATACATACTAATGTGGGATCTTTTGAAACTGTTACGCGGGGATCCCTACATGCAGCTCCGCTCGCCCCCGGTCCGCCTCCGAAAGTTGCCGCAGACAGCTCGCCCACTGTCTCCGCTCTAGTCCGCTCCGCAGGACTGCGTTGCCCCGAGGACATAGTTCACTTTCTTTTTCCTGTTTGGTGCGTTCTGATCTGCGGAGATTGACTTGACCGGACCTAGCTGGACTCGGGCGGAGAAGAAAATAGCCTTGATCCGTATTTTGGTCGTACGGCGACGGAGTGATGGAGCTGAGGCGGAGTCCTGCGAAGCTGATACGGAGGATGTGTAACGGTCTTCATTCATTAAAACAGCTGCGCAGTTGATCCGGCAGTCGGAACGGAGTAGAGTGAAGCTGCATGTAGTGGGATAAGCGCGTTAGTTGTGTTTTCATGTTGTAATATGTATAGGTCACGTTCTAGAATGTTGTGATGATGCACAGATGTTTGTCTTTGTCAAGAGTTTGTCTTCATACATTGTTCTTAAAATACTATTAAAATGGATTGACTTTATATAAGAAAATACAACATATTAATCCTGAATCAGAGCATCGACATTCATAAAGATCCAGGTCATTCTGTAACATTTTCAGGAAAGGTTATTTTTTTTTGGTTTGTTTGTTTTTTGAACCCTTTGAATTTTTGTCTTTTTGTGTGTAAAAATTCATACTGTGATGTTTGAATAATAAAATCTAATTTGTCCACTGGTGTTCGCGATACTTAATAAATGAGTTATAAAGCAAAACTAGATTACACTTTAGATAATCTACTCTAGTTACTTTATTAACAATTAATAGATGCTTTATAAATACCAGTTACTTAACAAAGGTTTTTGATTTTTTTTTTTTTAAGTTTGTTTGCTTGTTTTTCTCTGAAAATCTGGCAACAGTGTTCAGTCTTTGTCCTTCTGTGTTAGTCTAATTTTGTCACAATATGTTGTAACTACAATATGCTTTTAATTGGAAAGGTTTACTAATTTCCAACTAAAAATGTAGGTACCCCAGCTTTAATGTTAGGGATATTTGTGTGACTCTTGCTGTTTATGTGAAAGTATGTTGTGTGCTTCGGGCCCTGTGCAGAATGAAGTTGAATAGCCTGCTTTGGAGGTCAAAATCATTAGAAATGTGGGGGTGTGCCTTTAGGTCATCTGTCCAGTTTGTGGTGAAGTTTTATTGTGCCTTTCAGGTGTGAAAGATAATGGCCTGACCTCATGTGGCCCTGATGTCCAAAGGTCAAATGATTCAGTGTGTTAATGGCCTGGACAGACTGCAAACTGCTTAGTGGAACAGAGACAATATAGGTGAACTAAATATGTCCTCAAACTTAAGCTGAACTTTACTTGTTTAGCAAAAAGTTATTATTATAATACAGTGTTTGTACAGGTTTTACCTGAAAGCTCATCATATCTACTGTAACATAACCATTACAAAAGCATTGCAAACTTATTTACACATGTTCCACTTAATTATCTAATTTTATGCACAGATTAAAAAAACATTGAAAACATTACATCAGGGCGATACAGTGAGAAAGATTTTTTTGAAGGTTAGAATAACTAATGTGTTTTTCATCCAATATTCACAAACACCTGAAAACTATAGATAGATCCAAATACTACGGATACAATGACATTTGGTCACAGACAAATCCAAATATTACACTTGTGACTACAATAACTTACGCACAAACTGTTTTGAACAGGGGTAAAAACTTTTGACTTGATTTTCACCCTATATAATTGAATAATTCATGGTAATAGTAGTAGTTAGTTTATTTGAAAGAGAGAGAACATTAAACATTGTTGCCATATTGAGTGCAAACGATGCCACATTCAAAATTTCAATGTTCTAATGTTCACATACTGTATTTGATTGGCTTTGAGCCATTGTTTGATTTTTAAACATTTAAAGAGTCACAGATCTGTGAGAGCTTTCAGTTGGGCAGGTCAGGTGTTCCAGATCCGTGGACCCTTAACTGTGAACGCTTTGACCAAATGAGGTCTTACGTGTGTCCAGTCTGCAGTCTCCAATGGTCATGCCTTTGGAGACTGCAGAACAACCCCAACAGCTTTTCTCTTTTTGATCAGATCCCTGACAACAGCTGGAGCTAGCCATTGAGGCATTTAAAAAACTGTTTTAGAAATGAGTACTTTATAAAATTATCCAAAATTAAAACATTTTTTTATTTTTATTTTTTTTTAAGTGTTAACAACAGTGCCACTTCATGGGCTTTTGGAACATCACTTTCAGGGCTTGTTTATATAAACATACTACACCTTTCATTGCCCCCTGACTGGCCTGACCCCAGGCAGTAATAGAAGATGAACATTGGGATCAAATCATTACATGGAAGTACAACTTTGCAGCTTTTAATGACAGGCAAGGTCTTATCAGGCGAAAGCAGTTTAGATGAGTCCTTACCATCTTTGTTAGTTTCTTTATGTGACCCTCAAATTTCAGTTGGGAGTCCAGGACAATCCCTAAATATTTGAAGTAATTTGCTCTAGCAATGTTTTTTTTTTTTTTTTTAATTATTAATTTGCACATTAAAATCGACTATTAGCTTTTTCTGCAGAGAAAAGCCCATTGACACTGTTATTGAGCAGTTTAGTGACAAACAAATGTCTTCAAGCCACTGTGAGCCACAGACCATTTGTTTAGTTTGTTGCTCTGCAGCCTTTCCTGGGGTCTAATGCAGGAGTATTGCAGTTTTACTGTAGACCAGTAACTTAAAGGAAACCTATTGTGATTTGTCTATATATTTAAGAAGAAACTATGGCACCCTACATGTTTAAATGTTTAAATACAGACAAGTGGGCAGGAAGACAGGAAGAACAATACAAGATTGTTAAAGCTTTCATGAATCAATCAATCTAAATACAATTTGGGGTAAACTAATGATGAGAGTAACATGATTGTAACATGACTAAAAACTCAGAAAAGTAGATTTTACAAAATAGGTCCCTTTTAAAACAGTAGTTTTCCAGGGCACTAACATGGATACCTAACGAGTTACTTGACTTTGACTTTGTGCAGACTGCTATCCTACTGCATGAGCACAGAGCACTATTAGCCTGTTAGCTGTTAGTACACAGGTTAATGCAGGAATGGAGAGGCAAGTCCTGACAAAGAGGCCTAAATCTTTCACTGTGTCAGACGCTCACATAAGGCTGTACACAAAGATTAGACAGATCTTTTTCCAAAGACTTCTGCTTTCAATAACAGTCTAATAATGAGACAAATATATCACAAACCAGCCTGAATATATAAATATATTTTATATATAAATAAATATATATAAATAAATAAATAAATAAATAAATAAATAAATAAATATATATATATATATTATATATATAATATATATATATATATATATATTATATATATATATATATATATATACCTGTTTACTTGTGCAAGTAAACAGGTAAGCTTAACAATATCCGACCAGGACAATACAAAAATGATATGACAACTTAATCTCTCTTTTTTACAGTGCCTGTCTCTGTAAGGATGTCAAGATTATCAAGTTAAATGATAATCATGATTATTCAAGTCACAGTGTAAAAGAATAAGGATTGTGACAATTTTAGAATTATGGGCAATACATCGGTTCATATTCTGGTACTGCCTAGGTTCATAGAAAGAAAAAAACAATATTTGCATGTATATTGTAATTATAATAGATAGAGATGTTTTGTTTTTGTTTTTGCTAATAACAAGCAATTTTGTGAGAACATTTAACAAGAAAACTTCAGTACAGTAATTTGCTGGTGAACAAATCTGAATTTGAATGTTTTTGAGAGCGTGACCTGATAAAACTTGTCACAAGCTTGTGGGAAAGTGACAAATTTCACTGTTGTTTGGTCGTAGTAATTGTGATATTTTGTCTTGTGATAATTGTAACTCTACAACTTGTTAGTGTGACGTATTACACACAAATGGATCTTGGAGTTGAGTTTTGTTTTCCTCTGTCTCTCTCCTTCTCTTTCTCTCGATCACAGCAAGTGTTTATCAAAGTTCTGTGCTAGTTACATCAAGACTCCGGTAGTTAAAGGAACCCTTCCTGTGGCTCCCGCACAATAAAAGCCTCAACATAGTCCTGCTGAACGGAGACGTATTCAGCGCACTGAGGTGATTTAACCTGCCGAACTACGTATGCGTTTATACAGTTAACATTACAATCATGTTACTCTCATCATTAGTTACCCCAATTGTATTTAGATTTCCCCGAGCGCTGCACTGCAACGATCACTGCTCCTGAGGAGATGCCCAGAGGCATTGAAGGATGGGTCAAATGCAGAGGACAAATTTCCCTACGGGACAATAAAGTGTACCTTAAAAAAGATTGATTGATTCATGAATGCTTTAACAATCTTGTATTGTTCTTCCTGTCTTTCTGCCCATTGTCTGTATTAAACATTTAAACATGTAGGGTGCCGTAGTTTCTTCTTAAATTCTCACTGACCTCTGGTATAAGCTCCTAAGAACATCTACTTTGGAATCCCGGGCACCAGAGCCAATAAAAATAATGTAGTATAAGCACAAATGACAGTTGTGTGTTTCCCACACCAGAAATCAAGTTAGAGCTCTATCTACTGACTGCAAACAAGATTTCACAATCTAATCTAAACAATCAAATCCATCTGGTCTGATATATGCTGCAGCTGCAGAATTACTTCAAACATCTTTGCAAAATATATGGACTTAAAAAATCTCAGACATCTATCTATAACATCACATATCAGCGCCATTCAGAATGGTGATTTCAGGGGAATGAAAGAGATCTCACAGACAAAACTTCAGCTGTGGTTTTGACTAAGAAACAATTTGAGCATGGGATTAACAACTCAAAATTTCATTTGTGCCCTTCAAATAGTCCAAGTTTTGATGTAATAGTAGTTGGAGGATACTCATGAACATTTATTAAAAAACACAGTTTTTAAAATTATAGTTTCATATTAAGATTGTGCAAGGTTGAAAAAATGTTGCTTAAGCATATTTGGTAAATAGAAACTAGTAATTTATCTCAATATTACATTATCCTGATTACTGTCTGCATGCCATCGTTCACTGGGGCTACAAAGTATGTGCTTTAAAGCTCCTATCTTACACAAAATTGACTTTAGCAGTTTTAGTCTTATTTGAATTTTGTTAATATTCCTAAATAAGAACACATCTTTGCAACCACCATAGAAATGAACTGGGACAGCGATGTGTGGCAAAAAAGCCATGAAATTGTACTAATCATACGCAATTTACATGTCCTGTAATGTCGTGGTATATGTACGCTTTCTTGTGAGATTGGGTTGGTTTATTACAGAAAGTCTCCTATGTTTTCTGATGCACTGAGAAATAAAATAGATGAAATTAGACTAAAACAATAGCTTTAAATTTACACAAATACAAGGTTGAAATATTAAAATGTGTTGTGAGGAACATTTAAAAATGCAATAGAGAAGTTCATGTGTTAAAGGACATTACAAGGTGATATGAAGTGTTTTCAGTTCAAGGGCAAAAAATACATTTTGTGTGTTAAATGTGTGTGTGAATGAAACATAACACATGCTCTGTTTTGTTTTTTTACCCATGCAAAGTGGATTTTACCCAACAGAGCTGACTTTGCACTGCATTTCCTGAGTCAGCAGTCAAGATTGCGGTGTAGTCCACTGACAACACAGTGTGCCAGATTATCAAACTATCAGTTTTACAGAATAATGGATTTTTTTTTGCACTCTTGGATTTACAAATAATCAAAAACGGAAGAAAGCCGGGCAATTTCACGAGCTCACAATGACATGATCTTCTGTCATGTTCAAAAGCTTCACATTAGTCACAGCACATGTTTTCACTTTTGTCTCAAGATCAGATTGTTTAACTGGTCAGTCAACGTTACAAATAAAGGTAATATTAGTTTATCAACACGGGCGATGTGTGCTCCCCTGGTATGCAGAACAACTTGAGCCGGGGCTGTTGTCAACTAACTACAAGAGTTTATCATTGTGCGAAAACAAAAGTTTTGCTGCTAAATCAACATTTGTGAATGAAATACAAACATACAACCCTTAAAAGTTACATTCAGGGGAAAAAAAACAACAAGAAAAACACTGTCTCAAGCTTCAGGAGACAGACCTGATCCAAACAGCTAGCTCTCGTCCCATTTTGTAGTTTTAATCAAAGAAGTTTCCCCAGCTAACCAGATGGACGGAGTAGGGTGGAAAGTGACATTGACCGAGAATCCCTTTGTATGTACAGAACGTTTAAAGATATAATGAGATGGCGGAAAGTGAATCAGATTCTGATTCAGAGTCATTTATGCTATCTAAACTTTCGAAAAGCAAATTCAGACGACAAAATGGTCGCTCTGTTTAATTTGAATCGATTTTTGGTTGTACTACTTTTTAATGACAAAGATAAAGACAAGAAAAAACAGCCGCAGTCCTCCTCTAGTGCTGCTCCGCGCTGCAGACATAATCTTATCGTTTTGAGCGCTACGAAAACAACTTTCTATCCAAAAACAGGGTCACAAAAATTGTCTTTCCCCTGCTTGCTAACTGAACGTAGCGCTACTGCCCCACGTGATCATAACAAATGTGTGTGTGAGAGGAAGAGAAGGAAGAGGAGGAGCTGCAGCTGCTGTGTGTGTCTCCAGATTAAAGTGATCCTGCTCATTTATTTAGCACACATAAACCCATTTCAAGCAATTTTGTTGATAAATTACAGTGTTGCTAAATACTGAGGGAGGTGAAAATGTCCTGGCAGGAAAAATAAGTCTGATGTTTCATTCATTCATCTTCTACCGCTTAATCCCATTTGGGGTCGCGGGTGACTGGAGCCTATCCCAGTGACTTTGGGCCTTAGGCGGGGAAACACCCTGGACAGTGGCCAACTTGCCGCAGGGTTAGACAGACAAACATTCACTCTCTCATTCACTCACTAAGGGAAATTTACACTGATGCCCAATGAACCTAAACATGCATGTTTTTGGAGGTGGGAGGAAACCTGAGAAAACCCACGGTGACACGGGGAGAACATGCAAACTCCACCTAGAGAGATCGTGAGATGTTGATATGGTCCGAACCAGGGAGTCGAACCCACGACCTCCTTGTTGGGAAGCCAGAGCTCTAACCACTCTGCTACACCGATGTTTATAACATAAAAATACATTCAAGTCAATGGAGAATCCCATACATGTTCAAGGCAGAAAAAAAAATTGTATTTTACATGGTTTCTTGAAAATGGTAGCTAATCTGTCATATGGACTTTAAATTGACTTCTGTGATTAACATGTTAGCTGTTTTAGACTGTAGTTTTTATTGCAAAAATGCACCCAAAGTTGTGCTTTTTCATTTACAAATGTTTGAGTAATCCTGTTATATCTCTATCAGCAAAGCTCAAAATCCTTCCTTCCACCTTCTGATGCCATGTGGCAGTTTTAGCCATTTAAAGTGACAGGTTTTTAACAATTCAAAACCTAACTTAAACCTCATTTTGTAGATTCACATCTGGTGCAAATATAAATGAATCAAATTCAAATCAAATTCAAAGAACTTAATTAATTAATGTATTTCTTTTTTATTTGTTTCTTTGTTTATTTATTTATTGATTATTTATTTATTTATTTATAATCAAGAATCAAGTTATGAAGAACAGTTTGAAAATATGTTGAAAATAACAGGACATTTTACATTTTCTCATTAGAAAAGAAGCTTATGTAGATACATTCGGCATCACGACTGGACCTCATCACTAACGGACCTCCGAGGGGGAAAGTTAACATGGGGAGTGAATCAGAACAACAGTTTTATCAATCACTGCTCAAAAACTACAACAGCAAATGTGGACCTTAGGAGATACAGTACAGACTAAAAGTTTGGACACACCTTCTCATTCAAAGAGTTTTCTTTAGTTTCATGACTATGAACATTGTAGATTCACCCTAAAGGCATCTAAAACATGAATGACCAGGAAGGAGAGTGATGGGGTGCTGCGCCAGATGACCTCGGCCTCCACAGTCACCAGACCTGAACCCAGTCGAGATGGTGTGGGGTGAGCTAAACTGCAGTGTGAAGGCTAAAGGGCCAACAAGTGCTAAGCATCTGTGGAAACTCCTTCAAGACTGTTGGAAGAGCATTTCAGCTCATCAAGAGAATGCCAAGAGTGTGCAAAGCAGTAATCAAAGTAAAAGGTGGTTTCATGGAAGAACCTAGAATATCACATACTTTCAGTTGTTTCACACTTTTTGTTTTTTTACTATACTTTTTGCGTTTTTACTATTCTTCCACATGTGAAGTTTGGATGCCTTCAGTGTGAATCTACAATGTTCAGAGTCATGAAAATCAGGAAAACTCCTTGAATGAGAAGGTGTGTCCAAACTTTTGGTCTGTACTGTACGCAGGTGGCATATCCATCTTTTTCAGGCTGTTTTTGAGTCATAAAATACATGTATGAAGAATGCAAAATAAATATGCTTTAGGACATATTCTTCTATACTGTAGGTAAAGCAAAACATTACCACGAGACAAGCCGGTGAGCTAGCCATGTAAAGTTACCTAGTGCACTTTTAAATCAAATGTAGATAACCTACACAAATAATACAGAGTAGACCTTCAAGACCTTCAAGTAAAATTGTTCAAGTTACCACTGGCTACTTGAATTTGTATTTTATTTTAACATTTTTGTAGCTAACACTCACCCTAACCTCACTATAGCCATTTAACTTGATCTAAAATTAAACAAACTAAAAGACAAATATAATATACATATTTCCCCCTTCATTTTGGAATAATATGTATCCATAAAAATGTAATAAGCACACATGGCAGTCATGTGTTTCCCACATCAAGAATTGATGAGGTCCAGTTACTGGATGCTAAGGAAATAACACAGGATAGAATAGTGTTTTTGGAGGCTCAGAGGGGAATGAAAATAGACAGAACTTCAGCTGTGTTTTAAATGAATAAGCAATATTGGAACAGAAAAGTCATTTTTGCATAAGATATGCCCTTCAAAGTGAAGCTCACCTCTTAACTTCTCCCACAAACACTTCAAACACAGCACGATGGTAAAGCATTAGAAAAAAGTGAAAGAATGGGCTGAGAGTGGAGAGCAGCAGTGTGATTGGTTTGACAGCAGGTGTTTGTGATCAGAATTCAGCTTTGAGTAGATGATACTCGCTGATGTCACTGAAAATGGCATTGGCCTTTTTAGTGGGACAGTCAGATTGTGCTTAGACCTGAAACTTTGCTCAGTTTGCACTAAGATTAGCAAGAAATGACACAGAATCATAAACAATGCTAATTAAATACCATACACAAAAATAGCTTCACTTAAACATAATCAATTTCTCGTGGTTTGGTTGACAACCAACATCACGAAAACAGTGAAGAAAGCCAATGTCGATAAATTGAGCAGTTTGCCAGAAGACGCTGGTTCTGTTTCTGCTGGTCTCACCTGCTCTGGATGCGGGGAGCGTCACCAGCAATAGCAACAGCTTCCATACGTGTTCGGGCTCCATCCTGGAGGAGCTCACACCGGGTCACACCGATCCTCTGCCAGATGCCTGGTTTCACTCACACCGGACTCCACAATCCTCGCGTGCACCTTTCCAAAGTCTGTGCACATGTGGTGTTGCAGGCTAATCCGGAGCTGCCCCTGGGGTGGATGGGGAGCGAAGCAGAGCAGTTGACTACTTTCTCTCAACTGGTTCTTGGCTCTCTCCACACAGATGTCTTTCCCCACAGACCTCTCTCCCCTCTCCTCCTCCTGGACCTCCCCTATTGAACCCCTCCCCTCGGCCCTTTCTCTCTCCAGGCTCAGACTCGTGGCCAAATGATTAGAGAGAACGGTCTGATCGTTGTGTCAATAATAGTTAGTACACTAGTGGCATGACAGCAACGCGCACTGTCAAAGGCACTGCTCTCACACACAAAAAGTAAGGAAAGTGTCGGCAACACTTGCGGTATACTGTTGACTTTTTGACAAACAGGCACATACGATGCATACGAAGCATGCTGGGACAGGACAGCGCGCTGCCCGACTAATAAAAATATGCTCCTGCAGATTCCAAATTCCAGAGCCTGTCTGTCTTTGCCCACTACACCATCGTATCCCTGCTAGGGGCCTAATGCTGCATTTTCAAACTGACAAAAAGAAGAATTTAACCCTTTCACACTCACGAACTTGTTGACACATCCTGACTTCACATAATTCGGTGCTTCAGACAGAAGTGCACGTGCAACCAAAATTTAGGTGTTCAAGTGCATTAAATTTTAGGTGTTGAAGAGATTTTTCAAGATTGCAGCACCATCATGAAATGTAAAAGTAAAGCGTGAAATTAATAAATATGTTTTTAACACTGTATTTGTTTAAAGATGCATTTGAACTTTTATTGACACGTTTATTCATGTAATAAATTATTTATATAATTATTGCTATATTTACTTATTTAATTAATGGATTATTATTGTAGGCTTATTTAATGAATTACAATATAATACATAGTAATACATTTTATTTATATAGCACTTTTCTATCTGGACACTCAAAGACGCTTTACAGATAAAGGCAGATAAACAAAGGTACAACATATAAAAACAGGGTAACACTTTAAAGTACCGCCCGCTAGTTAATAGGTAACTACGGGGGTACTTACTGGTACTTCTGGTGTTAGTACCAGTGGTACTTACTGGTAACTACAGTGGTACTTGTAGTGGTATTTAGAGTCACAAGTACTGGTAACTAAAGTGACAGTTACCGGCAAGTTAAGTATTAATTATAGCGATAGTTACTGGTATTACTGGTACTTTTGTGGTACTCTTGAAGTGATAATTAGGGATGGTGGCATCATTTGTACTAATTAGTGGTACTTATACGGGTACCTCTAGTGATGCTTAATTGTGTACTTGGTGGTTCTATTTGTGATGCTACACAAACAAGGTAAAGACTGTTATGAAACAAGTTTATTACTGCAAATATTGTGTATAACACAGATTATGATAAAAAATCAAACTCTGGGCAATCTAATACAAGAGCCTCTTTATTATGCTCACAGCCACAACAGATATGAAACACATATTAACAATTTACAAAATGTTTATCGACAAACCCTAAAAAAATATGTACATACTACAGCTGGCTAAGCTTTAAACAGTAGTTACTAGTAAATAATGTATTGAGCACTAGCTAAATTACAGTAAAAGTTGGTAGTAGTTAAAAAAAAAAAAAAAAAAAAAAACACAGTGACAGCTGGTCTTCTTGTACAGTTTAATACAGTGGTACTTCACTGGTAGTTACTGCATTAATTAACTGTTAATTAACACTGACAGCGGGTCGTATTTTAAAGTGGACAATGTGGTACTTCACTGTCAGTTACTATAGTAATTGATAGTGTATGGTCTTACACATGTCCTGAGCGGGAGTCTAACCCAGGTCTCCCACACAGCGGTCAACCTGACAAATGCATTGAGCTAAAGGGAACGCTCCCCTTGGCCCAGTTTGTTTGTGGGTTCTTATACCTGAGGGAGTCAGTTTGTCCCTACTGCCACACTTCTCCAACCTGGTCCCTAATGTGGGTTTTACACACTGGTTACAATAGCTAACTAACACTGAAAGTGGGTCGTATTTTAAAGTGGACAACTGATAGTAACTGACAGTGAAGTACCACATTGTCCACTTTAAAATACGACCCGCTGTCAGTGTTAATTAACAGTTAATTAATGCAGTAACTACCCGGGAAGTACCACTTCATTAAACTGCACAAAAAGACCAGCTGTCAGTGTTTTTTTTTTTTTTTTAACTACTACCAACTTTTACTGTAATTTAGCTAGTGCTCAATACATTATTTAATAGTAAGTACTATCTAAAGCTTAACCAGCTGTGGTATGTAAATATTTTTTGTCGATAAACATTTTGTAAATTGTTAATATTCATTCATTCATTCATTTTCTACCGCTTAATCCCGTTAGGGGTCGCGGGTGACTGGAGCCTATCCAGTGACTTTGGGCCTTAGGCGGGAAACACCCTGGACAGTGGCCAACTCATCGCAGGACAAAACATTCACCTCCTCTAAGGGAAATTTACAGTGATGTCCAATTAACCTAAACATACATGTCTTTGGAGGTGGGAGGAAACCGGAGAAAAACCCACGGTGACACGGGGAGAACATGCAAACTCCACCCAGAGAGATTGTGAGATGTTGATATGGTCGACCCGGGAGTCGAACCCACGACCTCCTTATTGGGAAGCCAGAGCTCTAACCACTCTGCTACCGTGTACCCCTAAATTGTAATATGTGTTTCATATCTGTTGTGGCTGTGAGCATAATAAAGAGGTGCCTCTTGTATTAGATTGCCCAGAGTTTGATTTTTTATCATAATCTGTGTTATACACAATATTTGCAGTAATAAACTTGTTTCATAACAGTCTTTACCTTGTTTGTGTAGCATCACAAATAGAACCACCAAGTACACAATTAAGTATCACTAGAGGTACCCGTAAAGTACCACTAATTAGTACAAATGATGCCACCATAATCCCTAATTATCACTTCAAGAGTACCACAAAAGTACCAGTAATTACCAGTAACTATCGCTATAATTAATACTTAACTTGCCGGACTGTCAGTTTAGTTACCAGTACTTGTGACTCTAAATACCACTACAAGTACCACTGTAGTTACCAGTAAGTACCCTTACTAACCAGAAATACCAGTAAGTACCCCCGTAGTTACCTATTAACTAGTTGGTGCCATTTTAATTTTGTTCCATAAAAGTTGCCAAAAATTATAAAAAATTTGATAAAACCATGAACTTTCTTGTGCTGTTTATCCGTTGCTAGGGTGCCCCCTGGAGCCGCGGGGATGACGTAGACGGAGGGGAGTGCTTGGCAGTTCAGGCTGTTTTACATGTAAAACCAGGCATAATTTTTATCAAATATCTGCACTGTCGCCTGGATTTGTAAAGAGCTGATGGTTATTTATAGTTAAATTAGATATCAGGGTGCCATTTTGTGTGTTCACCTTTAGTTTTTTTTAGATAGTTTTTTTTTTTTGTTAAAAAGGTTAATTATTGTAAGTGGACAGACTAATAAGAGTTTGCTGAGTGGACTCATTGTGTATTGCTTTCCAGACCAGAAAAAAGGCTGTAGCTTTTTTAAATAAAGGAATAAAGAAACCCGGCCTTCTACATGTGAATACAAAGCCCAAACACAGCTTCATCTGTGATCACATGTCAGAGGAGTGTTATACGCCCGAGATATGAAGCGCGGCACAGCTCAAAGCATTTGCACTGGTCAGGCGCCCTTCTGCGCTCGCCTCCCGCCCTTCGTCTATGAGCCTCCCAGCACCTGAATGCCCTGTTTGTTCTCTGTCTGTGAGCTCTTGATGGTCAACATGACACAGGTGTATGCCAAATTATTAACAACACAATGATCTCCTCCTCCACACTTCTCATAAGAATGCGCCTGACTGGCATGATTACGCACATGTAACGAGCCTTTCAGGTCAAATAACTCTTGCAAACAAACTTTTTACTCACCGTGGATGTATAACAATGTTCGCTGATGTCCAGGTAAAGCTTAAAACACGTGTGTAATGGAGACACAGTGTAATCCTGTTCGTATCCGCATCAGGGCTCTTCAGATCCACTGTAAAAGTCCGCTGTCCTGTTTTTTTTTCCGAGTTAAATCCATTGGCCCCGACGCATTGTCCATATCAACGAGTTGAATAAATCCAGTCTTCATTTCCAGCAAAGCATTTGCGTTGTTCTGAGAGTCTGCGGCCGCGTCCGCTGCAGACATAATCTTATCGTTTTAAGTGCTACGAAAACTACTTTCTCTCCAAAAATCGGTCCACTAAAGGTCACATTTCCCTGTTTGCCAACTTAAAGGTTGTATGGAGGATTTTTTAAATTCTACAGCTGCTTGCTGTTTTTCAAATGATGCACATGTGTTTCCCCTCCCAGGGCCACGCCCTTCACTGCAACTGGACCAATGAGTTACTTAGGAACACTGAGGGTTTGCTTGACAGGTTAAAGGCCAATAGATAACGAGGTACCTCGTTATCTATTGGTCAACATTTTACTGGATTTATCATGTCCACAGTTTATATATTTTTGTAATTATTTTTTTGTTTAGCATAAGTACAAGGCTGTTACAAATCTATGCAACTGTTTTTGACCAAGACTGACAACAAACTATTTATGAAAATCCTCCATACAACCTTTAAGTCCCGCTACTGTAAATCCACGTGATCATAACACTGAGTGTGAGACGCTGAGAGGAGGAGAGGAGAAAAGCTGCTGGGTGAAACTGCTCATTTATTTAACACATATAAACACATTTCAAGTAATTATGTTGATAAATGACAGTGTAGCCAAAATACTGAGGAAGGTGAAAATGTCCTGGCAGGAGCAGTAAGACTAGGAAACATCGATGTTTATAACATAACATTACATTCAAGTCAATGGAGAATGACAGACGTTAGTGCATAATTCCACTCTGCCTACATCACCGTCCTCTTCCATGTTCAAGGCGGAAGATTACATTTCACAATAAAATCGTATGCTACTGCAGCCCTGCTGTAGATGCATGGCATGATCTTTTCACATATTTTCATACTGCATGACAGCATGGGCCCAGGCAGCTCCCTCAGCCACTAAGCGCATCGGTTGACTCTACAACCAGGCAATCAAAATTATGGACCAGAAACCTATCCGCTTTCATCATTGCCATATCCTTAAAATTATGATTTGTTAAGTTTTGAAAGTTTCTTAAAATTGTGTTTTCTCAAATTAAGTTTTAAATGTATCAACAATTTGGCTCCAGAGCCACTTAGTACAGAGACTAAACAGCAGAGTGACAAGAGGCACCCTAAACAAAACTGTGAAAATTCCACAGTGTAGAACCTCTTTTGGACAGTCTTCTTTTTCATATCAGAGCAGTAAACTGTGGACTCACTGCCCACTGAAATAAAGAACATTACTGAAATTAAATTGTTCACCTTCAAAGTTAAGAATTGGCTGAAAACAAACCAAACTGTACCCACTTGTAATATATGAAAAGTATGAGTGAGAAGGTCAAATGAGTCTTGTGCACTGATGTATTTTTAATGAAAAGGGTTTTAATGTATTTTGTAATGTTTAGAAAAGCCCAACCAGTTGAAAATTAGCACTGCTATAAACTCTATATGCATCTGCATATAGAGCTGTGAGCTCTGTTTTGTAGCTATGTTTGTTTGCATTGTCCCTGTCAAAGAAAAAATAAAAAAATAAACAATAAATTATTTCATGAAACCAAGACTAATATCTTGATAAGCATTGCTGTTGCTATGGTTTCCTGAAAATGGTAGCTAATCTGTCATATATTTAATCAAATATTAAAAGAAGATTTAAACAGATGGGTCTTGAGATTTTTCTTAAAAGTGATGAGGTCAGTGTTAGTTAGCATAGCATGAGCATTTGGACCTCTCACATGGCAGACTTTCACACCTGAAGCAGCAGAAGATCTTCCAGTGAAAATACTTTGAATCTTGGGATTTCAACCAACTTGAGATTTAAGGATTTTGTGAATTGAGTTGTTTGTTTGTCTTGAAACCATGAAGATGGGACATGAAGCTATGAATGCTAACTTTGCTAGCTTTGGACATCTAAAAAGCTGTCCAAAGCTAGACATCTGAAAAGTGACTGCAGCAGATTTTCCAGAGAAATATTTTGAGGGGATGGCCTTATCACCGACTGAAACAACAGAAGTTTCATCTGATCCACTTGGACCTGTGACATCTGTTTTCTCACTTCGGTTTCCACCTCCAACTGCACCTGCTCCTCCAGCTAAGGCCCTGACTGAGCAAACTCCAACTGCACCTGCTCTCCAGCTAAGGCCCTGACTGAGCAAACCTCCAACTGCACCTGCTCCTCCAGCTAAGGCCTGACCGAGCCAAACCTCCAACTGCACCTGCTCCTCCAGCTAAGGCCCTGACTGAGCCAAACCTCCAACTGCACCTGTCCTCTACCTCCAGCTAAGGCCTGACTGAGCCAAACCTCCAACTGCACCTGCTCCTCCAGCTAAGGCCCTGACTGAGCCAAACCTCCAACTGCACCTGTCCTCCAGCTAAGGCCCTGACTGCGCCAAACCTCCAACTGCACCTGCTCCTCCAGCTAAGGCCCTGACTGAGCCAAACCTCCAACTGCACCTGCTCCTCAGCTAAGGCCTGACTGAGCCAACCTCCAACTGCACCTGCTCCTTCAGCTAAGGCCCTGACGAGCCAAACCTCCAACTGCACCTGCTCCTCCACTACTTGAGCTGCGATTAATCGCATTTTACACACAAAGTTCAATAAATAGCTATTTTAACCTATTTTAACCTATTTTTTCTCCAAAAGATAATTTTTTAAAGTATATTTTAGGTTCTTCATTTTGTAGTGTACAATTCTGCACATTTTGTAATATTTTGGCTTAGATGAATTATTTCAGCACCTAATTATATATTTAAAAATGTCTTATTTATAGTTCAATCAATAAACTCAGTTTTACATATAATATGAGCAGTGTTCATCAGTTTTGATATTTTTTATGATCAGAATGTTATTTCATCTTGTTTAGGCTGAACAGAAATTTATAAAACCAAGCTAATGGTTTTAACTTTAGTTACTCGTAGAACTATAGCCTAGTTACTGACATTTTCAGTCCTGGTCCAGATAGTCCAGATAGTCCTGGTTAAAACCAGCTCAGTGCGCACTAAATACACAATGGGAAGTGAAACAATGCCGGTTTAAAGTTTTCAAAGTAAACATCATAAACACGTGTGAGAAAGTCCGTGCATCGCCGCTGATCGAGGCTGATTCTCCACGTGCATATTTAATGAGGTGTTAGCGGTTTGAAGTCTTTAACGGGCCGTTGCTCTGTGATCCTGGGTCTTTTTGTACGATTAAAAACTCGGAAGGAGCTCAGACTCGTCTCTGTCCCACTGTTCGTACAGCAGAGCTCACTCCATGTATTTAAAGCGTTAGCAGCAACAGAACAGATCCTCTGTTTGTGGACTGTTTATGAGAGGGAGAAAAAGGGCAGCTGCAGCAACGAGAGGCGCTTTAATTCACGTTTTCAAAATATAATTAATCACGATTAATGCCGCGTTCATGTGGTCCTCGGGAACTCGAGAAAAAGGTTGTTCCGAGTTGAAAAATGCACATGAACGCTCATGCAAATCGGAACAACTGCTCGGAAACTCGGGACAAACGGAGCTGCCCGAGCTCAGCACCTGACGTCACTGACACATGAGACTGATGAAAATCAGTTAGAAAACAATACTATAACAACCTTTAACCCTAACGTCAGATCTCACTGTTAGGTCTATTAACCTCTGTTAAAAGTGCTGTGTCATTTATTTATTATGGTTAACAACAAAATCCAGATTTTCCGATGAAGCATGAATACAAATTAGGTTGGAACCTCGACCTCTCATCTCGGAAACACGAGCACCCGAGGATCACATGAATGCAGCATAAGCATGTATTGCGTTAACGCCGCGATGACGCGCCCAGACCTATTATTATTATTTGTTAGGTATCCATGGTTACCAGAAAAACAGACGTCTCCTTTGCTCAAATCTGACTGCACTTAGCTCAAGTCTGTTGAACCTCAGAGGCCACACTTCCCAGTTGGTTGAAGTTCAAACTTGTCCTGATAAAAGTTTTAAAAACTGCTCGGTGTTTTACAGCCAAGAGAGCTGTTGATGTTATTGAGAAGCATTTTTCAAAATTATTTTTTAAATTATTTATTTAAACATAACCGTATTCATTATTGATATTAATAATGATTTATTAATTTAAATATTTAATTAATCATTTAATGGTGTATTTATATATTGAATTGTGGCACTATGAATCCTCCATAACAGTAATCCCGTCACCATGTGCGCTTTTTGAGCCACTGCCAGAGCTGTGCTCACAGGAAGCCTAATGGGAAAGAAAGGAAAAGTCATAGGAACAGCTCTCAGTGAAATAGTAAAACAGAAAAACCTGAAGATTTGTAGTAGTTATTAGTAGATACAGAGTAGCTGCATGTTCTATAAGTAGTTACTCGAAAATTAAGACCTTTTAAAGACTTTTTATTGTAGTTTTGAGTCTGATAGTGAGATATATAATGCCAAACTTTATTGAAATGATTATTGGAATTATGTATTCATTTGAACAAGTATAAAAAAAATCTAATAAACTTGGTCTGAATAGAGCTAGTTAATAAAAACAAATTTAGTTAAAAATGTCTGCCTATTGTCAACAATCTTTTTACTAAAGGTAACTACTATTGTGGAATAAAAATGATATATCAGATTTGAAAGGTTAAAAGATAGGACATAATCTAACATTAACATGAACAAATTGGGATGTGTCAGAGTGGCCGTACTATAGCCTACTGTCAAAAAACATCTGACTTAATTCAATGCCTAAATTCAATCATGAAATAAAAAAGTGAAAACTAATTCTGTTAAAACGTAACATACTACAAAAAATACAAGAATACAGAAACTGTAAGCCCTTTTTTTGTTTAATTCAATCTAAGGCCTTAAATATAACACTATCATATGCAATATTTCTTATTTTCAGACCCTGAAACTACACTGAGATACAGTAGTTTACAGTATCACTAAGTCAATGTCAAGTTTATTTAATAAGCACATTTACAAAACATTCAACACTGCCTAAAGTGCTGCTCAAGATAAAATAGATTATTAACTATTTAAAACAATAGACATAGAAATAACAAACTGTAAAATGCATATTAAAAAAATTGCAGTAAAACAGTTATTATAAAATAGCCAAAAGAAAGTACAGCTCACCCAGAGTTAAAAGTCAATGCAAGAAAGTGTGTTTTCAAAAGACATTTGAAATTGCTAACCAAAGTGGCCTTTCTTATATTAAGAGGGAGAGAATTCCACAATTTTGGTCCAGCTATGGAGAACACTGTCTCCTTTCGTCTTTAGTCTGGACCTTGGACAGTCCAAAAGATTCCGGTCAGAAGACCTGAATGCTCTGACTGGATTGTGCAGAACCAGCATTTCTGACAAATAAGGTGGTTCCAGACCAAGATTAGATATAAAAACAAGCAGTACAATTTTAAAATCAATTCTGAAAGCTACAGTCAGTCAGTGCAAACTGTCAGAGCTGAGGTCGCTGGGATCCTGATCCAGGGTCTGTTGCAAAAAAACAGAGAAGTCTTAAAGGTAGAGCTTTCAGTAAAATAGTCAAACACAGAAACAACTTGTGTATAAAGACTGAGGCTACTTCATAAGCAATTCAAGAACAAAACACACTTAGATCAGAATAAACACATCTTCTTGACAATCTTGACTGTTTTATTTTCTACAAGGTAAGTTTTAACTTACCTTGTAGAAAAGCAGGCCTACATTGTGCTCCGAGTAATCTCACCACGTGTCTTCTGAGCCACTGTCAGTCATGGTCACGGGGAAATTGGTTTAAGAAAAAGCACATTTGTGGTATACATGGATGAATGTTTTAGTTTTGTTTTGTTGCATTTCATTGGTTATACACCTTTATTCAGTGTAATACACAATACACAAAGATCATGTTTATGACACCCAGTTTACAGTTTTGATAGATGTTACAATAATAATAAGGTCACGTGTACTCACGCAATGTGTAGCAACGGTCAATCGCACTGACTATACAGAGTGGTTAAAAAAATGAAAAATGAAACTTAATGATTTAAGAACTATTTAAAGTCAACAATGCTGAGGTAGAAACAAAAACAGAAACCTCAAATATTATTTACATCGACATTAAATTAGTAGATGCGCAATCAGCAGCTCTGCTCTGTTGCTACAACACAAACAGCGAGACGCCACATTCCTCTGGTAAAGGTGACGACGCAAAATCAATTGAACACAATGGCAGAAGTTGCACTTTTATGGATGAAACAAGCTAAAACAAGCAATTTTATCAAAACAATGACCAAAACGGACTGATTTGTGTATTATGATATTTTTTTTAAACAACTTTTATGATTGCGATTATATTTTTCAAACTACTATAATCGTAGGCTGGAAATGCCCTACAAACTCCATTACTTGTGGATGAATCAGACGCGATTCCACAGATAAGTAAAGCTATAACTTTTATTTGGTGTTATTTGTATAATTTGCTTGTTGTTCTCACTAGTAACATGTAAAAGCGGATGTTTAGTGGTCACTAGTCTTAAAAGATGCACAAGATCAGAAATCTCTTGTTGAAGTTCATTAGCTGTTAGCAGTTTTATACACAAATCTACAATAAAATACTAAAAGGTTTGTAAACTCAACATTAACCTGTAACAAGGCTAAATGTGGTGGATAAGTTTGTACCAGCTGACATCTGGATCTTTCAGAACTTGTGTTTTTTGAGGCCTAATGCTAACGGCTATAAGAAAACAAGCAGGAGAACGCTCAGGTGTACGTGAAATTTCGGCTCGGGTGGCCAGAGTTGCTTGGGTTGCGTTTTGATGACGAGCTATATTTGCATTTATTTTTAAGATACCATTAATTTTATTTGCTATTTATGATCAGTGTTAGTATAATTTAGCTTTGTTATAAAAAATTATAACTTTAAAAAAGGATTATTGTTTGCTAGCTTGCTAACAGAAGCAACTCCAATGAGATATTACAATGACTAGAGAGATTGTGGGGCCTGTTGCTGTGGCGGTTGCGGCGACCATCTTGGGAGGGGAGAGTCAACAAAATTCTAATTTAAAATAATGTAAAAACAATGTCAGATAATTTTTAGATTAAAGGGAGAAATTGAACATAACTATATAATTATATAGGGGTGCACGGTAGCAGAGTGTTTAGAGCTCTGGCTTCCCAATAAGGAGGTCGTGGGTTCGACTCCCGGGTCGGACCATATCAACATCTCACGATCTCTCTGGGTGGAGTTTGCGTGTTCTCCCCGTGTCACCGTGGGTTTTCTCCGGGTACTCCGGTTTCCTCCCACCTCCAAAAACATGTATGTTTAGTTTAATTGGGCATCACTGTAAATGTCCCTTAGTGAGTGAATGAGAGAGTGAATGTTTGTCTGTCTAACCCTGCGGCAAGTTGGCCACTGTCCAGGGTGTTCCCCGCCTAAGGCCCAAAGTCACTGGGATAGGCTCCAGTCACCCACGACCCCTAACGGGATTAAGCGGTAGAAAATGAATGAACTATATAATTATGATCCAAATAAAAGTTTTCTGGGAATTATTTTCTCTGAATTTTGAACATATATTTTCAGCCTAAAACACTGCACTGGTCTGGATTTGATGCAGAATTAAAGTATTTTTCTGTATCATCATATGAGCACAAACATTCGTCATTATTGTGTTCACTTCACCGCTATTACTATAAAAGAGGATTTTAATTGGCTAAAATTATAAGTATGTTATTTCGCATTTTTTTCCACATTCGTTTGGTTGAACAGAAGCATAACTAAATGTACAAATACAAAAAGGTTCAAGTATCAAAGTATTTAAGCAAAAAGTAACATAAAAGGTCAGCTACATATTAGTTTGTATGAGATCTTTAATTGATTCTCCCCTAAGAAGATGGCTGCTGGAACCGGACATTTGTTGCTATAGAACCATGGCGTGCACTCTGACTGGCTGAACTAAGCAGTAGTGGGTAAAAATAAATCAAAAGGTCAAAACATCATTGTAGTAGCATATGTTTAAACGAAATAACGACATCTATTCTGTAAATCCTAGATCACTTAGATCAGTGATTGAAAGTCGAATACTTGTGCACAGTGACATCTAGTGGTGATTCTTTTTACCACAGCACTCAAATGAAGCAAAAATACATTTTATTTCTTTCTGATATTTTTTGATAGCATCAGAGTCGAACTTCGTGTCTACTAATTGTATGTCTATGATTAATTATACTAAATTAGATACATTCTGAGGTTTTACATCTAAATTCAAAAATACATATCTTAGGTAAGAAGTGCAAAATATGTCACTGTTGTTTGTTTAAATAAATTAACGTTTACTTATAATATATATATTTACTTATAATATATTGTGTGTGACTTAGTTGTGCGTAATGAAAAGTTCTCACTTGTTACTCGATAATACCTAACTTTACCACCGGGCAACAGAAATATTTAGAAAATGTGACATAACAATTTTGTGACAATCACTTGAGTGTCACAGTTTCACTTTGTGTTTGAAGTTCTGTCTAAGGTGAATATTATTTCATTTTTGAGAGCTAGAAAATTGAAAAATGTGTAAATTTAAAAAATGTAATTTTACTGTTGGGGCTACTTGGAGTGAGTAATGACACATTGGGTCGTTAGACAGCAGAAAAGCCTGCAGAAATACAATCTGACAGTGGAAACCAGGAGGTTTGCATACACTTTGCAAAAACACACATTTGCTTTTTTTTTTTGGTCTTGCCTTCAGACATAAAATAAATTACAACTTTTCCTGATAATAAAGGTTTAACTTTTCATTACACACACGTAAGTCACACAATAAAATATAAGTAAGAGTTTATTTACTTCAACAAACAACAGTAACACATGATTTTGCACTATTTACCTAAGATAGGGTTAGGGTTATGTAAAAGCTCAGAATTTATATTATTTTGTATAACAAAAATCTTTAGAGGTTTCTGTTTTTTTCTACCTCAGCATTGATGTTTACTTTTAACAGTTCCTAAATCATTACATTTCATCTGTCATTTTTGTATCTACTCTGTAAGTTACTTGCGATTGGTCATTGGTACGCATTGCGTGAGTACACGTGACCTTAAAACTGTAAGAGCTAGTGTCAATTTAAAAGGGGTATTGAATGGTTTTGTTTTGTTGGGGAGCTGTTTATTTAATTTTTCAAAATTATTGAATATTATTAAAAAAGGTCCATACGTACGTTTGGCTAAACGTTACCTACTCCCAGGGTGTTCAATCTTATTTAATAGGATATTATTGTGTCTTTTTGTGAAGAGATTCATTATGTCTTCTTGTTCTAAGTTTCCAAAATTGTTTTTCTTTTTGTCAGACAGGAATGTTTTCTTTACATGTTTCAGCTACTTCTGGTTGCTGGTTGCTATGGTGACGTGTCTTGTAGGCTGCTTACACGGTTTTGCCAGACAATAGAGGGAACTTGCGCCCCCTACTGTCTGGTGTCTTCTCCAGGACGAATCCCATGTGTGTGATAAGGTGTAAGCTCCTTCATCACGATTCATGCTGTAGTTCCTCGTTTGCGGATCTCGATGGCCTCCCTGATTCAGCGGTGGTATTTGTTAGTTTCAGCACGGATGACCCTGGCATTTTTCCAGTCCTTGATGTGGTTCTGTCTGATATGGCTGATTTTAGGTTCTCCTGTTCTGCTTGTTCTTTTATTGCTCTTGTTTGTCTATTGGCTGTTTCCTTTTCACATTCTTTTGCTGTTCTTGTTTCCGTGTTCCAAAAGATCTTCCTGTTTTCCCTATGTATGTTTTATTGCATGATAGGCATGACATTTCATATATGACATCACATTTGTGTTCTGGTTCTACACATACTGTATGTCACATTATTGATTACTGATCAGGAATCAATATGAGGTGTGGAATATTTTAGCTCATTCTGTCACATTTTACCTCAGGAACTCAAATATACTTAAAAATTCACAAGAATGTATTGTTTTGTAATCATTTTGGCATGTCTTTAGTAGATCCGTATATATTTTCTAACAATAAACTCAAACAGGATCAGGTTTTATGCCTAAAACTAAGTTAGAATGTTTTCTTAGGTGGGTTTTATTGACAGAAGATGATTTTTAAAGGCAAAAAGTGGAATAAACACTATGTTGACAAATGTTATAAGTCATATTACTGTTGAAATTTAAACACATTTATCCAAACAAGCCAGATTTTTTGCCCTTTTTGACAGACAGATGGGACCTGGGTGTTTCTGACTCACACTGTGATGTCACTGGGTGAAACCTGAGGCTCAGCTGCAGGAGTTCTGCTTCCACAATTATCTGATACATCATTAATTTAAACATTACCACATATTATATATTCAACATCAACAGTAAACTGACATTTAATGGACACAATCTGTCTATAAAGAGACTATTCTTACATTTCTGGTATTTTAAACCTGTTTTATGGTTAGATAAAGCAAATCTGCAGAAAAATACCATTGGTAAAAATATTTTTTGGAAGAAATGCAACAACATGACACATTTATGTGATCTACTCGTACTATCACACACCAATAAAACAATACAAAATCCTGCTCCACACATTCAAAGCCATCCCACAATCTTGCACCTCCATATCTCTCTGACCTCCTCCACATCGCTCTCTCCGCTCTTCCTCCTCTCTCCAGCTTTCTGTCCCCTCAGCCCGGCTTGTCACCATGGGGAGCAGGGCTTTCAGTCGCTCTGCTCCCCAGCTCTGGAACGCTCTCCCACCTGACCTCCGCAACACAGACACACTCACACACTTCAAATCCAAACTCAAAACTCATCTGTTCAGACTGGCATATTCACTATAACCACAACTGCACTGTCCTTTTAAATGTCTGATGCTTTGACACACTTGTTCATTCTAAAAGTTAATTTGCAAAACAGCTCACACAGAATCCTAAACGGAGCTTCAGTTTCTCAAAACTCAATTTCATCTCTAGCTAAATTTAGTTTTACATTCAAAACAGTTAAATTTACCCCTCAGAAGCAAGTTTTGCCATCCAAACTCACACATTCTTCTGGTGCTCTCATGTGTTTCATCATTCATTTGACTTTACAGCTCAGAATCTTTAGTCCTGATCTCAGACACAAAGTCACCAAAGGTTCAGTTCAGTCTGTCACTTCACACAAATTTTTTTTTTATCTGAATAACTTGTGTTTTTATCTTACTGGGCAAGAAAAAAAAGATGAGAAATACACATTTACTGTAAATTTTGAATTGTGAAATATATTTTAGATATTTACATTTTGCTAAAGAGAGTTCAGAGACCTCAAACAGAAACACAATGCCTTTGTGACAAACCATTACAGTTTTTCTCAATCGCTTTGACACACTTGTCCATTCTAAAAGTTAATTTGCAGAACAGCTCACACAGAATCCTAAACGCAGCTTCAGTTTCTCAAAACTCAATTTCGTCTCTAGCTAAATTTAGTTTTACATTCAAAACAGTTAAATTTACCCCTCAGAAGCAAGTTTTGCCATCCAAACTCTCCCACATTCTTCAGGTGTTCTCATGTGTTTCATCATTCATTTGACTTTACAGCTCAGAAGATTTAGTTCTGATTCAGACACAAAGTCACCAAAGCTTCACTTCAGTCTGTCATTGGGATTCACACTTCACACAAAAGATTTTGTATCTGAATAAATTGTGTTTTTATCTTACTGGGCAAGAAAAAAAAGATGAAAAATACACATTTACTGTAAATTTTGAATTGTGACATATATTTTATATATTTATATATTTACATTTTGCTAAGAGAGTTCAGAGACGTCAAACAGATACACAAGGTCTCTGTGACAAACGTTTACATCAACGTGTTTTCTGCTCAGATCATTGTTCTGTTTGATTCATGTGTTCATTCTTAGTTGTTTACAGTTTTTTTTAATCGCTTTGGCACATTTTTTGGAAAAATATGGCAAAACCTCTACAGATTCAGTCAGATTTATCACTCATTTGTCTAAAAATTTTAGAATGATTGCACATGTACACTTTTTGTGCAAAACTCCTGACACCTTTGTGAAAATAACACTTTGTGGTCAAAATGTTAAACACTCATCTCTAAACTGCACTTTTTGTGTAAAATATTTCACAGTCATGTAAAAACTACACTTATTTGTTTGAACATGAAACAAAAGCAACACATGGATTCACTTTCACCTTAACCAGTTAAACACTGCTTGGAATTTATTTCAACATGATATCAATTTATTTTTCAGAATATTTGGGAAATTAAGGAGATTGTGAAACAAAAATATTCAGAATTGTGAAACAAGCACATGATTTACTGACAATGTAAAGTAAATTCTTCGACGAGCTAAAAGTGTGTTCCTGTCTGATCTTGGCCACAGTGAAGTGTCTGACATTGGGCTAAATCAGTGGTTCTCAACCTATTTCAGTCGCGACCCCCAAAACAACAACCGTAAGCATTCACGACCCCCAAGCACAAAATGTAAGCGGCCTGCAAAGTGGTAATGTCTTATGTTTGTTTTTATTTTGAAGCCATAAGTCTGGGTACCTTCTTCTGTAGGCCAGAAAATATGAATTTATGTCTATCACTGCATTCAAAGAGTGTCAAACCATGTTTAGGATGTCAATATTAAATTTCATATATCACTAAGGGACCCCCAGAAATCCTTCCGTGACCCCCATGGGGGTCCCGACCCCCAGGCTGAGAACCACTGTGCTAAATCATCTGTCTCTGTCTCCATGTCCTCTTCCTCCTCACATCCTCACACTTGTCTCTGTCTTCATGTCCTCTTCCTCACACTTCTTCTTGTCTGGTTTGACGCTCTAAAACAAATGTGACTCTATTTGTCCTAATGGAGTTGTGTTCATGGGATAGATTTATTTGTCAGAAGAGTCACAGCACATGTGTACATTGTTCAGGTGATTGAACCAAGAAAACATCCCTTTGGAGCAAAAGTGTTGGTTATAAAAACATAGTTTAACAGCAGTGACTGAAGAGTTAAGGAAGGCTAATTGTGTGTAAGGTTTTGCAAAACACTGTGTGAGGAGTTTAGCAAAAAGAGTGAAGACAGACAGAGTGTTACTGTTGTAGCAAAGGTAGAATGTGTTTTGCATCCTGGATGTTAAGTTTTGAAGTGTGTTCAATTATCTTGACTTTGGAGCCAAAACTACTGAAAAAAACTGTAATCTTTCTGCTCATGTGATTTCAGATTTTGCTGTGATGTGTGAGTTTGTAGATAAAAACTAACAGTGTTATGACAAAAGTCCTTTACCTTGTGTGAACAGGTCTGTAGTGTTGGAGAAACAAACTAAATTCACTGAACATGTGAGTTTATAAATGAGAGCTGTGTGAGCTGTTCTGAGAAAGAGTCTGAAAACTGTGAATGAATGAAAATTGTGGCAAATGTTCTGCTTATCTCAACCTTTATTCAGATAAATGTTGAAAACAAGTGATCAAACTAAACCAAGTTTCAAAAAATGTGTCAAAGCGATTGAGAAAAACTGTAATTGTAAATATTTTAACTGTTGCTTTTTAACTGTCTTTTACAGTTTTTTTCTATAGCTTTGGCTCCAAAGTCAAGGTAATTGAACACACTTCAAATCTTAACATCCAGGATGCAAAACACATTCTACCTTTGCTACAACAGAAACATCTTTCTCATCTTCACTCTTTTTGCTAAACTCCTCACACAGTGTTTTGTAAAACCTTTCACACAATTAGCCTTCCTTAACTCTTCAGTCACTGCTGTTAAACTATGTTTTTTATAACAAACACTTTTACTCCAAAGTGATGTTTTCTTGGTTCAATCACCTGAACAATGAACGCTTGTGCTGTGACTCTTCTGACAAATAAATCTGTCCCATGAACACAACTCCATTAGGACAAATAGAGTCACATTTGTTTTAGAGCATCAAACCAGACAAGAAGAAGTGTGAGGAAGAGGACATGGAGACAGAGACAAAAGTGTGAGGATGTGAGGAGAAAGAGGACATGGAGACAGAGACAGAAGTGTGAGGATGTGAGGAGAAAGAGGACATGGAGACAGAGACAGAAGTGTGAAGATGAGAGATGGAAGAGGACATGGAGACAGAGACAGAAGTGTGAGGATGTGAGGAGGAAGAGGACATGGAGACAGAAGTGTGAGGATGAGAGGAGGAAGAGGACATGGAGACAGAGACAGAAGCGTGAGGAGGAAGAGGACATGGAGACAGAGACAGAAGTGTGAGGATGTGAGGAGGAAGAGGACATGTAGACAGAGACAGAAGTGTGAGGATGTGAGGAGGTAGAGGACATGGAGACAGAGACAGAAGTGTGAGGATGAGAGGAGGAAGAGGACATGGAGACAGAGACAGAAGCGTGAGGAGGAAGAGGACATGGAGACAGAGACAGAAGCGTGAGGATGTGAGGAGGTAGAGGACATGGAGACAGAGACAGGAGGAAGAGGACATGGAGACAGAGACAGATGATTTAGCCCAATGTCAGACACTTCACTGTGGCCAAGATCAGACAGGAACACACTTTTAGCTCATCGATATCGTATTTTATTTGACATTGTCAGTAAACCATTTTCTTGTTTCACAATTCTGAATATTTTTGTTTCACAATCTCCTTAATTTCCAAAATATTCTGAAAAATATTTGATATTATGTTGAAATAAATTCCAAACAGTGTCTAACTGGTAAAGGTGAAAGTAATCCATGTGCTGTTTTTGTTTCATGTTTTGCACAAAAAGTGCAGTTTAGAGATGAGTGTTTCTCATTTTATAAAGTAAAAGTATAAAGTTATAAAGTAAACTTGTTGTAAGGCGACCTTGAGTGCCCAGAAAGGAGCCTAATAAATACAATGTATTATTATTAATATTACTTATAAAAGAAATAACTTTGTGGCTGGTTTGTTTTCAAATGATGGCAACAATTACTCTTTACAACCCACTGGAAGCTGCAGAGAGAAAAATATATATATTTTTTTGATAAATGAGGACAATATTTTGGAAGAATAATTTTCTAATGAAAAATACCATTATAATATTTTATTACATTTGACTCCATTAACACCCAGTGTGACATATATGTGACATTGCATATTTCTGACACTAGGGGGTGAAATTCAAAAAAAATGTCAGAAATGTCTTATTTGAGTTCCATTTAGTCTGTGTAGTGCTCCACAAAATTGCGTTTTCAGAGCCTAAAAAGCTTATTTAGAGTCTTTTCACAAAACTCACTCAAACTTCTTATCTTGCTTGTCTGACCACTTCTCAGGTCAGAACTAACAAAGAAAAGCCATTTTAGCAGTGATAACACAAGTTTCAAGTTAACTTTTTTGAGATTTATATGTCATTTTTCTCAATTTAAAATTGACATTGTGGCAAAACTAAACATCCTAGGAGGTTCATTTTTGCTGTGGTATTAGAAGATGTAAACCTGTGCAACGTACTGTGAAATCACCTGTCTAGCTTGTTTTGTTAATGTTCTTCAAATTCAACATAATTTACAGAAAACTATACTTAAGAGTAAAGATTAGGGCTGGGCAAGTTAACGCGTTGTCGCGGTGTTAACGCAGCACGTGCTTAATCGTGATTAAATATTTTGTCAGCATGAATGAAAGCGCCTCACGTTGCTGAAGCTGCGCCCTTTTTCTCCTTCTCTCTCTCAAACAGTCCACAAACAGAGGATCTGCACCGTTGCTGTTAGCGCATTAAATACAAGGAAGTGAACTTTGCTGTTTGGACAGCGGGGCAGATACGTGTCTGAGCTCCGCCTGTGTTTTTAAATCATCCAAAAAGACTTCAAACCGCTAACACCTCATTAAATATGCGTGCGGAAAATCAGCCTTGATCAGCGGAAATGCGCGAACTTTTACACGCGTGTTTGTGATGTTTACTTTGAAAACTTTAAAAATGGCCTTGTTTCACTTCCCAAAGTGTATTTAGTGACCACTGAGCTGGTTTTAACCAGGAATATCCCAGAACTGGACCAGGGTTTCAGGACTGAAAATGTTAGTTACCTATGTTCTATGAGTAGCTAAAGCTAAAACCATTAGCTTGGTTTTATAAATTTCTGTTCAGCCTAAACAAGATGTTTAATAGTGCCAATGTGCACCAAGTGTTTTTTGTTCATATTATGTCTATTTTATTCATTTTTTTTTTTTTAATTTTCCATGTCTACACTTTTTGTTTGTCAGTTTAACATGTAACAAGATACTAAACACAGGGAAAGTGTCCTCATAATATCAGCTGAGAACAAACACACAATAGAATCACCACGAGTCAGAGCGTTCACATCCCCGTTACAACAGGACACAAAGTGTAGATGGCACATTTGTTTGCTGTTCTTTGATCTATTTGTCATTACATTTGCATTACCACTGTACAAAAATACTTCATTCTCACTCACCTTCATCTTCATCAGATGAGTTATTCAGCCCTCTGCGTGTAAACAGTTCAGCAAAGTTCATCCTGTGCTCCATGTGCTCTGACCTCAAGTCCTTTGATACTTTCCCTCAGACACAGGAAAGAAATAAAATGAAAAAAAAAATAATAATAAAATAAAAAATTGTGCATTCATTGTGATTAATTAATTACAGACATATTAATCAAGTATTTTTTTTAATCACATTAATCTATTGTGAAATCTTTAACTTCATTGCGAGTCGTTCAACTTGACAACTTAGCAACAAAACACTTCTTAAAGTCTTTTTTGCAATATATTAATATTTCCCATCTGTAACAAAAATGGATAAAAACAAAACAAAAACACTTAAGTTGAGTGGTTTTCTCAGCAATTTTAGGTGAGATTAAAAATAGATTAATTAATTACAGATCAGATTTAATTAATCTCTTAAATTTTGTAATCACTTGACAGCACTAAAAAAATGTTTAGTATATTGCATCTGAGAAATAAAAAAACTACACACGGATCTGGCTATTAGAGAGTCATATTAGTGTGTATACAATTTTGGTATGCAGAAATTTATATGACTATATATTTATAACTGACTCATCAAAGAAGGAAAATATTGATTTTTGAGTTGAGTTTTGAATTGGATAATGATAACAGTCCTTTTACAGTTGGGCCACAAGAAAAGTAAGAAGTCCTGCAGCGGTAAAAATGATAACACTGGTTGTTTACAAGAGAAACTACAAAAGTTCACTGGCAATGATGTCATTGTTTAGGTTCTGAAAATAGGTTTAGAAAAACAACACTTTAAATGTTATGATCCATAGCATATAATAGACAACAATAATAAATAAACTGCTTAAAGTCTAAAGACTAAGATCTTTAACAGTCCTCTTAGGATAGAACTGAATGATTATGTTATGACAGTTTAAAGAATTAAATAGCTTGTCATGTCTTTTGGGGTATTAAAGTATTTTGTGCTGACAAAGAACTGCAATTACATTTAACGCTTTGAGTTTGGGAAATTAGTCAAGTGTGTTTTAAAAAGACTGTCCCCTGAAAAAGATAGATGCATCATCATGTTTCACTTCATTGAATAATTTGTATGTACTCATTTATTAACATGCACTATTGATGACGTGTTGGGTTCATTACTGTCGTAATGTGTGGCGAGTCCATGAAAGCTTTTTAGATGAGCTTTAATCACAACTTATAATGACAGCATTACAACGTGACTGTGAACAGAGCAGGACTACTTTTACTAGCACGTACTTGTCAACAGAGCATGCGCATAACCACAAGTACGGAATCTGATTTAGTACATTTATAATGAACATAAGAGATCATGAGACTGATCTACATCCTCTCCTTTTAGTTAGTGCCTTGTACAAAAAATAAAATTAGCTGTCTGACACTAGGAACATTAAACATTAACTGCATTCTTGCAATGGACAATGAAACAAGTCCTATCTGAAAATTGCTAGAAACACAAATTGTCCTAATTTGTCTAGGCATAGTAATCACTATTGTACTTTGAAATTATTAACGTAAATGCATTATGACATTTCACTTCAGGACATAACCAAAAATACATTCCGTATGTTATTCTGAAATTAGAAAATTAAACAATACATTCTTAGCTGTTACAAAACTCAAAATACTGCATCACATTTTCTCTTTTTTTTTTTTTTTTTTTTTTTTTACATATGAAAACACAGTTCAGTCATTATACTTTGGATTCGGCTTACAAATCCGACCTGAGCGTGTCACATAAGGAATGGCAGTTTGTGACATTTGAGGTTGAGCTCTCAAGTTCGCACTGGTGGGTTGTGGAGTTGTCGGTTGAGAAGAACGGACCTGCCGGGTCTGCGGTGAATGATGGAGAGTGTCCGGTGTGCCTGCTTCTGACGACTGTGGGCAAGAGTCAGTGGGGTCGACATGTTGAGGTGGTCGTGGCTCGGCGACAGGAAGGATGTGACGGCGATTTCTCCTGTAGATGCCTCCGTTTGATTCAATGATGTAAGAACGTGGCTCTTTACACACCTGTGTCACCGTGCCAAGTCTGTCGTGCCCTTTTGAGGTCTGCAACCTGATAACTTGTCCTTCTGCAAGCGGCATTAGCGGGCGACTGGTTGCATCATAGTATCGTTTCTGAACAAGTCTTTTCTTTTGGAGTTGACTGGTGACCTGTGCTGAGCTCTTTGGTGCAGGGGTCAGTAGTTTAGTGTTGACAGGAAAGGTAGAACGTGTTTGACGAGACATAAGACGTTCTGCAGGTGAACCCAATGTGTTGTCGCGAGGAATGTTTCTGATGTTCAACAGGTTGAGAAAGACATCAGATCCATCTCTATGAGACTTTTCCATCAGTTGCTTGGCACTTCGAACTGCACGTTCAGCAAGTCCGTTTGATTGTGGATATTCAGGACTGCTGGTCACGTGAACAAAGTCCCACTGTTTCGCGAATTCTTGGAAACGTTGACTTGTGTATTGTCTTCCGTTGTCAGAGATCAGGGTGTGAGGCGCTCCATGAACAGAAAAATGTCTCTTTAGCTTCTGAATGACAGCGTTTGAGGACATGTTGTGAAGACGATCGATTTCAAACCATCCTGAGTATGAGTCTACCAGTACCAAATATTGCTGACCATGCCATTCAAAAAGGTCAGTTGCGACGATGGACCATGGCAGGGTTGGAACTGGATGTGGTTGTAGAGGTTCTTTTTGTTGGTGTGAGCGAGTGCTATTACACACTGCACAAGATAACAGTTCATTCGTAATGTCCTTGTTCATGGTTGGCCAAAACACTGTGCTTCTGGCTCTGCACTTTGTTGCATCGAGGCCGGGGTGACCTCTGTGCATGATTTGGATGTACTCATGCTGGAGCGAGTCTGGAATGACTGGTCTGTGGCCTTTAATGACAATGCCATCCTCCACTACCAATTCATCTCTGTAGGGAAAAAACGGTTGAATGGAAGGAGGTATTTGGCGTTCTTTGCTTGGCCATCCGTTCAGGATTACAGTGCTGAGAGATTGGAGAAGTTGGTCTCTAGCTGTGTGTGTTCTGAGTTCCTCGAGTCTGGCTGTAGAAATGAAACTTACAGACATTACATCAAATGTGTTATTTGCATTCAGTGTCTGGGAAACAGTCTTGGTTGGCGCTCTAGACAGGGTATCAGCTAGGTACATGTGCTTACCCTTCTTATAGACCAAAGTGATGTCGTAAGCTTGAAGCCGAAGTAGCATCCTCTGCAAGCGAGCTGGAGCAGTGTGGATTGGCTTTTTTAGAATGGTGACCAGGGGTTGGTGGTCTGTTTCAATGACTGTATGCTTCCCATAAATGTAGTCTTTGAACTTTGAACATGCGAAGACAACTGCAAGCAGTTCTTTTTCGATCTGTGCATAGCGGGTTTCGGTGTCTGAGAGAGTTCGAGATGCATATGCAACAGGGTTATCATTTTGTAAACAAGCTGCACCCAGTCCATAACGTGAAGCATCGCATGTCAATGTCACTGGCTTTTTCACATCGTAGTATGACAGGACAGGTGAGCTGGATAGACATGACTTGAGGTTTTCAAAAGCTTGCTGGTGTTGTGGAAGCCAGCACCATGCAGTGTCTTTGTGCGTGAGCTGTCTTAGTGGTGCTGCGATATTGCTGAGGTTTGGGATAAACTTCCCGAGATAGTTCACCATGCCAAGGAAACGTTGCACGGCATGTGAATCTTCAGGGACAGGCATATTTGAGATTGCCTCAGTCTTTGTTGGATCGGCTTTTAAACCTTCTTTTGTGAACATGTGTCCCACATAACACACTTGGTCCAGACGAAACTTGCACTTTTGCGGGTTCAGTTTCAGTTTGATTTCACGTGCACGGTCAAGAACTTTCTTTAGGTTGACGTCGTGTTCGGCAGCATCACGGCCTCCCACGATTATATCATCGACTATAATAGCACATGGGTAGCCAGCAAACAGTTGTTCCATTGAACGTTGAAAGACTTCACTTGCTGAGTTTATGCCAAATGGCATGCGAAGAAACCTATAGCGTCCGAAGGGTGTGCTGAATGTTGTTAACATGGATGACTTGTGATCGAGCTTTATTTGCCAGAAAGAGTTTTTAGCATCTAGCACCGAAAACAAAGTTGCTCCTGACATTTGAGTGGCAACTTCCTCCACACTACGCATTGGATAGTGCGGCCTCTTTAGAGCAGTGTTCAAGTCTTTAGGATTGATGCACAACCTTATTTCCTCTTTGTCTCTTTTGTGTGCTGCGACCATCGATGAGACCCAGTCTGTAGGCTCGGAAACGGGAGTGATGACGCCTTTTTGTGTCATTTTATCAAGTTCTGCTTTTACTCGTGCTTGCATTGCGAGTGGAATGCGATGTGCTGGACGGACAACTGGCTGAACTAGTGGATCTAAAGTCATTGAGTATGTTATTGGCAGTTCCCCTAGCTCATCACTAAACACATCTCTGTATTGCTCTTTGATAGTTTTCACAAAGTCTGTTTTAGTCTCAGTGCTGACTTGGTGAACATGAGGACTCAGTGTGACAAGTCCAAGTCGCATACATGAACGAAATCCCAGTAGTGGTAGTACATCACGCTCGACTAAGAAAAATGGTAGTATGTGTTGCTGTCCATCTAGTTGGCATGGCAGTGTCACAAAGCCTGCTGTTTCGATTTTGTTGCCTCCATAAGCCACTAGATTTGTGTTTGTGCCACATTTTATGATTTGACCTCCAGAAATCCTTTGGAATGTGTCTTTAGCCATTACATTGCATTTTGCACCTGTATCGATTTTCATTTCAATGGGTTTGTTGTTGACATGTAAAGTAACAAATCCCTCATCACGATTGTCCATTTGTGTGTTGACAGTGTCCACAGATACACCATCCACATAGAAAGTTTCATCAGTTGATGTGTAATCTGGCTGCTCTACTTCCAACTGGTGCACTGGTTTTCTGCTGTAGCCTTGTTTTGAGAAGCTTTTCTTTTCAAAGCGCTGGCTGGCTGCTGGTTTGGATCTACAGCACTTTTTGTAATGATTCATCTTTTTGCATTTATGGCATTGCTGGCCAAACGCTGGACATTTTTCTCTTTGCGCAATGTGGCTGCCTGCACAGTTGTTGCAGTTTGAGATGGGCTTTGAGTCGTGCTTGTATCCTTGTTTAAATCTTGTTCTTTGGTGCCCCCCAGTGGAGCTTTGTAGCGCATCCACAGATGTGACCGACTGCTTAGCTAGTGTTTTCGTGTTTTCCTCAGTCACTTCATAAATACGGCAAATGGAAATAGCTTTGGCTAGTGTTAACTCACTGTCACGTAACAGGGCCTTTCTGATACTGTCACTGTTTATGCCACACACTATTCTGTCGCAAATCAGTTCGTTTGTTAGCTCTCCAAAGTGACAACTTTTGGCTTTTATTTTCAAGTCACTGATGAACGACTCGATTGTCTCACCTTGTTTTTGATTTCGTGTGTGAAACTTGTGCCTTTCCATTGTTCTGTTATGCTGAGGGTTGCACATTTCTCGAAATTTTCTTTTGAGACATTCGGGGTCTTCTCTGGACTCGGCCGGGACGAGAACGGCTCCTCCGTCGCCTGGCGCCCTAACTTCTGCTGCGTAGACAAATGAACGCTCGCGTTCGATGGCTTCTGCTCCTGCGAGGTTGAGGAGAATATACGCTTTCGTCTTTGCAGGTTTGCCTGAGTGTGCCGCCTCAATGAAGATATCATATTCCCTTTCAAAAACACGCCAATTTTCAGCAAGGTCTCCTTCAAAGACAAGCGGGTCGGGTCTGCGAAATCCCTCCGCCATCACGTTAGCTAGCCGTAACGTTTAGCTTCCTTCTATCTTCGAGACTTTTGCACAAAAGACGAAAAACTCACAGGCAAGGGGTCCGAGACATATTCTGACACCATGTCGTAATGTGTGGCGAGTCCATGAAAGCTTTTTAGATGAGCTTTAATCACAACTTATAATGACAGCATTACAACGTGACTGTGAACAGAGCAGGACTACTTTTACTAGCACGTACTTGTCAACAGAGCATGCGCATAACCACAAGTACGGAATCTGATTTAGTACATTTATAATGAACATAAGAGATCATGAGACTGATCTACAATTACTACTGTGTAGTACATACTTCATATTCATTCATTCATTCATTTTCTACCGCTTAATCCCGTTAGGGGTCGCGGGTGACTGGAGCCTATCCCAGTGACAGTGAATTTGTGATTGTGACTTGAGTGCATAATTATAACAAAAGGTTATTAGAGTATGGCACGTTAGGGCATGTCATAAGAAGATGATGAAAAATGGGTGAAACTGGACGCTGTCACTCACCGTGAGGTGTGTGTGTATGAATCCCATGCACAGCTCCAGGCAGTCCAATGTCATTCATAGCCTTCATCTTGACCCCTCTACAGCTGAACTGCTGAGCTTCACGTTTGCTGCTTATAATGCTTGCTAAGTCTGAGTGTGCTTCCAATGTTCACAATGTATTTTTTTTTACTCTTTTTGATCCAGAGATTTTGGAGCTATATCTAATACTAGTTAATGTTTCAAAATTTCCAGAATTTTAATTATCGTATTACTGGGTGAAAACAAGTTTTCAGAAGAGGGAGCAGTTAGACACTGCCAGCTCAGCTTCTGTTATCTTGGCCTACATGTCCTGGGTCCCGTACAGATGGAAGCAAACTTCTCCTGCATTAGAACTCCTGCCTCGTCTTTCAAGTCTTGAGTTACTTCAGTGTGTTGTGACATTTCTGTAAATATTAATTAGTAATCAAGTGCAACAGGATATTTTGCATTTTTAGCCATGTGTGAATAGCCGAAGCAACTCAAAGTAACTAAGAGTAGAGTGATTCAGTTACTTTTTGAAACATTAATACTGTAGTAATAGGTAGGCTATACATAAGTGCCTTGCACTAAAACACATTGTATGGGGACAGTTTCAAGGCACCAGCATTCACAGTCAACGGCACAGAAGCTCTTTTCGAAAATTTACGTCAGTTTGGATCACGCAGAAGAAGCTGACCTGACGCAGCCTCAGGACCAACCGAGAACTCAACCAGGACTTTCCCAGGGCTGTGCAAAGAGCGCACTGACACAGCGGTGAATGAGCATGAAGCAACAACGCACTAACATGTGTCCAAAATACTACAGCCTCGCATTAACCACGCAAAACTACCACAACGCACGACGAGCTGCAGTAAGTACAAGCACAAACACTTACCTCACTGAGAATAACATCCAGTCACGCTTTACCTGCTCCTCTCTGAAGAAATAAATCTACAAAACGAACGCTGTCCATCGCGTGTTGGCAGAGTCGTGTCTACCGGTAGTGTCCAAAAGCAGCCCGTGCAGTCAAGAGTATCTGGCTGCAGACCTGTACCAGGAGGGCCCTCGTTACGTGACTTGTATCTAGGCTTAATTTTTATCGATCAAGTTACACTTTTTACCCACTATTTTCTTCACGAGTGTGTGTCTGCAAACGTCAATCAGGAGACACCTCCACTGAGAGAACCGGAGGTAAAGCAAAACAAATTTCATTTTGAGAAGCTTGACGACTTTTTCCCTTTTTGCTGGATCAAGTAACGTTAATTAGTTTCGATGACAACTGATAACTTTCAACGTGATAAACTGACACGTAAAAAAAAACAATATCGAGACAAAGTTTTTATTTAACGTTACACAACTTAATCAATCATTGTAATAAATGGCCTGCGGTCTTGATAAATGCTATAGTCATGCCCGGGGGGACGGAGAACGGCTAACAGGGTTGGGGTCATGGGTAAGTTTAGAAAAAGGGTTTGGGTAAAGGTTAAAATAATAATAAAAACGTTTAGGTCTAGTTAGCAACAGAAATAAACTCATCACTATGGCAACCAGCTCACCTTTGTCCCTCTCCGGCACGTGCCGTCTTGTACCCACATTTATGATTTGTTAACTGTGTTAATACACAAGATCGGGGCTCCTCTTCGTTTTCTTCAATGTTATTGGAGGGTCGTAAATAAAGTTTTAAGTGCATAGCGCCACTTAATGTACCGTGGTATTTCTTCATAATATGGCGAACATCCGGCCTTAGGGCCCTCCTGGAACAGGTCACGTGACTAGGGGACTGCTGTACAGTTCTGCAGCCAGATGCCTCTCATGCAGTCCGTCCTACAGTCCGGTCCATCCGCTGGAAACCCCCCAGGTCGCGCACGTCTTGGCCACGAACCTGATCCACCCGAACCAGCGCATCACTAGAGCAATGTGTAAGAAGGTTTGGACTGTTTGTTTAAACGAGAGAAAATGTGAATGTCTGTTTGAGAAAAGCTTAACTTGTGTAGTGAACGGCCATACTAGGCTATTGGCTACTGAAATTACTGTAAAAAAAAAAAATCATTCGTGGATTTCGCCTTAAACGAGGGACCAAGTATACTAAAACGATGTATGGATACTAAACTAAAGGGAAACTTGTCAAAAAATAAATAATTTGGATAAAAGAGAGAAGGCGCTGAACTAAACAGGAGCCGCAAAGCCAAAGCATGCCCTGAGCACGTGAACACACGATGACTGGTGCGTGGACAGCGCATGTGTGTAATACTGTGATCACGCTGATGTAATGACACAATGCTGGAAACCCCCCGGTCGCGCACGTCTTGGCCACGAACCTGATCCACTCGAAGCTGCGCATCACTAGAGCAATGTGTGCAAAGGTTTGGACTGTTTGTTTAAACGAGAGAAAATGTGAATGTCGGTTTGAGAAAAGCGTAACTTGTGTAGTGAACGGTCATACTAGGCTATTGGCTACTGAAATTACTGTAAAAAAAAAAATCATTCGTGGATTTCGCCTTAAACGAGGGACCAAGTACACTAAAACGATGTATGGTAGCTACTAAACTAAGGGAAACTTGTCAAAAAATAGGCTAAATAATTTGGATAAAAGAGAGAAGGCGAAGACAGGAGCCGCAAAGCCAAAGCATGCCCTGAGCACGTGAACACACGATGACTGGTGCGTGGACAGCGCGTGTGTGTAATACTGTGATCACGCTAAGGTAATGACACAATGCGCAAAAGAACAGCAAACTAATGTGTCTCTACACTTGTGTTGAGTTGTAATGGGCTCGACACACGATCATCATCAGCTAGACTAACGTGCCTAAGACGAGACTTAAAACCAGAGGAGACAGAGCGTTTTCTGTGGTGGGCCCTAAGCTCTGGAACGCTCTGCCCCTCCATGTTCGATCTGCCCCACTGTAGAGTGTTTTAAGTCTCGTCTTAAGACCCACTTTTATTCTTTGGCTTTTAACTCCGCGTGAGTTGTGTGGTCCTCTGTTGTCTTTTATTGTTTTATTATTTTATGTTTTTTATTTCATTTTATTGTTTTTATTTCTATTTATTGTTTATTTTTGGAATTTATTTATTGTGTGCACGTTTAGTTTGTTTTATTATAGTTGTTTCACTTTTTTATGTGCAGCACTTTGGAAACAACTGTTTGTAAAATGTGCTATAGAAATAAAGTGGATTGGATTGGATTGGATAACAAGCTAAGCTAAATCATGGTCAAGTTATAATAGAACGCCATTATCATTGAGCTACTTCTTTTAACGCTAACTTTGCTTTAAAATGGTCTCTTTTGGGGCCTTCTGTTTGTTTATATTCTTCCTGAAATGCTGTTATTTTAGAGATAATTCAACAACTATTACCTAGCATCCACAACCAAAATCCACATAAATGATATATTATAAGTCTTAAAATGTTAATTGTTTAATCTGTGTAAGTTGTGTGTAAATTGTCTTTACATTTCTTCACTTTTGATGACATGTGAGGGATTCTGTTATACAACTCAAATTACTCGCTGTCGTTTTCAACTACTGTAAAATTATGATGCTGTGTGATGCAGACATCGTCCAGAGGGATACACGTGTTACCACGGCAGGAACCAACCCGGACTTTGGCTACACCAGCTTCGACTTGTTTGGATGGGCTTTCTTCACTCTCTTCAGGCTCATGACACAACACTACTGGGAGAACCTTTACCAACAAGTAAGATTTATCTTGGAACTGTGGCTTTTGTTTGCTCCTCAATTGTATTTGTTTTAAAAACGTCAATAACTGAACTATTCAAATACATCTTTGAATTATTTTGATTTAGCCAAAAATCCTAATTGCGATTTTTTCCAGGAAATATTGCGATTGCGATTTTTTTTTGCGATTTCCTCCCACAGCATAAAAACATGAGCAAAAGTAACACAAAATCAACAGTTTATTATAAGAATTGTTACATTTTGCTAGAAATGTACTTGTGAAATGATTTTTGACTAAATTAGATCCAGTGTTGGGTGTAACTTAGTTACTGTAATTACATTTTGAGTAACTAGTAGTGTAATTAGTTACTGTGAAAAGACTTGTAATTAAATTACAGTTACTAACAAAATACTCTTATTCATATTCAAGAAAAAAAAAATCTACAAAAGTGACTTATTGTGTGAGATAAAACAAATCAGAGACACAGATATTTTTTAATATTGATTTTACTGAATTTGAATCTAAGCAACTCTTTTGTTGTTTGCCTTTGTTTAAATGCCAATGATACAATTTAAATCCCATTTTTGATTGATGTTTGCAATAATGCACACAAAAGTAATAACTAAGTTACCCTCTTGAGGCAATAACTAAGTAGTGTAACTAATTACTTTTTCAATACATTTCCCCCAACACTGATTAGATCAACAAGATTAATTAACTCTTTTAATTGTGAAGGTGGATAAAACTATATAGGCTATAGCCTAACCAGCTCTGGTTTTTACAGACATGAACCAGTTATACTGAACTTGTGCAAATTAATTCACTGTTCATTTTAAGTTCAAATAAGTGATGTCTGTAACTTATGTTTAATTTCAGAGCTACTCAGTGTAAAATATACTTTCATATCCAAACTAAGTGTGTTCCCCTTTAACTTTACGCACACGGCTCTCGGCTGCTGCTGCTTCTGCTGCTGCTTCTCCTTCTCCTCCTCTCCGTCTCTACTACTCGCTCGCTCATCCCCCACACCACAGACAGGACAGAAGGCGGGACGATTACCTGTCCCTTTCCACGCAGAGAACCGGAGTGCTCTGTGTTTGGAGTTAAATAGTTTATCCTTCGTTTGGCAGAGCGTCACCGGGGACCACTTCATGTTACAGCGCGGGCTCGTAACGCGGTGGGATTTCAAAGTCAGAGGCACACGCACATACGCGCTAAAAGGCAAAGAAAAGCGATAGACATTCACCTGAAACAACTATTATGTCTATGTTTCGTGTCACTAATGAAGAGAGTTCGCGGGGAGAGTGGAGAAAAGAGAGAAAGAAGGCAGTACAGCGCAGGCTCCGGGCTCACATCGTTCACCGCCGCTTTAAGCCTAAATCCTTCGCTGTAGTTTTGACAAAAGCACCGGTGAGCCTGGTTTTGTCATTACATGTCGTTGATCTCATGCGCACACGAATTACAGAGAGAAAAGTGAAGCACAAGCACATAGAGGTGTCGGAGGAGCGTAACATGAGGCTGCAGACCGGAGGCGCTGCAGTCACACGGCCGCACTCACACGCGACTCTTCAATTACTTCCAAAACAAAACGCACGTGGCCAATAATCGCACGTCTCTGCGATTACATAAACGCGTCTTGTCATATCGCGATATAATCGCAAATGCAATTAATCGCCCAGCCCTAATTTTGATTTAATGAGTACACAGTCACAGAGTGGCTCCAAATAAGGAGATACAGGTTTGAGTCCCCGGTCGAACCAAATCAACATCGTCTGAACTCTCTGGTTGTAGTTTGCACGTTCTTCTTATGTTAGTGTGGGTTCTCTCTGGGTTCCCCCCCACTTCCAAAGGCACGCATAGGTTAATTGGCAAACAGTAAAATTCCCAGTGACATGCTTTATCAATTTAAGCCAAACAACTGATGATACTAGTCGACTGATCAAATAACTGCTAGCTATACTGTATTGCCAAATTATTGTTTTGACATTTTGGTGTCTTGCTGTTTAATATTTCCTTGTGAAAATGTATTTAGTTGCAAAATGTACTTGCTAAATGGTAAATGATCTCTATTTATATTGCACTTTTCCACTCACCCAGTGTACACTGAGGCGATATGGGTGAATTATTGTGTCTTTGGACACGATAATTCTGTCACTGTGGCTCCTTATGTTCCAAGTACTGACCAGGCCCTAACTTGCTCAGCTTCTGATATCTGAGTACAAAACAAATACAAAGCATTTTACATATAAAACATCTGTTATTTCACCACTTGGACAGGTGAGGCCCTGGACAAGGCCCAAAGTCACTGAGATAGACTCCAGTCCTCAGCACTTTTCTTAAATTTCAGTATTCATAGTAGGTTTTCAACAGGATGATAAAGCTAGCATGTTAATAGTACATTTTGGTTTCCAGAGAGAAAAGGTGGTGGAGTACCTAACTTTTTTTTATTTGTAAATTAGTGAGCTTTGTTTTTTTCCACTCAAAAATCTAGTCTTACACTTTTTCTCAATCACTTTGACACACTTGTTTTTGCAAAACAGCTCAAAATCCCAAACAGAGCTTAGTTTACATTCAAAACAATTACATTTTCCAAAAGCAAGTTTTACCATCAACACTCTCACACGTGTCAGGTGTTTACATGTGTCTTCTCATTCATTTGACTTTCCAGCTCAGAAACTGTAGTTCTGTTCTCAGAGAAAAGTGACTAAATCTTAATTTCAGTCTATCTTTGTGATTCACACTTCACACAAATGAATTTGTGTCTGGGGAAGTTGTGTATTTAAAGTCACGCATATTTTCACCAAGAAAAACAACATTTGAATGTACATTTATATTAGATTAGATTAAACTTTATTGCCATTGCACTGTCATTAGACATTGCAACAAAATGCAATTCAGCATCTAACCATGAGGTGCAACAAAGCAACAAAATAGCACCATATACCAATATAAGACTTAAAACATAATATGTATTTGCACAAAAACACTACGATTTAAAGTTCTTAAAGTTCAACAGTGCCCTGGGAAAAGAAACTGTTCTTTAATCTACGGGTCCTGAACTGTGTTTCACTGTATATATTCTATCCAAATATATTTATCGTTTTCTAAGGATGGTTGAGATATGTCGTCCACATCAACACTTTGCAATCTGTGTTACTGAAACCATTTACATCAGCATCACATTGGTGACATATTTAGTTTATATGTTATTCCTGTGTTTTCTGCTCAGACCATTGTCTTGTTTGATTCATATGTTCATTTGTTGTTTGATCTTTATTGCTCATGTGATTTTAGATTTTGCTGTGATGTTTGAGTTTGTTGATAAAAGTAGACATTGATATGGCAAAAGTCCTTTACAATGTGTGAGCAGGTCTGTAGTATTTGAGAAACAAATTAAACTCACTGAACATGTGAGTTTGTGAGAAAGAGCCTGAAAATTGTGTGAATGAATGAAAAACCTTTCAGATGTTCTGACAAGCACAGCATTTGCTCAGACAAATGTTGTAATCAAGTGATCAAAATAAACCAAGTTTTAAAAAGTGTGTCAAAGCGACTGATAAAAACTGTGAATATTTGAAATCAATGTGCACCAATGGCGTGCTGGCTAATCGGGAGAGTCGGGCCACATGACTTTTGGGCCGGTGGCCTCCGTGGTTTGAGAGAGAGAGAATAAGAGAGAGTCAGGTACAGACAGAAAGAGAGCGAGAGCAAAAGAGAGAGAGGCCCGGTCCATACAGCCGCAGCGGTCTGTGATGTTATTCACCACACAGGCGCATAATCAAAGACTCTTGACACATTTTGGAGCCAAAAACACGCTCCACATCCCATAAGCTCTCAGCCAAACTTTGTTTCAAGTAAATCCGTTGTATATTCTTGAAGTTACGAGCAAAAACGGCTGATGAACAAACACTTCAGCAGATTTAAATGTCACCGCGGCAGAGCGGAGCGCATTTCCTCACAAAACTTGACAAAAGATTCAGACACAAGTTTTTTCTTTGTGGGTCAGAACAGTGGCCAGAACGCACTTTATGTGTTTGTGTGAGCACGTGCTGTTGTGGAGCAGAGGAGAGTAGGTCAGGAGGAGGAGAGCTCTGAGCTGAGTCTGGACTATGACCATGTCGTGACTAAAACTAAGGAGTTTACTACTCGAGAAGAGAATGTATGAGAGTAGATATTAGTTAAAAAAAATAAAAAAATCAAGAGAGAGGTTTCCTGAGCGGGACTCGTGGGTGCAGAAAAGGCAAAAGTTTGAACGCCCAGTTCTTAACCATTCAACTACCTGCAAAGTCACGTGACTCAATGAACAAATGGGCCAATCTAACATCTTATTTTCCCGAGCTGAAAAATGATCCCAGCACGCCCCTGATGTGCACTGTCTGAGTTGAATGGGAAATCATTTTAGATCTCATCAGAAGCCGAAAGTAGCTCCTTCATTGGCTGTCTGTGAGTGGTCCTCTCCAGTTTCACTTTGCAGTCTGTAAAAAGATGTTCTTTTGTCATATTTGCTAAATATTAAAGCAGAATTAAATTACTACTTTCTGTTTGAAAGCATGAAAATCAAGTTGCCACTTGTGAAGTGTAAAATGCAAACATTGTCTCTCACCATTAGTTTAGTGAAAGTTTTGGATAGATTTTTGCATATTTGAGTAATCTTGAATTGTCTTGCAGTTGATTCTCCAGTGCTCAGAAAATTTCTGTTTTGCACAACCTTTTTCTCAAGGAGCACTATAGCCTCTAACTGATTCAATTTATGGGCACAGGAAAAAAATTAGGGGCACTGGTCATAAATTGTTAATTTATATATAATTAATAGTAGTTTAAATTTTACAATTTACTATGCAGTGTTGTTTTGAATTTATAATTAGTTAGTTCATTTTGTTACAAACTTTGTTCCCAAAATTACTTAAATATTAAAATAACAGGCTATTTTATGAAATGTTACCAGCAGGAAAAGCAGCAGTAGCAACCAACAGGGCTGCACCATTAATCCAAATCCATCCCAAATTGCAATTACATATATTCAGTCACTTCTCTACCACCTTTACTCAAAAAGTGAGTATTATGCTGTTTTTTTACACACATAGTAAAAGTAAATGGAACATTACAAGTTTTGGGTCCTACTTATTTAGACTGCAGGCCTATACATTTAGAGAATATTAATAATGTACTGAGTGACCACAGTCAAAATGAAAGCTTAACTGCAGATATGAAGTGAAATGGACTGTTAGATCCAGGCCTAGATTATAAAGAACAAACTTTGTAAAATGTGACGTGTTTTTGACACGACGTGAGTGCAAAATTATCAGCTTAAAAATACAGCCTCGCACGGGAGATTCAAACCACGCTTCCTCAGCTCCTCACAGCTCCTCACAGGGGGCGAATCACCGCGTCTGACCCGGGACATCCACTCTGCCTCTGCGCGTAAAACCCAGAGGTGGGCCAAAAGCAAGTTTTTGAGCATAAAGATGTTTTTATTTGTCACAGATTTCTGCGCGTGACAAAGAAGAGCAGCAGGACCCCAAATCGATGCCCGACATTTCACAGCCCTGATAAGCGTTGTCATGAAAGTCAGGAATGAAGTCGAGTTACGTTGTGGTTGTAACGCACTACCCGTGTGCGCGTGCCGTTTGATACAGATTTATTGCTGCAAACACGAGACAAAAAAATGAAAAAAGGCATTTTAATTTCTGATCGCACCGAAGCGAGTGGCTGAAAAACTCGCACTGGGGCCAAAAATAGTCGCAAAATGCAGTCTGGAGCCCTGTACAAGCATCTAACACAGCTCTTTCAATTCAAATTTGTCACATACACTTTCCAGCACTAAAACATGTAATGAAAACATGTAATGAAAACATGTAAACATGTAAGTAATGTAAAGTGTAAAGCTTGCAAAAGTAAAATTATAAACTGAAGTTGCAGTTTTGAACAGAAAGTTAATGGATCTGTTTCTAATTAGCTGTTTTAGGTTTGCAATGTTTTGTTTGTCAAGTTTAACCCCGGACTCACACTGCATCCAGTCCAACTCCGGTGCAGTCACAGGACTGGTCTTGCTACGGTGGGTGACTCACATTTGCTCCGGTGGTTTGCAGTCCTGCTGCAGCCACAGGCTCTGCTGCCGACCTCGCGAGACCCCGAACTCACAGAGGTTCACACTCAACTTGGGAGAATACGCGATCGCAGATCACATGTATATGTAAACAAAGAACACATGTGCCGAGTTTTGGGCTTGTTTCACGTCAGTTGATTTTCTGTTTGATTTTTGAAGCACAATGGGTTGGGAGGTTTATTTACATCCTATGTGTTACATAATTGTGTAAATGTCGTATTTTGACTTATTTTGTATTGATAGTGGTAACGTAATTATTTTATTTTGAAAACTACCTTATTCACTTCACTCGTGCTTGCTTGGTTTCCCGTTTTTCGTGTCTTGTTTTCATAACTTCATCAAAGAGGGCTCCAGTGCGCTCTGGCGTCCGGCCAAAATTTCTTTTCAAGCTAAGTAAAGTCTCCGGTGGCTGCACCGGAGTTGGACTGGATGCAGTGTGAGCCCGGGGTTAGGTTTTGGTGTAACATGGTCTTAGATTATGTTTGCTGTCTGGGATCCGTTATGATCTCACCTGTGACAATTCAATTCTATTGTGAATTATTGTGAATGCCACTTAAAATAATTTTCTGGGAATAAGTGATAAACTCCATACTTGGTCACGTGATCCATCAAAGTCTGTAGTTCACTTGTCACTCCTGCTCCTTTGTCTGTATCACCATATCCTGTGTGTGTGTGTGTGTGTGTGTATATATATATATATATATATATATATATATATATATATATATATATATATATATATATATATATATATACACACACACAGACATACCTGATCTAACAAAATGAGTAGGGGATATGTTTAATTTTACTGTTTGTAGAAGTGCAGACTGAATATTTCAATGAGAAGTAGCAATTTTAATCTCCTAATTGTTTTTGTTTTGTTTTGTTTTGCAGACTTTGGGAGCAGCGGCAAAAACGTACATAGCGTTTTTTGTCCTAGTCATTTTCCTGGGATCTTAATTAACCTGATTGTGTCCAGGCAAGATTCTGTCTGTGAGAACAAATTCCAGGCCATGCTGTAGCAAATGAGGAAACAACAAGAATAGAGTCAGGTACCAAATAGACTTATTGTTGTTTCAAATCAAAGACTCTTGACATATTTTGGAGCCCAAAAACACGCTCTCAGTCAAACTTTGTTTCAAGTAAATCCATTCTATATTCTCGGAGTTACGGCTGATGAACAAACACTTCAGCAGATTTATACGCGCAATTCACCGCAGCGGAGCGCATTTCCACACAAAGCTTGACAAAAGATTCAGACACAAGTTTGTCTTTGTGGGTCAGAACAGTCCAGAACGCTTTAGTGTTTGTGTGAGCGCGTCCTTCATGTGTGTGTAAGAGCGCGCACTGCTGTGGAGCAGAAGAGAGGTCAGGAGGTGGAAAAGTCGGAGCTGTTTCCGTACTGTACTGACCATGTCGTGACTAAAACTAAGCAGTTTACTACTGGAGAAGAGAATGTATGAGAGGTAGGGATGGGACGAGACCGAATTTTCACGAGACGAGACGAGCCACGAGATTGGGTCCACGAGATCGAGACGAGACAAGATTTTTAAATAATTTGCATTAACTAATTTAGAATTTAAACAAAGCAAATTACAAAATTTGATTTGTATTATTTATTATTGTTAGTTTTGTTAGTTATTCTTTTAGTTTAGCTTTACCTTTCATTATGTGTATCACCTTGGATTTTTATTGTTTGAACGATCTGAGTTTTGACTGAAATTGATCCACTCCTCCGTGTGTAGCTCAGACTCCGCCCCCTTCCCCGTGTGTAGCTCAGACTCCGCCCCCTTCCCCTTCCTTCACAGCGCTGCCGCTGCTGCTGCAGGGACCAGACACACACAGATGAGGAGACTTTCCTACTTTTTACATGACAGAGGCCAAAATATCTCTTTGTGGATCTATTTTAAACTATGTTTAAGTGTGAAAAACACCGCGCTCTTCCTGCGATGTCCGCGCGTATATTTGACGATTATATATTTTTCGCGCTAACTTTTACAATGTTTAGGACTAATTATCTCTGTCAATATTGGTCCTATCTTTACGAAATAAAAACTGAGACAGAGTTTAGACTGTTTTCTCTCAGAATAAGTCCGCTACAAGTCTGTGTGAGGAGGAGAATATTTACTACAGCTGCTCAAAGATACGAAACTTAATTTTATGACCATGGAAAAATCTCACGAGACAGTGCAGTACGTGTGCGCACAGTATCGTGACAGTTTGATCTCGCGAGATCTCGCGGCACGAGATCTCGTCCCATCCATAATGAGAGGTGGAGTAGATATTGGTTAAAAAAGAAAAAATCAAGAGAGAGGTTTCTAGAGCGGGACTCGAATGTGGGTGCTGAAAGGGCAAAAGATTGCACGTGCAGTTCTTAACCACTCAACTACCTGCTGATTCACATGATTATATGAACAAATGGGCCAATTTAACATCTAATTTTCCCGGGCTGAAAAATCATCCCAGCACGCCACTAGTTGCAGTACAATACAAGATTATTCAAACATACGTGAATCCTTCTTATTTAAGCTGTATGCAAACTAACAAGATTACAAACTTAAAAATAGAGCAAGTGTTATTTTTAAAGTTTTGGAACCACTGCCTGGAAGGACAGGTCTCCCCAAGTTTCTATTAAGTAACTAACTTTTTACCACTGTGTACTGTCTGAATTGAACAATAAATGATTTTAGGTCTTGCAGAGACATAATTGGCTCTGTGCACGGAACTTCAGTTGGCTTTAATACATTCAAAATAGCTAACTTCTGTACCAATGACTTATTATAATGACAAGAGAGAGCATGAGGCCTGTTGCTGTGAAACAAGTTCAGATAATTCATAGATGGAGGGGGGCATTGAACATATAATATATATTTATGGTCCCAATAATACAGGGAACTGTTTAGGGTTAGGGTTAGGGCGTCTGGACATTTTTCCTCTGAATTGTGAATATAAATATTCAACCCCACTGAGCTGGATTTTATGCAGAATTTAATTATTTTTGTGTGTCATTACATTATATGAGCTCAAACATTCATCATTATGGTATTTACTTCGCTGCTGTGACTATAAAAGATTTTAATAGCTAAAAATAAAAGTTTTTTTCTTAATTTCTTTCACATTAGTTTAGTTAAACAGAAGCATGAATAAATGCACAAATATGTAAAAGTTAAAGTATCAAAGTATTTGAGTGAAAAGGTCACCTCATAGTTCTGCTTACCATTAGTTTGTATGAGAACTTTAGTAAACTCTTCCCACACAAGATGGTTGCTGGAACTGGACATTTCTTGCTCACGTTTTATGAGAAATGAGCTGACAAAATATAAATAAATAATATATATTAATCCACAAAATTATTCGTCTTTTTTGAGCTATGCTAGCTTGATATAAAAAAAAACATACTTTTAACTGTAGCTAAGATTGTGCTTGTTTGTTTTATTCATGTCGCTAATTTATTGTGTTGGATTTCGTTAAGTTAAATTAAATGTCTGATGTCGTGCCTTTACTGCAATGTGGAAATTTGTGGTCCATAAATAAGGAAAAAACTAGTGTACATACCCGTGGGCTCAAGCTACAGTTAGCAAGTTACTTAAAATAATGGGCATTATTATAATCCAATATCAAACATACAGAGTCTGGTCAAATATTTACATCATTTATTTGTTATAAAATTACTCAACTAATTCAAATAAATGAGTTACTTCTAAAGACGGCCAGTGTGTGGAGCCGTTTAGCCGAGGCAGAGAAGCCAGCTCTAATCAGCAGACGTATTTTAACAAAACACTTTCTTTTTCGACTCACACATCCTTACAAACGTACATCTGTTTTTCTATTGCTCCAGTTGCTAGTTTTAAATTTATTTCGCCAAAAAGGAGAGAAAGCTGAACATTTGTATCTACCGCCATTGACTTGAATGGAATGTTTTCACCGAAAGTGGGCGGGTACTTTTGTGGAGCAGCAAAAATGCCCGTATGTTGCAAGTCATCTATAGCTCATTGTTCTGTACATACAACCACTTCCTGTTAGTGTTAGCATTTAGATATAATCACGTCTCTCTGATATGTAAAGTCTTTAACATGTTTTATGTAACATTCACCACAACTGTCTGATCTAAAGAGTATTTATTCGTTTTAAACTGATGTAGTGAAAACCACATAGAAAATCATTGAACAGGAAGTGGTTGTATGTACAGGATGTACTATTGAAAACGAAAACAAGACAACTGCACAGAGCCAATTAGCTATTTTTCTCCAGCTTCACTTTCTTTCTTAAGCTACAATCTTAGAAAAAATACAAAGCATGTGGATAATAACCATGTGCTGAAAGATTTGTGAGAGCAACTATGAGCAAACAAAATAAATATAAACATATTTACTTCTTGTGGCAAGAAAATCAGGTACTTCAACTTTATCGATAGGCCACTTCCACCACACAAAATGTTTTCTGCTGTAACATCAGAACACATTCGCAGAATGACAAGGTCAACATGTAGCATACCTTAAAGTGTGTAACTTTTTTTACCCAAAAAAAAACTTGAGTCTGTCCTTTGAACAGGCTAGGTTGGTCACAGAATGTAACATTAATTTTTTTCCAAGGAAAAAAATGTTCCTTTAGTCAACTTTTTCAAATTATGGAGTTACTGAGAATGATTACCATTCTTTTTCTGGTGAATTGTGTACTTGACTCAGTTTATTGCTGAATTTGCCTTTTCAGAGTCTTAGGCCCTTTCCGAAACCGCCTCCCCCTTCCTTTTCCTACGCACTATTCCTCTCTGTGCGCGTTCCCGCGAAGGAGCCGACAGGTAAGTGCTGTTCGAAACGGAGCAAGGAGGGAGGAAAAGTGTCTTATCAGCTCCTTCAGAGCAAGTCGGCTGTCACTGCACACTAAACACTTGTGTGTAACACCTGAGAGCAGCCCGACGTGGACAACACACCACACGTTTAGTTCCGCGTTTATTTACAAGAACAAACAACTTTATTTGTGCATTTGTTAGAGACTAAAAGGCTTTGATAAATAATGAGAAAATCATGCTGAGCCACAATTGGACATTATAAATGCCCTTTTATTCATTGGATCTACTTTTAGCAGCAGCAAAAACACAACATCAGTAATGCAGAATAAACAAAAAAAAAAAACACGTCTGCATTGCATGTGTCGTCTTATTAAGGAAATGAGACGTTTGAAAACATATTATCAATTGATGTAATCATCAGAAACACTGAGAAACATTGCATCTTTTGCCTCAATACAAAGCCGTTTTTTTCATGTTTGTTGTGGCTGTTGGCAGTGTAAATCCTTATGGCTTGTCTAGTTAAATAAAAAAGTACATTTTGGCCAAGTCAGTGCGTTTTGAGAACTGATATGAATATTAGTTTGAAGTATAGTGCTAATGTCATTATTATCATCAAAATGCCTCTTAATAAGAGTCTATTCTATCTTTATTTGAATCAAACTTTGATAAAAGTGCGTCAGTGTCTCTTCAGTTTGAGTGAGGAAAGTCAGTTCGAAAGCCACAGCTCTGAGCGTTGTAATGAAGCAACCTCCGCTCAGCTGTGAAGGTGTCCTCAGTGAGGAGTTAGCAGAAGTGAGGACGAAAAGGGAGGAGGAACTGGTTTCGGAAAGGGCCTTAGGGTATGTTCACTAAAAGTCACCTAAACTTCAAATCCTTGATTCTGATCACCTTCCGGGCAGGGATAACCCAAGTTTCAAAGTCATAGTTTTGAACCATATAGTGGGCACTTTTTTTTAAAATTATTATTATGAAGAAGATGTGAACTTGTACAAAATACTTTTTAAATTATGAGTCTATCTTGTTCCATTCTTATTTTGGGCTTACTTTATCCTCTTGGGAAGGTTTTGTAGTGATTTCTAATAAACAACTAATTAATTAAGCACCAATTAAATTGTCTATTCTCACAGTCTCATATATAATTAATAAATCGATAATTCTGGGTTCCTATGATGAAGTATAGGATCCAATTCCCACAAGTGTGAGTGGTTTAAATAAGTGGTTCCTAAGAACTTGGATTATCAAAAATCTGAAGATTAAAGATCGAACAACTAAGGGACTTATTCCATTACAAAACACAAACCAGAGATTCTTTGTGTGGTTTATTAATCCAACTGAATATCTCAATTACATCAACAATCAGAGAACTTTAACTCATTAGATGTTATGCAGATAGTTAGATGTAATGCACAGAAACAACTGGGTTTCTCCAATTCAATTTGTGATTTAGACTTCAGTAGCTACGTGACATCTGATGTGTTTAGGACTCACTGAACTTGACAATCTAGTGCTAGCCAGCCGCCCTGGTGTTTTACGCTGACAAGTGAGCTCTGCAAAGACCTTACTTTAGGTAGAGGACGTTGGTCACAAGTCCGAGAGTAAAGCGGCCTACGTGAGTTCACCGTTGTGGGATCCCTCAGGTCTCAGTCACTCTAGTCAGCAGCAGGTCAAAGGGGCTCGTGTCCTTGGCTCGACTGCGGATTGTCTCAATTGAAGAAAATTGTAAATCCAAGAGCGAGTGCGGCTTGCACGTTAACTTTACGTATGTGGTTAAGAAAGTTCAAGAAACAAGAAAATAGTTGGATACAAAAAGAGTAAAGATGCCTGTGTAGTGTTTGCTCCAGCGACCAGCATCAGACAAAAGCCTTTATCAAAAACAGGCGGGCAAAGATTAGGTAAAGAGGACAAGTGAGGTGGGAGATTTCTTCTGGTTAACTCTTTGTATCTGTGGGCTCATTGGTTTTGTTGGTCTTCCCTTCAGGGGCGGAGCATAGCATCACAACTCTTATTTGGGACCCGCCTATTCTTAAATTTTGAATTTGGAGAGACCCAGTTTAAGCATCAAACAAAATTAAAACAAGGTTAAATAACATTATTTTCTAATGTAATGTTTGCAATGTTGTTAACCTTGCTAACAGAAATCCACAAGGGTAACTTCTGTTGTACCTGTGGGGTAAGGAGTGACACAGCAGTCATATAGAAGAGAGCAACGTTATGACACTATGACATGTTGAAATGATACACCTGTAAATGCATTGCACTGGCTTATACACAGATATAAACATAGTTTGACATTTATCATTCACATACAAGTCCTTATAGTTCAGCATAGAGATGAGTAAGCTTTTAGCATGGACATGGATGCTTGAAGTCTCACTGAGCCATGTGTTTGCGAGCAGGGCAGAGGTGTGATAAAGCTACAGGTGGTATATGTGAAGAGTAGTTGTAATGTTTGTCTTTTATTTTCAGTCCCTTGTCTTCAAAGACCTCAAAACAATGTAGACTGTCCTCGATCTGCAAAGGTGTTATCAGAGTGTATGGTTTCACTCTGAGACTGCTTGATCAAAGCTAGGTTGATAAGGTGGCTCAGCAGGGGTTTTGCCCGTCCTGATGAGGAGTGGTCCTTCAGCTGGCAAAGTGGCTGATGTTCTTCCAGTTGGTGCCAGCTTGTTATAGTCCAAATTATTATATCTTAGCAGTTCAGGATGCTACAGTTTGTTTGGCAAAAATGTAATAAAATGGATTATTTTTAACAGACAGAGGTTGTGAAGTTGGTTTAAGTCGTCGAAGCGCCTGCCCTGACCGAGTGGTTTGCTTCCCAGTGTACGGGAATGGGAAATGTTTATCCCATGACTGATTTGAATCTTTAGTCGCTTTGTCTCTGAGATCAGGACTAAAGGTTCTGAGCTGTGAAGTCAAATGAATGATAAAGCACATAAGTACATCTGACATGTTTTTTGATAGTAAAACTTGCTTCTGAGGGAGATTTTTTTCTGTTTTGAAAATAAAACGTAATTTGGCTTCAGCTGAACATTAGTTTTGAGAAAGTGAAACTCGGTTTAGGATTCTGTGTCAAAAGCCATTGAGAAAAACTGTAAATAAAATTAGATATACCTTCAGTATCTCTAAATCAATAAAATTACCTAGCAAGCATTAAAAGCAGTAGCTTAGTTCAAACATGATACTCAACAGTATCATATTGGAATCTTTGGTGAATGATCAGTTGAAAGAATATTTGCTCTCTAAAAATATTCTATCCAGATTTCAGTCAGGTTTCAGGAAAGGCCATAGTACTGTAACTGCAACACTGAAGGTACTAAATGATATTTCAACAGCTTTAGACAAAAAAGAAAATTGTGCTGCACTATTCATTGATTTGTCAAAGGCTTTTGACTCTGTTAACCATGATATACTTGAACAGAGGTTGATCTCTATAGGTCTGTCTGGTTCAGCGGTCAGTTGGATTTGCAATTACCTCACTGACAGATCTCAGTGTACTAAATCGGATGATATGTGTTCTGATACTCTCTCAGTGACTAAAGGAGTGCCTCAAGGCTCTGTCTTGGGGCCGCTCCTATTTTCAATCTATGTTAATGATGTTGGTCAAGATCTTGTTGATACCAATTATCACTTTTACGCTGATGATATGATTATTTATTGTTTTTCCAAAACCATTGCTAACAGTGTCATTACACTGCAGAATGCTTTTAATCTTATCCAGCAGACTTTATTAGAATTGGACCTTTCTTTAAATTCTAATAAAACCAAACTTATGCTTTTTACAAAGGCAAAAAATAGTTCCCAGACTATCCCACCAATTGTCACTTTTCAAGGGACAAAAATAGAGGTAGTTAAATCATTTAAGTATTTAGGTATTTTAATTGATGATAGTCTTAATTTTAAAACACATGTAGAGCAATTAATCAAAAAGCTAAGAATGAAAATTGGCTTTTATTTTAGAAATAAGTTATGTTCTCTTTTAATGCAAGAAAGAAACTTGTTGCCGCAACATTTTTACCCATTTTGGATTACGGGGACATTATTTACATGAATGCCCCAACCCAGGTTCTGAAATTACTGGACTCTGTTTACCATGCTTCTCTGCGTTTTATCACAAACTGTAAAGCTCAGACACATCACTGTGAACTGTACACGCGTGTTGGCTGGTCAGCATTGGACACTCGCAGACAAAGTCATTGGTACATGTTTATCTACAAAGGTATTATGCGTCTGCTCCCGCTATATCTTTGTGCATATATTCAACCTAAAACAGATGGACATTATTCTCTGCGATCCCAAGACCTCCTGTTGCTTTCTGTCCCAAATGTCCGCACAGAGACTGGTAAAGCGGCATTTCAATACTCTGCGCCGTCAGCATGGAATAATTTACAAAAAACTCTGAAACTAAAAGAACTGATTTCTGTAGGTCAATTTAAATCTACCTTAAAAGGCCTTGAAACTGAGTCTATGATTTGTAACTGCTTTTAGTAAACCTTTTTGTGATGTGTTGTAATGTGTGCATTTTAACTGTAACTATAATGCTGCCGTCTTGGCCAGGACTCCCTTGAAAAAGAGATTATTAATCTCAACGGGACTTTCCTGGTTAAATAAAGGTTAAACAGTTCAGCAGTAGACAGGTACAGTATATGAATGACATTAGACTGTCCTGTAGGTGTGCAGGCCAGTCTAATGTCCCTGAGGTGCCCACACACCTCAGGGTCACCATTTTTGTTATGCAATGCTTTAGTGCTCCATGCTCTAATAAACCTTTGTAATAAATATACACTCAAGTCACAATCAAACATTTTTTTAACTAAGTTTTTTTTTTTTTTGTTTCCCAGATCATCAGCTCTAAAAAATAAACATGACTGAAAATGATACAGATTAAATATGAGTAAGCATGTAGTATGTTCTACATAGTAGTAATAAAAAGTAATTTAATTCTTTAAACTGTCATAACAGGACCTGAAAGTCAGAGCTTAGTCTTTAGACTTTAAACAGTTTATTTATCATTGTTATCCATTGTATGCTATATATCATAAAATTTAAAGTGTTGGTTTTCTAAACCTGATTTCAGAAGCAAAACAATGACATTAATGCCAATGAGGTTTTTGCTTTGTTTTCTCTTGTAAACAACCAGCATTTTTTCCACTACTGGACATCTTACTGTTCTTGTGGCCCAAGTGTGGAAGAACTGTTATTATTATCCAATTTAAAATTCAACTAGAAAATTAATATTGTCCTTCTTCTTTGATGAGTCAGTTATAAATAGATAACACCATAATGATCTGTATACTAAAATAGTACACATACTAATATTACTCTCAAATAGCCAGATCTGTGTGTAGTTTATTTGTTTCTTTGTTTCTCAGATAAAATATATTAAATATATTTTTCAATTTTTTCATGTGTCTGAGGGAAACTAGCAAAGGACTTACCACTCGGAATCACATGGAGCACACAACTTTGCTGAACTGTCTACACCCAGAGACCTGAGTAACTCTGATAAAGGTGAGTGAGAATGCAGTGCGTGTATACAGTGGTAACACTAATTTAATGACAAATAGAGCAAAAAACTTGTGTTCTGTTGTAACGGGAATGTTGATCACGCTGACTCTTGGTGATTCTTTTGTGTGTTTGTTCTCAGCTGATAATTTTAAGTATGGGGGTGAAAAGCAGAGATCTTTTTTCACTTTCCTTGCTTTAGTAATGTACCTTTAAACATGTTAAACTGTAGACATAGCATATTTACTTTTTTTTTTTTTTTTTGTCATTGAAGTTTTATTGGAAAAGTTGACATCAATACAACAAAGTATCTGCTTTGATCACATCTTTGTTTTTTCCATAACAAGCATATTTACTTTTTAAATCTTAACTTTTGGTCTTTTTGAATTCTTAAGCTTTCATTTTGGTCCTGCCTTTAGTCACTAAATTTGTAATCCTGGTTACTAACTTCCAGGTTTGAGTCAAAATTATGACTTAGTGAAACTTGTTTAATTTGATATCAGTAATGGCAAATTTATTCCTATGGCCACTCTGCCATAGGAATAACTTTGCGTTTCATTTAGAAGTAATTTCACATTCACCAAACAAGCACACAAAGCATTATAGCTTCTGTAACTCCTGTCAATGGTCACACAAACACTAGCAGCCGGAGGAGAGAAGCCGGAGGAGGAAAACAGATGCAGGTAGAGCTAAAACGGCTCATATAAAGCGATTGACAACAAAGAGAACAGCGTTTTACAAACGCGTTCATTACAAGTTAAGCTGTAAAATGATTTGTGGTTTAAAACTGTCCGACTCACATTCATGGAGAAAAGAGTCTCATAAGGACAGGATTTAAAATTGGTGTTTGAAGTCGGAAAGTTTGCAATGTTCACGGTCGTTCACGGAGCCTCTGGGCACAGTACAGTTGTTTTAGTGGTTGTAATCTTTGAAGTTGACGTATTTTGAAAGGGCTGTCTCTACGCGCTTTTTCCTGTGTTTTTCCTGCTAAAAAGCCTGGGAGACGCGCCGTTGACGCTGATAAATTAGAGCTCTGACTGATTTTGAACGACGCGTATCGTATTGACGGCCGTCAGACGCGCTTCTCACACTGCTGGTGTAAACTGTAAGAGCAAGATCAGACTTGATTCCTTTCTGAGCGATTCCTGCAAGTATGACGTGCTGCTGCAGTTACGCGCTGCTACTGCTTTGGTGTAAATTGGGTGTAATGGAAAATACCACAAACACTGATATGGTCTCAATATGACTTCTCCTCTACCTCACTGTGATGTTACACTATAAACATGACAAATAATTATACTATAAAAAACAAACAAACTACTAATGTTTAGTTTTGAAGCTTGTATGAACAGTTTTCGGAAAGAGATGAGCTTTTGCTAGTGAGTTGTAAAGTTGCAGAGCATTGTAAGACTGCTATTCCAAATGATGTTATAGAAGTACAGTTTTTCTCAATCGCTTTGACACATTTCTTGAAACTTGGTTTAGTTTAATCACTTGTTTTCAACATTTATCTGAATAAAGGCTGAGATACACAGAATATTTGCCACAATTTTCCTTCAATCACACAGTTTTCAGACTCCTTGTCAGAACAGCTGATACAGCTCTCATTTATAAACTCGCATGTTTAGTGAGTTTATAGTAGAAGTCTTCAAAGTAGTCATCTGGACAGTGTTTCCGAAGATCAAGACGTTTCGACTTTCATCCGAAAGTCATTTTCATCTGATGGAAGTAGACTGAGACTGGCTGTATTTATACTAAGTTAAGCCTCGCCCTAGGAGGGGCTAAACCCCTCCAAGGGGGGGGGGGGGGGGGGGGACCAATACTTCTGTTTGACTCCAATCACCCACTGCAGCACAAACTAGGGGTCATTAGAACTTTACAACACAGGGCCGAGGAGGTACCCACAAGCTCTGAGGGTAAGAAGAAAAAGACACAGCATGTCCAGAAAGCCCTCTCAGCTTGTGGATACCCCAAATGGGCTTTGAACAGAGCAAAAAGGACCAAGAAACAGGAGAAAAGGGAGACGGAAACAGAGAACAGGAAAAATGGGGTTTCGATTCCTTATGTGTCAGGTTTGTCTGAGAAGTTACAGAGAATTTTCAGACAACATGACATTCCTGTTTTCTTTAAACCTGTCAACACATTAAGACAAAAATTGGTTCATCCTAAAGACAAGATGCCTACAGAGAAACAGAGCAACGTAGTGTATTCTATTCGTTGCAGTGAAGAGAGCTGCAAAGAACACTATATTGGGGAAACCAAACAGCACTTACAAAAGACTTACCAACACAGAAGAGAAGCTACAAGTGGTCCCCAGTCAGCTGTACATCTGCATCTTAAAGCCACCAAGCATAAATTTGAGGACAGTGAGGTTAAAATTCTTAGCAGGGAGAAAGGATGGTTTGAAAGAGGTGTAAAAGAAGCCATCTTTGTGAAAAAAGAAAACCCATAACTAAACAGGAATGGAGGCTTAAGATACAACCTACCTGGTGTGTATAGTAGCATTCTTACCCTTGGTCTAAAGGGAAAGAAATCTAGATAGAGCACAGTCTCCAGGACTATTACTGCAACTAGATCACTCAGTATACTACTGTATCTTGTTCACAGGTAGCCAGGGCAATTTTACCAGTGAATTAGTTTGGGGAGCTTGAAACAGTCTAGACAGGCCCAGTCAGAACAAAGGAAAGGAAGCTGGAGTACAATGAAGAGGAAGCAGAGAACAATGGAGAGGAAACCAAACCAGTTTTAGGAACAGGTTTCAGGAACAAGTTTGGGGGGTATAGCCCCTCCTAGGGGGAGGGCTTAATTTAGTATAAATACAGCCAGTCTCAGTCTACTTCCATCAAATTGAAAATGACTTTCGGATGAGAGTCGAAACTTCTTGATCTTCGGAAACACTGTCAGATGACTACTTTGAAGATTCTACTATGGATCACTCCTGGATGAATGAGGGACTACACCGTCTTTAGTGAGTTTGTTGTTTCTCCAACACTACAGACCTGTTCACACATGATACAGGACTTTGTTTTTAGCTACAAACTCACACATCACAGCAAATTCTGAGATCACGTGAATAAAAAGACAAAAAACAAAGAATGAACATAGGAATCAAACAGGACAATGGGCCTCATTCATGACATGTTCTCACAAACGAATTTGTTCTTAAGGGCTCTTTACGAACATTTTGGCATTCACAAAATTTGTTCTTAACGGGAAATGTTCGTCTGTAACAACAAATCCTAAGAACACTGAGGAGCACTCGTAAGAACAAAAATCAAAAATCAATCAGAATTTATTCTTATTTAGTTCAGTCAAAAATTGTAATTCCTACATGATTGTAGGTTATGTATTTTTGCAAATTATTGTATATAAAATAATTTTAGAAACAAAAAAAAATTAAGTTATGGCATAAAATGACTCATTTAATAAACCTGCAGCAGCCTGTCCCAGTCTCAGAGCCTCTGTGTTCTAACCCCACAGGACTCAAGACCCTGTGTCCCCCCAGGACCAGAGCCACTGTGCTCTGACTGCGCACCTCCGCTACTGCCGCTGCCCCCTCCCCCCACACGCGCATTCTACTGCGACATGAGACGCGATATAAACGACAAAAGCCCAGCGTTATTTCAATTCATCTGTGACTTGAACATATTTCCTCTGAGTGTGTTCGTGTGAGTTTGGACATTTTTAAAAGACGCTGACGTTTTTAATCAGCGAAAGCGCTGCTGCCTTTCTTCCTCCCGCAGCAGCGCTTCCTCCTCCTAGCTCCAGCAGAAATCTTGTGTGTGACGCACTGTGTCCGGCCCATTTTTGCCATATAAGGAAGTATGCATTATTAATTTTTATGTAAATAACCGTTCGTAGCTGGAGTTTGGTGAATTTGGCGTAAAGGCTGTTAGAAAGGAAGTTTTCGCAGCAGCTTCTTAAAGTGGAAGTTTTTACGAAGACTTTCATGAATGAGGCCCATTGAACATGTGAGTTTGTGAATAAGAACTGTTCTGAGAAAGAGTCAGAAAACTGTGTGAATGAATGAAAATTATTGCAAATGAAAAGACCACCTCAACGTTTTGATCAGATAAAAGTTTGGATCAAGTGATCAAAATAAACCAAGTTTCAAAAAGTGTGTCAAAGCAGTTGAGAAAAACTGTAATAGACAAACACCAGTCCCAGCTATATGGAGAGCATCTGGCTGCTCTCCTCCCTCCACAGACCTCTTGCCATACCTTTCCTGTAGATTTTAAGTTACTGGCAAAAAAGTTGCCATTTACTAGTTGGAAAATTTCTTCCAATTTTTTTAAAACACATTTGCAGATGATAGCTGGATACACTTTACAGTTTATTGTTGGACTATTTTTTCCAAGTATTCATTGGTTTTAAACTTACAGTAAACAGTTGTTCTGCAGGTAACAGCAATACTTAGTATATTATTTTTTACAGTAATTACTTGGCAAAAAGTTGCCAATTTCTTTTCTTTTTTCTTTTTACCTTTTTTGCCAGGCAAAACATTAAGAACAAATTCTTATTTACAATGTTGGCCTGGTGAACAGGGAGTCAGACAAAACACACAAAACAGTCATTAGTAAAACAAACAGAAATATAGATAAATACATAAAAAAAAAAAATCTATTGCAATTTAGAACTACAGCTACTTCTACACATATTGTACTAAGAATAGACAGACACAGGGATAGTAATAAAAACTTAGTTAAAAGATAGCCTATTGCACAACACGAACGTGCCTGGACTGGTGGATTGTTTGGAGAATAACGTTGTTTGGAATTGTTTGTTGTTTGCTGTCTTTACAAGTTNCAGACATACCTGATCTAACAAAATGAATAAGGGATATGTTTAATTTTACTGTTTGTAGAAGTGCAGACTGAATATTTCAATGAGAAGTAGCAATTTTAATCTCCTAATTGTTTTTGTTTTGTTTTGTTTTGCAGACTTTGGGAGCAGCGGCAAAAACGTACATAGCGTTTTTTGTCCTAGTCATTTTCCTGGGATCTTAATTAACCTGATTGTGTCCAGGCAAGATTCTGTCTGTGAGAACAAATTCCAGGCCATGCTGTAGCAAATGAGGAAACAACAAGAATAGAGTCAGGTACCAAATAGACTTATTGTTGTTTCAAATCAAAGACTCTTGACATATTTTGGAGCCCAAAAACCGCTCTCAGTCAAACTTTGTTTCAAGTAAATCCATTCTATATTCTCGGAGTTACGGCTGATGAACAAACACTTCAGCAGATTTATACGCGCAATTCACCGCAGCGGAGCGCATTTCCACACAAAGCTTGACAAAAGATTCAGACACAAGTTTGTCTTTGTGGGTCAGAACAGTCCAGAACGCTTTAGTGTTTGTGTGAGCGCGTCCTTCATGTGTGTGTAAGAGCGCGCACTGCTGTGGAGCAGAAGAGAGGTCAGGAGGTGGAAAAGTCGGAGCTGTTTCCGTACTGTACTGACCATGTCGTGACTAAAACTAAGCAGTTTACTACTGGAGAAGAGAATGTATGAGAGGTAGGGATGGGACGAGACCGAATTTTCACGAGACGAGACGAGCCACGAGATTGGGTCCACGAGATCGAGACGAGACAAGATTTTTAAATAATTTGCATTAACTAATTTAGAATTTAAACAAAGCAAATTACAAAATTTGATTTGTATTATTTATTATTGTTAGTTATATTCTTTTAGTTTAGCTTTACCTTTCATTATGTGTATCACCTTGGATTTTTATTATTTGAACGATCTGAGTTTTGACTGAAATTGATCCACTCCTCCGTGTGTAGCTCAGACTCCGCCCCCTTTCCCTTCCTTCACAGCGCTGCCGCTGCTGCTGCAGGGACCAGACACACACAGATGAGGAGACTTTCCTACTTTTTACATGACAGAGGCCAAAATATCTCTTTGTGGATCTATTTTAAACTATGTTTAAGTGTGAAAAACACCGCGCTCTTCCCGCGATGTCCGCGCGTATATTTGACGATTATATATTTTTCGCGCTAACTTTTACAATGTTTAGGACTAATTATCTCTGTCAATATTGGTCCTATCTTTACGAAATAAAAACTGAGACAGAGTTTAGACTGTTTTCTCTCAGAATAAGTCCGCTACAAGTCTGTGTGAGGAGGAGAATATTTACTACAGCTGCTCAAAGATACGAAACTTAATTTTATGACCATGGAAAAATCTCACGAGACAGTGCAGTACGTGTGCGCACAGTATCGTGACAGTTTGATCTCGCGAGATCTCGCGGCACGAGATCTCGTCCCATCCATAATGAGAGGTGGAGTAGATATTGGTTAAAAAAGAAAAAATCAAGAGAGAGGTTTCTAGAGCGGGACTCGAATGTGGGTGCTGAAAGGGCAAAAGATTGCACGTGCAGTTCTTAACCACTCAACTACCTGCTGATTCACATGATTATATGAACAAATGGGCCAATTTAACATCTAATTTTCCCGGGCTGAAAAAAATCATCCCAGCACGCCACTAGTTGCAGTACAATACAAGATTATTCAAACATACGTGAAATCCTTCTTATTTAAGCTGTATGCAAAACTAACAAGATTACAAACTTAAAAATAGAGCAAGTGTTATTTTTAAAGTTTTGGAACCACTCCTGGAAGGACAGGTCTCCCCAAGTTTCTATTAAGTAACTAACTTTTACCACTGTTACTGTCTGAATTGCAGAGGTCTTGCAGAGACATAATTGGCTCTGTGCACGGAACTTCAGTTGGCTTTAATACATTCAAAATAGCTAACTTCTGTACCAATGACTATTATAATGACAAGAAGGAGCATGAGGCCTGTTGCTGTGAAACAAGTTCAGATAATTCATAGATGGAGGGGGGCATTGAACATATAATTATATATTTATGGTCCCAATAATACAGGGAACTGTTTTCTGTCTGCGTCTGGACATTTTCCCCTCTGAATTGTGAATATAAATATTCAACCCCACTGAGCTGGATTTTATGCAGAATTTAATTATTTTGTGTGTCATTACATTATATGAGCTCAAACATTCATCATTATGGTATTTACTTCGCTGCTGTGACTATAAAAGATTTTAATAGCTAAAAATAAAAGTTTTTTTCTTAATTTCTTTCACATTAGTTTAGTTAAACAGAAGCATGAATAAATGCACAAATATGTAAAAGTTAAAGTATCAAAGTATTTGAGTGAAAAGGTCACCTCATAGTTCTGCTTACCATTAGTTTGTATGAGAACTTTAGTAAACTCTTCCCACACAAGATGGTGCTGGAACTGGACATTCTTGCTCACGTTTTATGAGAAATGAGCTGACAAAATATAAATAAATAATATATATTAATCCACAAAATTATTCGTCTTTTTTGAGCTATGCTAGCTTGATATAAAAAAAAACATACTTTAACTTAGCTAAGATTGTGCTTGTTTGTTTTATTCATGTCGCTAATTTATTGTGTTGGATTTCGTTAAGTTAAATTAAATGTCTGATGTCTTGCCTCTACTGCAATGTGGAAAATTTGTGGTCCACACATAAGGAAAAAAAACTAGTGTACACCTGTGGGCTCAAGCTACAGTTAGCAAAGTTACTTAAATAATGGGCATTATTATAATCCAATATCAAACACACAGAGTCTGGTCAAATATTTACATCATTTATTTGTTATAAAATTACTCAACTAATTCAAATAAATGAGTTACTTCTAAAGACGGCCAGTGTGTGGAGCCGTTTAGCCGAGCAGAGAAGCTAGCTCTAATCAGCAGACGTATTTTAACAAAACACTTTCTTTTTCGACTCACACATCCTTACAAACGTACATCTGTTTTTCTATTGCTCCAGTTGCTAGTTTTAATTTATTTCGCCAAAAAGGAGAGAAAGCTGAACATTTGTATCTACCGCCATTGACTTGAATGGAATGTTTCACCGAAAGTGGGCGGGTACTTTTGTGGAGCAGCAAAAATGCCCGTATGTTGCAAGTCATCTATAGCTCATTGTTCTGTACATACAACCACTTCCTGTTAGTGTTAGCATTTAGATATAATCACGCCTCTCTGATATGTAAAGTCTTTAACATGTTTTCTGTAACATTCACCACAACTGTCTGATCTAAAGAGTATTTATTCGTTTTAAACTGATGTAGTGAAAACCACATAGAAAATCATTGAACAGGAAGTGGTTGTATGTACAGGATGTACTATTGTAAACGAAAACAAGACAACTGCACAGAGCCAATTAGCTATTTTTCTCCAGCTTCACTTTCTTTCTTAAGCTACAATCTTAGAAAAAATACAAAGCATGTGGATAATAACCATGTGCTGAAAGATTTGTGAGAGCAACTATGAGCAAACAAAATAAATATAAACATATTTACTTGTGGCAAGAAAATCAGGTACTTCAACTTTATCGATAGGCCACTTCCACCACACAAAATGTTTTCTGCTGTAACATCAGAACACATTCGCAGAATGACAAGGTCAACATGTAGCATACCTTAAAGTGTGTAACTTTTTTACCCAAAAAAGACTTGAGTCTGTCCTTGAACAGGCTAGGTTGGTCACAGAATGTAACATTAATTTTTTCCAAGGAAAAAAAATGTTCCTTTAGTCAACTTTTTCAAATTATGGAGTTACTGAGAATGATTACCATTCTTTTTCTGGTGAATTGTACTTGACTCAGTTTATTGCTGAATTTGCCTTTTCAGAGTCTTAGGCCCTTTCCGAAACCGCCTCCCCCTTCCTTTTCCTACGCACTATTCCTCTCTGTGCGCGTTCCCGCGAAGTAGCCGACAGGTAAGTGCTGTTCGAAACGGAGCAAGGAGGGAGGAAAAGTGTCTTATCAGCTCCTTCAGAGCGAGTGGGCTGTCACTGCACACTAAACACTTGTGTGTAACACCTGAGAGCAGCCCGACGTGGACAACACACCACACGTTTAGTTCCGCGTTTATTTACAAGAACAAACAACTTTATTTGTGCATTTGTTAGAGACTAAAAGGCTTTGATAAATAATGAGAAAATCATGCTGAGCCACAATTGGACATTATAAATGCCCTTTTATTCATTGGATCTACTTTTAGCAGCAGCAAAAACACAACATCAGTAATGCAGATTAAACAAAAAAAAAAACACGTCTGCATTGCATGTGTCGTCTTATTAAGGAAATGAGACGTTGAAAACATATTATCAATTGATGTAATCATCAGAAACACTGAGAAACATTGCATCTTTTGCCTCAATACAAAGCCGTTTTTTTCATGTTTGTTGTGGCTGTTGGCAGTGTAAATCCTTATGGCTTGTCTAGTTAAATAAAAAAGTACATTTTGGCCAAGTCAGTGCGTTTTGAGAACTGATATGAATATTAGTTTGAAGTATAGTGCTAATGTCATTATTATCATCAAAATGCCTCTTAATAAGAGTCTATTCTATCTTTATTTGAATCAAACTTTGATAAAAGTGCGTCAGTGTCTCTTCCAGTTTGAGTGAGGAAAGTCAGTTCGAAAGCCACAGCTCTGAGCGTTCTAATGAAGCAACCTCCGCTCAGCTGTGAAGGAGTCCTCAGTGAGGAGTTAGCAGAAGTGAGGACGAAAAGGGAGGAGGAACTGGTTTCGGAAAGGGCCTTAGGGTATGTTCACTAAAAGTCACCTAAACTTCAAATCCTTGATTCTGATCACCTTCCGGGCAGGGATAACCCAAGTTTCAAAGTCATAGTTTTGAACCATATAGTGGGCACTTTTTTTAAATTATTATTATGAAGAAGATGTGAACTTGTACAAAATACTTTTTAAATTATGAGTCTATCTTGTTCCATTCTTATTTTGGGCTTACTTTATCCTCTGGGAAGGTTTTGTAGTGATTTCTAATAAACAACTAATTAATTAAGCACCAATTAAATTGTCTATTCTCACAGTCTCACATATAATTAATAAATCGATAATTCTGGGTTCCTATGATGAAGTATAGGATCCAATTCCCACAAGTGTGAGTGGTTTAAATAAGTGGTTCGTAAGAACTTGGATTATCAAAAATCTGAAGATTAAAGATCGAACAACTAAGGACTTATTCCATTACAAAACACAAACCAGAGATTCTTTGTGTGGTTATTAATCCAACTGAATATCTCAATTACATCAACAATCAGAGAACTTTAACTCATTAGATGTTATGCAGATAGTTAGATGTAATGCACAGAAACAACTGGGTTTCTCCAATTCAATTTGTGATTTAGACTTCAGTAGCTACGTGACATCTGATGTGTTTAGGACTCACTGAACTTGACAATCTAGTGCTAGCCAGCCGCCCTGGTGTTTTACGCTGACAAGTGAGCTCTGCAAAGACCTTACTTTAGGTAGAGGACGTTGGTCACAAGTCCGAGAGTAAAGCGGCCTACGTGAGTTCACTGTTGTGGGATCCTTGGCTCTCAGGTCTCAGTCACTCTAGTCAGCAGCAGGTCAAAGGGGCTCGTGTCCTTGGCTCAACTGCGGATTGTCTCAATTGAAGAAAATTGTAAATCCAAGAGCGAGTGCGGCTTGCGCGTTAACTTTACGTATGTGGTTAAGAAAGTTCAAGAAACAAGAAAATAGTTGGATACAAAAAGAGTAAAGATGCCTGTGTAGTGTTTGCTCCAGCGACCACCATCAGACAAAAGCCTTTATCAAAAACAGGCGGGCAAAGATTAGGTAAAGAGGACAAGTGAGGTGGGAGATTTCTTCTGGTTAACTCTTTGTATCTGTGGGCTCATTGGTTTTGTTGGTCTTCCCTTCAGGGGCGGAGCATAGCATCACAACTCTTATTTGGGACCCGCCTATTCTTAAATTTTGAATTTGGAGAGACCCAGTTTAAGCATCAAACAAAATTAAAACAAGGTTAAATAACATTATTTTCTAATGTAATGTTTGCAATGTTGTTAACCTTGCTAACAGAAATCCACAAGGGTAACTTCTGTTGTACCTGTGGGGTAAGGAGTGACACAGCAGTCATATGAAGAGAGCAACGTTATGACACTATGACATGTTGAAATGATACACCTGTAAATGCATTGCACTGGCTTATACACAGATATAAACATAGTTTATCATTCACATACAAGTCCTTATAGTTCAGCATAGAGATGAGTAAGCTTTTAGCATGGACATGTGAATGCCTTGAAGTCTCCACTGCAGGCCAAATGTGTTTGCGGAGCAGGGCAGAGGTGTTGATAAATGCCTCTAAAGCTACAGGTGGTGTATGTGAAGAGTAGTTGTAATGTTTGTCTTGTTTTTCAGTCCCTTGTCTTCAAAGACCTCAAAACAATGTAGACTGTCCTCGATCTGCAAAGGTGTTATCAGAGTGTATGGTTTCACTCTGAGACTGCTTGATCAAAGCTAGGTTGATAAGGTGGCTCAGCAGGGTTTTGCCCGTCCTGATGAGGAGTGGTCCTTCAGCTGGCAAAGTGGCTGATGATCTTCCAGTTGGTGCCAGCTTGTTATAGTCCAAATTATTATATCTTAGCAGTTCAGGGATGCTACAGTTTGTTTGGCAAAAATGTAATAAAATGGATTATTTTTAACAGCCAGAGGTTGTGAAGTTGGTCTAAGTCGTCGAAGCGCCTGCCCTGACCGAGTGGTTTGCTTCCCAGTGTACGGGAATGGGAAATGTTTATCCCATGACTGATTTGAATCTTTAGTCGCTTTGTCTCTGAGATCAGGACTAAAGGTTCTGAGCTGTGAAGTCAAATGAATGATAAAGCACATAAGTACATCTGACATGTTTTTGATAGTAAAACTTGCTTCTGAGGGAGATTTTTTCTGTTTTGAAAATAAAACGTAATTTGGCTTCAGCTGAACATTAGTTTTGAGAAAGTGAAACTCGGTTTAGGATTCTGTGTCAAAAGCCATTGAGAATAACTGTAAATAAAATTAGATATACCTTCAGTATCTCTAAATCAATAAAATTACCTAGCAAGCATTAAAAGCAGTAGCTTAGTTCAAACATGATACTCAACAGTTCAGCAGTAGACAGGTACAGTATATGAATGACATTAGACTGTCCTGTAGGTGTGCAGGCCAGTCTAATGTCCCTGAGGTGCCCACACACCTCAGGGTCACCATCTTATTATGCAATGCTTTAGTGCTCCATGCTCTAATAAACCTTTGTAATAAATATACACTCAAGTCACAATCAAACATTTTTTTAACTAAGTTTATTTTTTTTTTTGTTTCCCAGATCATCAGCTCTAAAAAATAAACATGACTGAAAATGATGCAGATTAAATATGAGTAAGCATGTAGTATGTTCTACATAGTAGTAATAAAAAGTAATTTAATTCTTTAAACTGTCATAACAGGACCTGAAAGTCAGAGCTTAGTCTTTAGACTTTAAACAGTTTATTTATCATTGTTATCCATTGTATGCTATATATCATAAAATTTAAAGTGTTGGTTTTCTAAACCTGATTTCAGAAGCAAAACAATGACATTAATGCCAATGAGGTTTTTGCTTTGTTTTCTCTTGTAAACAACCAGCATTTTTTCCACTACTGGACATCTTACTGTTCTTGTGGCCCAAGTGTGGAAGAACTGTTATTATTATCCAATTTAAAATTCAACTAGAAAATTAATATTGTCCTTCTTCTTTGATGAGTCAGTTATAAATAGATAACACCATAATGATCTGTATACTAAAATAGTACACATACTAATATTACTCTCAAATAGCCAGATCTGTGTGTAGTTTATTTGTTTCTTTGTTTCTCAGATAAAATATATTAAATATATTTTTCAATTTTTCATGTGTCTGAGGGAAACTAGCAAAGGACTTACCACTCGGAATCACATGGAGCACACAACTTTGTTGAACTGTCTACACCCAGAGACCTGAGTAACTCTGATAAAGGTGAGTGAGAATGCAGTGCGTGTATACAGTGGTAACACTAATTTAATGACAAATAGAGCAAAAAACTTGTGTTCTGTTGTAACGGGAATGTTGATCACGCTGACTCTTGGTGATTCTTTTGTGTGTTTGTTCTCAGCTGATAATTTTAAGTATGGGGGAGAAAAGCAGAGATCTTTTTCACTTTCCTTGCTTTAGTAATGTACCTTTAAACATGTTAAACTGTAGACATAGCATATTTACCTTTTTTTTTTTTTTTTGTCATTGAAGTTTTATTGGAAAAGTTGACATCAATACAACAAAGTATCTGCTTTGATCACATATTTGTTTTTTCCATAACAAGCATATTTACTTTTTAAATCTTAACTTTTGGTCTTTTTGAATTCTTAAGCTTTCATTTTGGTCCTGCCTTTAGTCACTAAATTTGTAATCCTGGTTACTAACTTCCAGGTTTGAGTCAAAATTATGACTTAGTGAAACTTGTTTAATTTGATATCAGTAATGGCAAATTTATTCCTATGGCCACTCTGCCATAGGAATAAATTTGCGTTTCATTTAGAAGTAATTTCACATTCACCAAACAAGCACACAAAGCATTATAGCTTCTGTAACTCCTGTCAATGGTCACACAAACACTAGCAGCCGGAGGAGAGAAGCCGGAGGAGGAAAACAGATGCAGGTAGAGCTGAAACGGCTCATATAAAGCGATTGACAACAAAGAGAACAGCGTTTTACAAACACGTTCATTACAAGTTAAGCTGTAAAATGATTTGTGGTTTAAAACTGTCTGACTCACATTCATGGAGAAAAGAGTCTCATAAGGACAGGATTTAAAATTGGTGTTTGAAGTCGGAAAGTTTGCAATGTTTACGGTCGTTCACGGAGCCTCTGGGCACAGTACAGTTGTTTTAGTGGTTGTAATCTTTGAAGTTGACGTATTTTGAAAGGGCTGTCTCTACGCGCTTTTTCCTGTGTTTTTCCTGCTAAAAAGCCTGGGAGACGCGCCGTTGACGCTGATAAATTAGCGCTCTGACTGATTTTGAACGACGCGTATCGTATTGACGGCCGTCAGACGCGCTTCTCACACTGCTGGTGTAAACTGTAAGAGCAAGATCAGACTTGATTCCTTTCTGAGCGATTCCTGCAAGTATGACGTGCTGCTGCAGTTACGCGCTGCTACTGCTTTGGTGTAAATTGGGTGTAATGGAAAATACCACTGATATGGTCTCAAATATGACTTCTCCTCTACCTCACTGTGATGTTACACTATAAACATGACAAATAATTATACTATAAAAAAACAAACAGACTCACACAGACCAATACCTTCTGTTTGACTCCAATCACCCACTGTTCTGAGAAAGAGTCAGAAAACTGTGTGAATGAATGAAAATTATTGCAAATGAAAAGACCACCTCAACGTTTTGATCAGATAAAAGTTTGGATCAAGTGATCAAAATAAACCAAGTTTCAAAAAGTGTGTCAAAGCAGTTGAGAAAAACTGTAATAGACAAACACCAGTCCCAGCTATATGGAGAGCATCTGGCTGCTCTCCTCCCTCCACAGACCTCTTGCCATACCTTTCCTGTAGATTTTAAGTTACTGGCAAAAAAGTTGCCATTTACTAGTTGGAAAATTTCTTCCAATTTTTTTAAAACACATTTGCAGATGATAGCTGGATACACTTTACAGTTTATTGTTGGACTATTTTTTCCAAGTATTCATTGGTTTTAAACTTACAGTAAACAGTTGTTCTGCAGGTAACAGCAATACTTAGTATATTATATTTTACAGTAATTACTTGGCAAAAAGTTGCCAATTTCTTTTCTTTTTTCTTTTTACCTTTTTTGCCAGGCAAAACATTAAGAACAAATTCTTATTTACAATGTTGGCCTGGTGAACAGGGAGTCAGACAAAACACACAAAACAGTCATTAGTAAAACAAACAGAAATATAGATAAATACATAAAAAAAAAAAATCTATTGCAATTTAGAACTACAGCTACTTCTACACATATTGTACTAAGAATAGACAGACACAGGGATAGTAATAAAAACATTAGTTAAAAGATAGCCTAAATGCACAAAAACATAAGTTCAATAACTACCCAGAACTTACTCACAGTTGCACATGAGTGAGGTGGAATGTCCAACTTATGACACGAGATGTGAAGATTCTTTCAGTTGTTTGTTACAAGGCTTTTCAGCCATGTGTCTACTTTGTCATGCCACTTTTAAATGCCATTCTATTGCTTATGAAAAGCTGTCACTGCAGTGCAACCTACCAGAAAATTGGGAAAAGGGTTAGTCCTGTAAATCTTCAGGCACAAGTTTTCCACTATTACTTTTTAAGTTTATTAGTTTAATAATGCATAGATACTGTATGTTTATGATTGCAAAATGTCTTGTTCTTGTTTAGAATATATCCTCTGGCTAGTGTGTTAGAGGAAAATAAAGTCACACTGATTCCACCACTGCGGCATGGAGCTGAACTGAACATGTTTCTGCTTGCACTGCACTTCAGACTTCGTTTGCAGGTAGGTATTTTGATTGATGAATTTAATAAACTGGGGATAGTTCATTAAACTAGTTGATAGTTGGTGACATGACATTAGAATTAGTAGTTCCATGCTGTTCTATAGTCAGAAAGTTGACATGTTAAATGTTTACATTAAATACATTTTACCTCTACAGTGGTCCCTCACTCTATCGCAGTTCACTTTTCGCGGCTTCGCAGATTTTTTTTTGTGTGCAATTTTGCTTTTTTTTTTACAGTGCTTTGGTCCCGTAGACGTGGTCTGTAAGCATGCTCTGCTCCCAAACTCACTGTTTGGACCATATCACATCGCAGCATTCACAGGCAACAGCACAGAAGCCTATTTAGAAAATTTAGACAGTTTGGATCATGCAGGGGAAGCTGACCTGACGCACGGACGTTTCTCCAGGTGAGGATTTGACTCTTTGAGTTTGTTCACGCTGAAACGTCATTTATGTAGTTCAGAGATGTGTTTGAGGAGCGTGTTGTGACTTCGCTAGAGCACAAATGCACAAATGTGTAAAAATCTGCCGTCTTTCGCCGCGGTATTTTGCGTGATCAAAAGTGCAGCCGTCTTAATTCAGCTGCTGTATCTGCTGGTAACTTGCCCAATATGTGTCCTATTGACGCAAAATGAAGATTGTCTAAGAGTTTGCGAGTCGTAGAACACGTTTCTGTTTTTGAAACGGTTTCTAGAGTCTTTGATTTTGCGCTGTGTGTTAAGAATCATCAGGCACATGCGCCTGGACCAGAATTTTCTGTCACTCATGAGTTCAGCAGCGGGACAGCACAGCTCGGCTTGGTGCCCGCAGAGCAGGTGATGCCCTACGCGCTCTGCGTTATGTGAGTATTGGAGGCGGCGGCACTGCGTGGCTCTGTGGTCAGCTGTGGAGCGCAGCGGGACGGGCAACGTGCCAAAAGCAGAGCAGGCGAACGCTTACAGCACCGTCCCTCTTTAAGGTCACATAAATGACTCGCACTATTGTATCTGGTGGTGAATCATGTGTTCAGCGCATTATTACCTGTACAGAAGACACTAAACATCAGAACCAGGCAGGTTATCAACTGAAATTACTGGTAAACAATGAAGATCACTACTTCGCGAGTTTCGCCTTTCACGGGGTATTTTTGGAACCTAACCCCCGCGATAAACGAGGGACCACTGTAATTCTATCCAGCGTGCATCAGTTTTAGTTTGGGCGACACGGTGGCGCAGCGGTTAGCGCTCTGGCCTCATAGCAAGAAGGTTCTGGGTTCGATTCCCAGTCGACCCGGGGCCTTTCTATGTGGAGTTTGCATGTTCTCCCCGTGTCTGCGTAGGTTTCCTCCGGGTACTCCGGTTTCCTCCTACAACTAAAAACATGTCCATTAATGCCTCCCCTGACCCTTCCCCCAGGGCTTCCCTGCAAAAGAGATTCTTAATCTCAGTGGGACTTCCCTGGTTAAATAAAGGTCAATTTAGTGAAGTGGAGCTTCTCAGTCTTTAGTTTCAGACAGTGACAACTCCTGAAAAATACACTTTCATATTATTTTTTAGCATTCAAATCTTATTTCAATGCTATCTTTATATGAATTTGCATGCTTACCTTTTTTAATTGAACCGTATTCTTTACAGTTTTTTCCTATAGGTTTGGCACATTTCTTGAAACCGAGATGACATTCTCAAAACTGCAGATCATTTGGTTTCATCACTAAGTTACTTTTCCATGTAAAGAGTCAGTTCCATCAAAACGGCAAAGATCTTTCTCGGTTGCTTTTGCTTTTGGCTCTTTTGCGTTCACTAAGTCACTTTGTCAAAATAACCTTGGTGGTTGAGCACAACACCATAGATCACCTGCAGAAGCTCATATCTCTCCCAAAACACTTTAGATATGTGTCCAAACCAATGTCTTTGTCATGTGAATCGTCATTGCCCCCAATATGCATCGTCCCTTTGGTCTTGTGTGAGCACTGCAGGTCAGAATGTTTAGATGTTTTCTCACTGTGGCAGAAGTCCAGCTAACAGAATAGAATTATACACTAGAATACACTAAAGCTTTTTTTCCCATTGGTTTGGCTTCATTATTTTTCCATCTATAAAATCATTTGGACAAAAGATTTTACATTTCTGTGCAACATTGCAGCTCAATATCAAAAGCTAATCTCTTTCCCAAAACTGTTCATACAAGCTCAAAACTAAAAGTCTTTTTCGTCTAAACAGTCTGAACAGAACCAGTGCGCAACTGTAAAGCATCACTGCAGTGACTGGACTGAATCAAATCGTGACTTAAGTAAATCGTCCCATCCCTAGCGTGAACTGAGAAAAACTGTACAGCAGTCCTGCAAATTCCAGAAAACGAGTGTGACATTTTACAAACAATAATTACAGTTTTTCTCAATTGCTTTGACACAGTTCTCTGTTCTAAAAGTCAATTTGCAAAGCAACTCTTATAAAATCCTTAACAGTTTCAAACAAATTTCGGCTCAGGCTAAATTTAGTTTTAGATTCAAAACAGCTACATTTTCCAATCAAAAGCAAGTTTTATCATCAAAACTCTTACACATTCTTCAGCTGTTTTCATGTGTTTTCTCATTCATTTGACATTACAGCTCAGACACTTTAGTCCTATCTCAGACAAAGTAACCAAAGGTTCAGCTCAGTCCGTCATTGGGATTCACATATCACACAAATTAATATGAATCTGAACAGGTTGTGTTTTTATCTAAAATAAGACATAGTTGTACAAATAAAAAACAAAATAAGAATTCAGGTTTACTTGAGTTTACTTTCTGATTTGGGAATGTAACTGTAAAGATTTTATCAAAAATATTTACAGTTTGAGAGATGTCATCCACAACCACACTTCATCTGTGTTACTGACAAGCCACTTACATCTATATCATACTGGAAATATATTTAGTTTATATTTTGTAAATGTCTACAGTCTGTGTTTTCTGCTTCACCGCGAGGTTCATGCCACGAGCAACTTAAAACGAAACACTAGTGTGTTTTTAAGAACCTGACATTTCTCCGCGAACATAAAGGTTAGAAACAAAATTCTAAGACTGACAGAGAGCTCACACTGCTGTGTAAGTGTGTAATAGAGCATCTCTCTTGGTCAAATCCTCTGTCTTCTGCACTGCCTGAAAAGTGACGGAGCTGTGCCGCTGAGTCAAAAGAATTATCAGTTCTTGTCCAAACGAGTATCAAATATTGATACCAGTGTTAGTATCAATTAGTATCAAAAATGTATATTTTTGAACAACTCTTGAAGTCTTCCTTTCCTCCTAGTTTGCTGTCCTCACACTCCTGTGATCCTTTGATATTCTCCTGTTCTCCTCATTTACTGTTTTCACATTTTTTGTGTTTAATTGCTTGAGAATGCCAAAGTGGCGTGTGACAGTGTGAAGGAAGCCAATGGCATGTGTCACACAGTCAATGTGTGAGACTTGATAATCTTGTTACTATACTAATTTACAGTGCTGGTTGTAACCAGTACTGTAGCTTAGTTACTGTAATTAGATTACAATTTTGACTATCAGTGTAACTTAATTACAGTGAATATACTTAGTAACTAAAATTACAGTTACCAACTAAATACTTTTATTACATTTTTAAGTTAAAATATTGTTTGAGATAAAACAGCTTAGAGAGACACACATCAGCGGCTGTAACAGGAGTCAGAATAGTTTATAATGTTGATTTGAGCCTATTTAAGCAGCTCATTTGTTGTTTACCTCTGTTTAAATATTAATTAGAAAACATAAAATCTTATATTTGATTCTTGTTTGCAATATTCCACACAATGTAATCCCAAAGCAATGTAATAAAATCTCTTTTCTGGATCAGTAACTTAGTAGTGTAAGTAATGATATTTTTAAAAAGTACTAAGTAATGTTCAACTCATTCCTTTTTCAATACTTTTCGCCCCAACACTGGTATTGTACTGTGATGTAATGATCCATAGCACAAAGAAAGGAGACTCCTTGGTGATGCAATCGCTCTAAATTGCAGCAATGCTTACCTGTGTTTGTTCTCAGCTGATTTGATGCACAAAAGGCCTATTCTTTTATTTGAAAAATGCCCCTCAAAATTCTGGCTGAGTGGCAAAAGTAGAACACTTGATATAACACCTTATAAAAAGTGTTTCACATTTTTCTTCTGGGGGTGCGTTTGTTATCTGTCTGTAGCTGCATTTTCCCCCTATTTTTGTTGTGTTTTTACTGTTAAAAAAGAAATTGCAATTTGTCTTCATTGGCTTTCATTCATTCTTACCACTCAGGGCTGACATTTAGAATGTTGTAATGTCATAACCTCTATTATGACAAGGGAAGAAAAGCAGATTTGTTCCAATGTTCTTTGTTTTTTTTGTTTTTTTATTTACATCTGTTGTCATTTGTCTTGGGTAAGTTCCTGCAAAACTGTAATACATAATATATTGCTAGTTACAAGTATAAACATGTTATTACTACAATATTACAGTCTCAAAAATTTAAGTGATTTACTCTACTCTGAGTTTTTTGAGTCTAATTTTCTACGTCATTCTTGAGGCGTTATTCCGAAAAAACAGTGCTCGCAGCCCGTTTTTAAGGTCTTGTTAAAGATTTTCTACGACCAGTCTACAAAAGCAGATACTAAACTGTAAAATACAGCTTAAAGCCTTTGTCTGTGCGGGAGAGTGAAAGTGGAGAGAGATTCTATAGTCCAAGCAACTGCGCCAAGAGAGGCCGCAGTAGCCCGTACGAGGGATCTGTACGTAGGACCGCGGGGAAACCGCAGTTCGCTTGAGACACGGGGAGGACCGACCCTGGAGTGTGTGGGGGAAATGCAGATTGCCTGGAGGACAGCTCCTATAACAGGCGCAGACGTTTGGACAGCACTGGCGGTGGAATAATATTTGTTGTGAAGTGCTTCAATTTTTTTTTTTTTTTGAACACACAAATGTCAGTGGATTATATGAATCTTCAACACTGGGAGACGCTTTGGAAGATTTGTTTTGTCTAAGAAAGGACACTGTTTTGCTGTTTTTACGCAGACTTAAGAATAAGAATGAAGCCTTCAGATGAAGCCTAGATGGAATATGAGCATATTCGAGTTTACTGCTGTACAATCAGGTTATTGCTACGGTTTATGAAAGATTTAATTGACAGAAACAACTTACTAAAGGATTGAGTTGGACGTAGGGAGAACGTGCAGCTCCCTTGCAATATGAAATAGATGTAGGATGACCGTAAAGACTCATTACGGAAGCTTTAGAGCACACACAAGGATGCTGTACGGCTTCATTTTCCCAAGAATGCTGTAAGTTGTTGGTAGGGGGCTGTAAGTTTATCGTAAGAAGACTGTAGGAAAACTGTCTCCTCTCCACAATTGTTATATGAACTCCAGATTTCGTACAAGCTGTGAGATTCGTATGAAAAACAGGGTGTCCGCGGGGTCTTAAAAAGTCTTAAAAGTTGATAAATGAAATTTGCCAAAATTAAGGCCCTTAAAAAGTATTAAAAAGTCTTAATTCCAATTTGGGAGTCTTAATTTTTGGCAAAGCAATATATCAAATAGATCTTAATAATTCGTCTTTGTTTGATAAAATGTTCAGAGCGTGAAATAGGCAAAATAAATAACCTCGGTGCTGCGGTCAGACGCCGCTCGGAGCGCGCAGTGATACGCGAGTGACAGCTGTAGGTCGGAGGAGGCACAGGACTCGAGAGCGAGGAGGAGCGTGGGCCTATATTTCGGACAGGTGGACCACCAGAGACCCGGAGCGCCCAAGGATTATACCATGTGTCTTTACGTTACGGGATCTAGCGAGTATCTCAAGATGCTGGAAATAAACCGCAAAACTTTAACTTCAACAACCAAAGCGCGCAAAGGACGAGCGAGTTGGATCAGAGCCAGGCATCAGCAACGAAAACCTCCGCAGCAGCGTTCAAGCACTTTTATGGAAAATAATGTATTGGATTGTTCGCAAACGTGAAGAGTGGAATATTTGTACAAAGTTTTTACACGGAATGAACACACAGGCTACGTGCTCGTGCATTCCGCATCTGCTCCATCAGGTAACGTAAAATTAGCCGTCATATTTAACCTACATGTGTAAACAGGCTCTATTTTGTCGTTTGTTTGTAGAGATGCATTTTAGCGCTAGGACGGCCTGAAATGTCTGGTGTATGCATTGCAACTCTGGATATGTGAAATTTTCATAAATGGTAAAGCCTGGTGAAAGTTTAGCGAAACATGAGATAAAGAGAAGTGTCCTGCAGCTTCTATAGCAAATCCCACACACGATTTTTGTGTTTACTTGAATGTGCGTATACCTGTGTGGAACATGCGCTGGTTAGTTTTGCGTCATTGTCTGCGTGCCTCTAGCAAATGGACTCGTTGGATACGTTTCCACGCTGCGCGCTTGAAATCCGACTGTAGAACCAAGATCACCGTCTCACGATTAAAGGATCACTTTCACAAAACATAAACGACACATGTGGTCGTTAAATATTCACAATACAGCTGTTTTCAAAAGGGCTTGGTAGCACTAAAACACTGTCTTCTCAGCTTTGATAGATAGACTTCTTAATTATCCCAATAAAGATTTAGATAAAGTTTAGATCTATTTTTAAATTAAAAAGCCTATTCAATTTCTTTTGATGTTTTGTATTTATGCTTCTTCTCCTCCTTATTCACCATTCATGTTATAAGGCAGTAAGGTTATTAAAGGAGCACTGTAACTTTTTTAGTGAGTATAAGTATAACTGTATCTGCTTGGAGTCTGGCAGATTATGCCACCAGGCCAGATCACAAGTCAGATCTGTGGAGAAGTGAGCCTGCTCATAATTAGAATGGTTTTATTAAGCTGGTTTTGAGCAACAAAAAACCCAACATTTTTACAATTATGACTTTGAATCTGTTTTTAGGGGAATTGGGGTTATAGAGAAATACACTATAAAAATAAACACAATTAAGCTTAATTGAAATGGTTTTGTAACTTAAAATTATTACAAAAGTATATAATTTTTGCTGTGGGGGTCGTGAGTTGGTTGCACGGTTCCTTGGGGGTTCTCTGGCTTAAATGTTTGGAACCCATGCTTTAATAAATGGATAAGATAATACCAAACAAACAGTTTGACATCAAACCGAGATACAAAGAGACAAGCAGGTCAATATGAATTACAAATATTATTTGTCTTTAATCTGACTAAATGCACTAAAGGAGGAAATAAAACCTGTCTTGTCCATAATACTGAGTTTGTTTGATGTACACGTTTGTTTTTTTAGGGATAATATACATTGTTTTAAGCAAAATGTGCCTAAAAATATAAGGTGCTTCTTGATCAAGCTGTAGAAAAAGTTTTTCCACTAAGGACTGTTAACTATTGTTTCTAGTTTGTCTCTCATGACTCACAAGAATAGCCATTTTAAATTATTTACCTTACAAAAATTACTTGCGACTGTTGCGATGGAGTCTTAATTTTTGTTTTTATAGGTATTAAAAAGTCTTAAAAAGGTCTTAAATTTCACTTCAAGATCCCTGCATATACCCTGAAAAAATTATTTGTACGGGTCATTGTGACCATAGCTTTACTTTGAGCTATACGCACATGTGTTAAGACATTTTTAAATATCCTCTTCCATTTATATGTGATTGTTGATTAAAATTTATAGAAATCTGAGGTTAGGGTTAACTCTTTTTTCCTCATATTTGATTCACCTTTTGGACAACAGACCAATAATATAAATCTGGAGACCGGGAGATCTGAGCTGCTGATCTGAACCACAGATTTACACCACTCTTCTTCTCTGCAGTTTTATCTTCCCGAGATAACGCCACTGCTGTTGATAACGTCACCTGCAGTTGAAAGTAATGTAATAACGGAAGGAAAGCGCATTAGTGCATTACTTGAAAATAAATACATTTTAACTTTAATCACTTTAATAACTTTTCCCACAATGTGTCTGGATGGTACAGACACATTGTGTGGTACTTCCAGAATCTGGACCTGTACTATCCACCGGCCAGAGGCTCGCTTGGTGGGATGTTTTTACACTGGATGTCCCGGACCCTTCCACGCCCATTGGTCTTATATACTCTGCCCAGTTGTGATACCTGGGTGAACGTGTTTCGTCTGCCCGGGTCTCCACACATAGGCTACGCATCACAAATGCGGGAGCGATCTCTGTGGCAGTGGCCTCTGGTTCTGTCTGAGACTGTGGCCCACAGCCCCTATGCCTCTGGTTCTGTCCGAGGCTGTGATCGCCGGCAGCTCCAGTTCCTGGGCTCTGGGCCACGGCAATTCTAATTTATTCTGTGAAAAAAAAAAAATAATAACATCATAAATAACAAAAAATACACAATGACACTTCCAGATACCCACGGTGTGTATCTGCGCTTCAATTCTGTAGCTCAGATCTGTAGAAACTTTTCTACACCAGTTTAACTGGTGTTTTAGTCCTGACATATCATTTTCAATAGAATATCAATGCAATTAATGTATATGCAAGTAATTTGAGTTACTTTGATTGAAACTGTATTATATTGTCAACATTTTTAAGTAATAGGTTACACTACTTTGTAGTAGATTTATTATTACTACATATACTTTGATACCAGCCTCATACGCTGCACCAGTATATAGCAAAAATATGCATTTGTTTTAATATAATAAGCTAAAATAGGCTAATTGTGGCATGGCGCACTAATTGCCAATTATTAGTTATTATGTGTGTAGGCAGTTAATGAAATTAATCAATATGAGGCACCAGAGTTAATCATTAACTCTAACTCAAATTTTTAGAACCTACACACTAGGGGTGTTGAAAAAAATACATTCTTAAAAGGATCGCGATTCTACCTCTAACGATTCTGAATCGATTCTAAATTCTCCAAAATCATTTTTTACATTACGTCAGTGTTTATGCTGCATCTGCGGTCTGCTGCGCTAAAATAGCTCCTATATGACATGACTTAGATCGGCAGAAAACTGCTAAAATGTCTGTGTCTGAGTTTAAGCACATATATTATCTTCTAATAAACTGTTTGTGCCACAATTTCAACAAAACTTTGTGTTAGGGCAGCCTCTTTCTCTCTCTCCTTCTCTCTTCGCAGGAGCGAGGGGAAGGAGGGGGGCCTGTGTCGAGCGCACAGACACAGACACACACACGGCAGCAGCAGCAGCACACAGGAGACTTGCGTGAGGCAGAAGGGAGAAAGTGGATCGACATTCAGAGTATTTTAGCGCTACTTTACATCCATGTACTTCATGATTTGTCCCGTGTTGTTGTTGTTAGCGGTGGGGAGCAGCTAACGTGCTAACTACAGCCACAACTTGTCTGCATTAAAGGGCCAGTGACCCATTTATTACATTTACTGCAAAATTAATGTTAAAGCATTGAAAAATGTTATCTTTTACAAAAACATACGTGTAATAATTGCAAGATGGTGATAAATTAGCCCTACCAACATTATAGTTAAGAAAAAACTAATAAAAACCTAAAAATAAAATTAAAAATGACTTTTAAAATAAATTGAGAATCGTTTATAATCGAAAATCGAGAATCGTTTTTGAATCGAATTGTGACCCCAAGAATCGCAATCGAATCGAATCGCCCGACACTCAAAGATTCACACCTCTACTACACACCTCGTTGTCTGTCTGAAGGCGCAGCTCTCTCATGACAGTGACAAATCCTAATCATAAAATCAAGTAACCAGTAATATTTTGTGTGGTTTAATAAACAAAAACAAACTTAAACATTCATCATTCAGTTCCAAACAGTTGCAGTAAACACTAGTTTCAATGGTAAGATCAGATTTGGCTAAATTAGGAGTAACAAGACTTTCCTAACTACCCTTAAGCCACTCTGTGTTCAGCCACCATTTGGTCTTGCGTCCCATTTTAGGCCGGAGATGTGTTGCTCTTAGTTGTCCAGAGTTGGAGGCCTTTCCTCGTTTGGGTCATGATCAGAGTGTTAAAGAGTGGCTAGCAGGCCATTCTGTCGTAAAACTTGATCAGTTTTGGGGGGAAGGGCTGCATTCCTTTGTCCCTTTTTAAAGATGATGTAAAATACAGTTCAAAATATGTCTTTGGTAGTTCATAACGGCTACAACTACAGTTCCTGAAAAGGGTGACAATAACTAGTTAGCTATACAAATAAATTTGCCTTAGTTTCTTTGTCAGGGTAGTTTCACATCTGTGTGAGTATATTTTCTCAGTTATTAATGTTGTAAAATAAATAAAAGTATCTGGAGAAATATCCTCAATATTACAACGTGTAGCTCATTACAGTTTTGGAAATCTTTTTTGTAAATTGTCATAAATATGGCAAAACCTCTACATATTCAGTCAGAGTTGTCAATCGCTTGTTTAAACATTTTAGGATGACAGCATATCTACACTTTTTGTGTAAAATTCCTGACACTTTTGTGAAAATAACATTTTGTGGTCAATGTGATTAACACTCATCTTCAAACTGCACATTTAGTGCAAATTTGACCTATTTAACAGTCATGTAAAGACTACACTTTTTTGCTTGAACATGAAACAAAAGGAACACATGGATTGACTTTCATCTTTAACAGTTACACGCTGTTTGGAATTTATTTCAACATAATACCAATTTACGTTAAAGTATTTTGGAAATTAAGGAGATTGTAAAATAAAAATATTCAAAAATGTGAAAGAAGAAAATGGTTTACTGACAATGTCAAATTAACAGTGTTGGGCTTTGAAAATGTATTTTGTTACAGAATACAGAATACTTGGTCTGAAAAGTATTTTGTATTGTATTTCGTTACTTGGCAAATTTTTGTACTGTATTCTGAATACTTGGAATACTTTTTATAATGAAATGCAAAATAGGGGTTAAGTTTAACCTGAAATTACGATTTAGTGTTAGTTCTTAATTGTATTAAGTAATGCTAGTAATGCATCTCCACGTAAACAAGTGTTATAATAACTTACACAGCGCTGTTTCAGTCACACTCACCAGAGTCGAGAGGAGGAGTTTACTTCAGATTTACACGAGTGTGGTTTTAGTCCAACAACAGTTCATTTATCGTGTCTTCCGTGAGCTTCAGAGCATGTTCCAGTGTCACAAATCCTTTGCTAATAGTCCGGTGCACTTGTTGTGAATGTTTCGTCAATCTTTTTATAGCGAAAAACAAACTGGTCCTCTTTGAAAAACAAATCCCATCCATAGTTAAAAATGAACTCCAAACGCAGGCATCTTCCCTTTGTTTAACGTAAATAAAGTCACGAAAAAGTTAAGCAGATGAGACAACCATCAACAAACTTCTAATATACCTGTCCATAAAGGGACAATCTGATTGGTTAGTCTGTCTGCAGGAAGTGAATGGCCCCTAAAGAATGCCATATCTGATTGGACACTGTTTTTTTCATTTTTTTTCATCATTTTCACACAGATGCAGAAGTTTGTTGAGACGGGAGTCTGTGAACTACTGTATCTTCATGATGTATCATTAGATTCAATATTAAATCCACAAACATCTGCAGACTCGTGGTTTTGACCCAAAGCATGGTGATGTTGCGTCTTAAGTACGTCATATATCCCAAATGTGACAGACTGGCAGCAGAGTCATAAGCCTGCACAAATGCGCGAGTCTGTGTTATGACTGTGGCGTTGCAGCTCGGGGGGGCGTGTTTGCAGCTCGTCTGGTTCTTTTCGGAGCTCGCTCGAGTCGTTTCGTGGCGTTACCTCCGTGGGCCAGTTTGGTTTCGCCTTTACGGCTTTGTCCCTCATGGTCTCCGCTCTGTGCGCTCTCGCGGGCCCGCGGGATGGTTTGGATCCAGCGCTGTCCGTCTCCTCCGCTGGGCTGCGTAGCAGCTGTTCTGTCCGGGAGCAGATTCCGTGTGAAACAAGTGCTGCAGGCGCTTGATGATGACGGAGCGCAGAAAACCAGCGTATTAAACGCGCATTTAAAGAAACATTTATGTGAAAAATAAACGACTAAGAATGTTGTTTGTCTGTATGGTTTATGTTTCGCCATATATCTAAATAAATCGATTCTTTGGCCTTAGATTCGAAGCGATTCAAAGTCACATCGATGTGTGGTCGGGATTAAGGCCAACTAGTAGAACGCCGATCGATGCAACGGATCATAAGGGCTGTGTATCGATACTTCGAATATTTAGGTGTATCGTTACACCCCTAATAGGTAACTAACATTTTCAGTTCTTATGAAACCTGGTTCAGTTCTGGAAAAGTCCTGTTTAAAACCAGCTCAGTGCTCACTAAATACACTGGTAAGTGAAACAATCCCATTTTTAATGTTTTCAAAGTAAACATCACAAACACGTAAAAGTTTGCACATTGCTGATACAGCGCTGATATGCTTGCATATTTAATGAGGTGTTATCGGTTTCAAGTCTTTAACAGGCCGTATCTCTGTGCTTTCTGGGCCTTTTTGGATGATTTGAAAACTCACACGGAGCTCAGACTCATCTCTGTCACGCTGTCAGTACAGCACGTGTCCACTGCAATAACTGCAGTCTAAAGTCTGCGTGTTGAGCTCCATAAATCTTCGAGATCAAATAAAAGTCTGAAGTTTACACAGAAGAATGTCGCCAAACACATAATATAATCCAAACTGCCGTAATATCCTCCTCCTCATCGCTGCAGTTGAAAGCATAATCCCAAATGTGAACCGCTGTGGCGCGTCTGTGCTGCAGCCAAATAAGTCAGAGTAAGAAATAGCCTATATGTAATCCAGCCTTCTTCATCTCTCCTTTTGTCTCCACGTAAAGAGAGAGATAAAAGTTTTAATGTTAAAAGCAGTTTTTGTGTCGCTCCTTTGTTCCAGTGCCGCGTGTGACGTGAAAGTGAAACTTTACTCCCCCCATGTTGCAGTCCACGTGAGGAACAGCTGATTCATTTGCATGCGCTTTGTTTTGAGTCGTAACTGAACAGAGTGTATAAGTGTAGTTTGACAAATGTAACATTGTTGAAAGGCTGAAAAAATAATTTTTGGCTTATAATTAATATTTGAAAAGAAGCAAGAACCGAAAAAAGAACCGTTAAGGAACCAGTCCGAAAAGCAAGTACCGTTAAAGTCCTGGTATCGAAAAAAATCTAACGGTACCCAGCCCTACTCCTGTTCCTCTTTCTCTGTCTCTGTGTCCTCTTCCTCCTCACAGCCTCACACTTCTTCTTGTCTGGTCTAATGGTCTAAAACAAATGTCACTGTATTCGTCCTAATGGAGTTGTGTTTTGGGACAGATTTATTCAGAGGAGTCACAGCAAAAGCGTTCATTGTTCAGGTGATTGAACCAAAAAACAATACTTTGGAGTAAATGTGTTAGTTAGTGCGGCACGGTGGCAGAGCGGATAGCGCTCTGGCCTTACAGCAAGAAGGTCGCGGGTTCCGCTCAGGTCCGGACCTTTCTGTGTGGAGTTTGCATGTTCCTCCCCGTGTCTGGGTGGTTTCCTCCGGGCACTCCGGTTTCCCCACCAACTGATAACATGCCTGTTAGGGAACACTTGGTGGTAGTCAGAGGTTGAGGCGCCAGGTGTTAGGTGAATCGCCTCTGCTGAGTTGCCCCAGAGCAGCTTACTGTCACTGAGTGGGGAGGGGTTCATCCACTGTGAAGCGCTTTGTGACTCTGTGTCTGTGAAATGCGCTATACAAATAAAGATTACTTTCTTACTTACATACTTACTTCTAAAAACAGAGCTTAACAGCACTGACCAAAAAGTTGAGCAAGGCTAATTGTGTGTAAGGTTTTGCAAAAAAACGTGAAAGGAGTTCAGCAAAAAGAGTAAAGACAGACATGGTGTTACTGTTGTAGCAAAGGTATAATGCGTTCTGTGATTTAAAGTGTGTTCAATTATCTTGACTTTGGAGTCAAAGCGATAGAAAAAAAAATGTAAATCTGATAAATACACTTTTTAGGTGACTTAATTATTGACTGGTTTTGTAGTACTTGTTTGTTAAGGAAAACATTGAGTCATATGGGAGTTATTTGTAATTTAACTCAAATGGTAAATCTACCAACTCAAGTCTGTTCTAAGGGTGTAGCCAAGTCTACTTGGAATGATCATATGATCATTTTTTTTGTGTAGAGCTTCAGGTTTCAGTGGATTTTAGTGACCATAAAATTGTTGCAGTCACAAGAAAAGCTAAAATTCCCCAAAAAAGGACAATGAAGAAGCTATAAAACATGTAAAGATATTAAATTTATCAATGAAGTAAGAGAACTGGGACTGCATAATCGACATGGCTGTTGTTGAGAAAGCTTTAAATCTCTTTATCCAGTTATTCCTGTGTCAGAGGCACTAAAGCTCCATGGTTGGTGAAAACCGATCCTAATCCGGTCAGAGGCCCGGGGGACGTGTGCCAGCTGGGTACGCTGTTACCGGCGACTCGCTTTACCCAAACTTGACCTTGTTCGGTGTGACGTGTCACTTGCCTAAATCAGATGACCCACGCCGGCTGCCAGGATCTTAGTCTCCTAACTGTTTAGTTCACTTTCTTTACTACCTTATGATCACTCTCTCTTAGAGCTCTCATATCCCCGATAACTCTATCACAAGATTGTATCATCTGTCTGGTGAGGAGTGTAGACTTTTCTTAAAATCTAACACATACAACTAAAGTGTAGAGATCAGTACCTATTACCTATCACTGAACGCAGTGAGAAGTAAGTCTCGGGCTAATGCCCTTGGGTCTTACCGTGAGATGCCTCTAGGATTGTGAGTGCCCTCAGTTAAAGATGACCAGTAGGCAAAAAGGTGCCTTTAGGTTTTAGCTTATTGAATAATAAAAATTACAAAAATACAAAAAAGGTTTTCTTCATTATACTGTATGATGATCAATGAACAATTCAACACAACTTCTAATGAGTACGACCCAGGACAGCTCGATAGAAGTCTAGGCTCAAGAACGCTTGACTCTGTGTTCTGTTGCTCTGGTTATTTTCAAGCCACGCAATAACCTTACCCTGACCAAGAATGGACCACGAGTGGACGCAGACTGTCTTACAGTTCACACTTTTATACAAAATCATCAAAGAGAGCTTACGTAAGTGATTTATCGTACATCCGTGAGAACATTCGTGAGAACATCCGTGAGAACATACGTAAACAATAAGAGTGCTGACGAAATTACCTGCGTCAGTGTCTGAACATTATAGTTGTATCAAAGAGTAAAAAATCATTAATAATTTTTGTGTCTGCACTTTCTGACAGAGTCAGATAACATACATCTCAAGGTTTAAGATAACATTCATAACTCTTACGTGTCTGGAGTTCCCCGCTCAGATATCAGTGAAGCAGGAAGGCGCTCATGATAACACTCTTCCAAAACCCCCACATACAGAGTCATTACGTTACTTTCTAACACACAGTTTCACTTGCACTTCACTTGGATACAGATCTTCGAGATCAGCAACTAAATCAAACTGCCACTTGGATAAAAAGTAGTTCTGACTGGAATGTTTATTGTTCTTTGAAAATAAAGTGATTTAAATTGAAAAGTTTAAGAAAAAGATTTATTATTGATCCTAAACTGAAGAAACATTAGCAAAAAGTTATAGAAAACTCTTAATGAAATCATGAGGGGAAACTAAAATGGCACACAAATTGTACTTTGGTGGCTATACCAGCTTGCCAAAGCCTAAATCCCGTCAGATCTCAGAAGCTAAGCATGTTGGGCTTGGGACCAGTGGAGGAACCTCAGGTCTGGCGAACAGAGGAGAAATTTGATGCTGTGTCCTTAGGCAAGACACTTCACCCACATTGCCTAGGATGGATCTGGTGTGTGTATGAATGGTTGGTCGTGGTCAGAGGGGCCGATGTCGCAAAATGGCAGCCTCACTTCTGTCAGTCTGCCCCAGGGCAGTTGTGGCTACAATAATAGCTTGCCACTATCCCAGTATGAAATGAATGAATAATGCATAATTTGAAGTGTCTTTGGGTGTCTTGAAAAGCGCTGTATAAATCCAATGCATTATTATTATTATTACTTTCATAGAGGTTAGAGATACAGTTACAACAAAACATATAGCTAAGTACTTAAATAAATATGTTGTTGGAAAAGCTTTATCAGTCAATCAATTTATTCAGTTTCTCTGTCAGAAAAAAGATTGTTTCACCATTATTTTTCCAATTCTTGATTACAGTGATATTATTTCTCAAAACACAACTGCTGTCCATCCCCCTAATGCTGTCTATAATAGTATGTGCAGGTTTATTCTTCGCTGGCCCTTTAGATCTCACCACTGTCAAATGTATCAACTGTCCTAGCTTACTCTATGATTTATATTTAAATGCCTTAATAATGTTAGTTACCCAGAATATTTGAAGCCATTTTTTATTCCATTTCAATTGTCATATAGTTTAAAGTCTAAGGTCTTTGTCTTTTTCAAAAACACCTGTTTGGAATATTTGTAATTGTAATTGTTTTTGATGATGATGATGATTATTATTATTATTATTTTTTAATAATAATATCATTACTTGTATTAGGTCGCTGTCGATATTTTTTACCTTTTGATTGTTTTTTTAATGACTTTAATATGGCGTATTATTAATACAAATAGTGATTCTTCTTTTTCTTTTTATTATTATTATTATTAATAATAATAATAATAATAATAATAATAATAATAATACATATTTATTTTTGTTATTGGCTTATTTTTTGTGGTTATTTTTTATTTTGTTACTATAAATATTAGTTATTTATTATTATTATTATTATTATTATTATTATTATTATTATTATTATTATTATTATTATTATTATTATTATTATCTATTTATTTTTAACTGTCAAGACTACTCTTTATATGTGTGTAGTGTAGTTGTGTATTTGTCTTGTTCTTCTGTGTGTATTGTAGAAGTACTTCATCATGTGCTAGTGTCTGCACTGCGTACCTTTAGTTGTGGTCTTGTTGAGGACCCCCTTGAAAACAAAATGGTTCATCTCAAAGGGTTTATCCTCCCAACAAATACGTTCGAATTTTGAAAATTTGTTATTTTTTGAAATCAAATAGTTGGTGGAAAAGGCTCTCTCTCAATCATTAATTCAGCAGATGTTGGATGGGAAAATAAATTAAGTTTGAGCTACCAATATCACAGGTAATGACATTTAAAAACTTCTCGTGTCACTAGAAGACCATAAACCATGTGGTGTCAATCAAATGAATAATCGTTGCTAAGGCTAATCTCGCAAAGATTCTGACAAAACCACTGTGTCATTTACAGTCTGTTTCAAAACAAGAGATTAAACTTTGATCATACACATTCTAAAAAAATCAAATGAGCCATGAGTTTTAATCTGCTTATAAAACCGGTCACTCCACTAGTACACTAAACTAAAATGGTCTAAAATTAAAATTAATACCCCCCCCCCCCCAAAAAAAAAAGACAGAAAACAAAAAAAACTGCTTTCTCAGATGAAATATGGTAAATATATTTTTCAATTCTTTCATGTATCTAAAATAAACTTTGTTGAAATGTCTACACCCAGAGGCCTGAGTAACTCATCTGATGAAGACAGCAGCGGTGAGTGAGACTGCAAGTGCATGTGTTCAGTGCTAATGTTAGGCAATTACAAATAGTGCAAAGAACAAATTAAAGCTGCAAGCGGCATTCAAGAGGCCTTACAGGCCTGCTCGTCCCCATCAGTCTAAGGATGGTGCTAACCTGCCCTCAGTCAGAATTGAATAGTGTGTTTGTGGTTCAGAAGAGCTTAATCACAATGTAGTCCAGACGGGCAGTGCTTACACGCTGTATTGTAACGGCAGCATGTGAAATGTATCATGGGACCCCAGACTTTTTTGTTCAGGGTAGAAAGACGAGTTACTGTGCCAAATTTGACAAACTTTTATGAAAGTACTAACATTTTATGACCAAAATAAAAAAAATTAATAAAAAAACTCACTAAAATAAGATGGGTATTTTGTCAGCAAAAATGAACCTGCTAGGATGTGTAGTTTTCCCACAATCTCAATTTTAAAGTTAGAAATGACCCGTACAAACCTCAAAACCCTAACCCTAACTTTAAACTTGTGTTATCACTGCTAAAATGGCTTTTCTGTTAGTTCTGACCTGAGAAGTGGTCAGACAAGAGATTTGAAGTTTGAGTGAGTTTTTGTGAAAGACCCTAAATAGCTGTTCAGCTCTGAAAATGCGATTAAGCAATAAAATGAAATGCTCATATCTCGAGAACAAAACAAGCTAGACAGCTGATTCCACAGTATGTTTTACAGGTTTACATCTTCTAATACCACAGCAAAAATGAACCTCCTAGGATGTTTAGTTTTTCCACAATGTCAATTTTAAATTGAAAAAAATGACATATAAATCTCAAAAATGTTAACTTGAAACTTGTGTTATCACTGCTAAAATGGCTTTTCTTTGTTAGTTCTGACCTGAGAAGTGGTCAGACAAGCAAGATTTGAAGTTTGAGTGAGTTTTGTGAAGTTTGAGTGAATTTTGTGAAAGTACCCTAAATAAGCTATTTAGCCTCTGAAAACGCGATTTAAGCAATAAAAACTGAAATGCTCATATCTCGAGAACAAAACAAGCTAGACAGCTGATTCCACAGTATGTTTTACAGGTTTACATCTTCTAATACCACAGCAAAAATGAACCTCCTAGGATGTTTAGTTTTTCCACAATGTCAATTTTAAATTGAAAAAAATGACATATAAATCTCAAAAATGTTAACTTGAAACTTGTGTTATCACTGCTAAAATGGCTTTTCTTTGTTAGTTCTGACCTGAGAAGTGGTCAGACAAGCAAGATTTGAAGTTTGAGTGAGTTTTGTGAAGTTTGAGTGAATTTGTGAAAGTACCCTAAATAAGCTATTTAGCCTCTGAAAACGCGATTTAAGCAATAAAAACTGAAATGCTCATATCTCGAGAACAAAACAAGCTAGACAGCTGATTCCACAGTATGTTTTACAGGTTTACATCTTCTAATACCACAGCAAAAATGAACCTCCTAGGATGTTTAGTTTTTCCACAATGTCAATTTTAAATTGAAAAAAATGACATATAAATCTCAAAAATGTTAACTTGAAACTTGTGTTATCACTGCTAAAATGGCTTTTCTTTGTTAGTTCTGACCTGAGAAGTGGTCAGACAAGCAAGATTTGAAGTTTGAGTGAGTTTTGTGAAGTTTGAGTGAATTTTGTGAAAGTACCCTAAATAAGCTATTAGCCTCTGAAAACGCGATTTAAGCAATAAAAACTGAAATGCTCATATCTCGAGAACAAAACAAGCTAGACAGCTGATTCCACAGTATGTTTTACAGGTTTACATCTTCTAATACCACAGCAAAAATGAACCTCCTAGGATGTTTAGTTTTTCCACAATGTCAATTTTAAATTGAAAAAAATGACATATAAATCTCAAAAATGTTAACTTGAAACTTGTGTTATCACTGCTAAAATGGCTTTTCTTTGTTAGTTCTGACCTGAGAAGTGGTCAGACAAGCAAGATTTGAAGTTTGAGTGAGTTTTGTGAAGTTTGAGTGAATTTGTGAAAGTACCCTAAATAAGCTATTAGCCTCTGAAAACGCGATTTAAGCAATAAAAACTGAAATGCTCATATCTCGAGAACAAAACAAGCTAGACAGCTGATTCCACAGTATGTTTTACAGGTTTACATCTTCTAATACCACAGCAAAAATGAACCTCCTAGGATGTTTAGTTTTTCCACAATGTCAATTTTAAATTGAAAAAAATGACATATAAATCTCAAAAATGTTAACTTGAAACTTGTGTTATCACTGCTAAAATGGCTTTTCTTTGTTAGTTCTGACCTGAGAAGTGGTCAGACAAGCAAGATTTGAAGTTTGAGTGAGTTTTGTGAAGTTTGAGTGAATTTGTGAAAGTACCCTAAATAAGCTATTTAGCCTCTGAAAACGCGATTTAAGCAATAAAAACTGAAATGCTCATATCTCGAGAACAAAACAAGCTAGACAGCTGATTCCACAGTATGTTTTACAGGTTTACATCTTCTAATACCACAGCAAAAATGAACCTCCTAGGATGTTTAGTTTTTCCACAATGTCAATTTTAAATTGAAAAAAATGACATATAAATCTCAAAAATGTTAACTTGAAACTTGTGTTATCACTGCTAAAATGGCTTTTCTTTGTTAGTTCTGACCTGAGAAGTGGTCAGACAAGCAAGATTTGAAGTTTGAGTGAGTTTTGTGAAGTTTGAGTGAATTTGTGAAAGTACCCTAAATAAGCTATTTAGCCTCTGAAAACGCGATTTAAGCAATAAAAACTGAAATGCTCATATCTCGAGAACAAAACAAGCTAGACAGCTGATTCCACAGTATGTTTTACAGGTTTACATCTTCTAATACCACAGCAAAAATGAACCTCCTAGGATGTTTAGTTTTTCCACAATGTCAATTTTAAATTGAAAAAAATGACATATAAATCTCAAAAATGTTAACTTGAAACTTGTGTTATCACTGCTAAAATGGCTTTTCTTTGTTAGTTCTGACCTGAGAAGTGGTCAGACAAGCAAGATTTGAAGTTTGAGTGAGTTTTGTGAAGTTTGAGTGAATTTTGTGAAAGTACCCTAAATAAGCTATTTAGCCTCTGAAAACGCGATTTAAGCAATAAAAACTGAAATGCTCATATCTCGAGAACAAAACAAGCTAGACAGCTGATTCCACAGTATGTTTTACAGGTTTACATCTTCTAATACCACAGCAAAAATGAACCTCCTAGGATGTTTAGTTTTTCCACAATGTCAATTTTAAATTGAAAAAAATGACATATAAATCTCAAAAATGTTAACTTGAAACTTGTGTTATCACTGCTAAAATGGCTTTTCTTTGTTAGTTCTGACCTGAGAAGTGGTCAGACAAGCAAGATTTGAAGTTTGAGTGAGTTTTGTGAAGTTTGAGTGAATTTTGTGAAAGTACCCTAAATAAGCTATTTAGCCTCTGAAAACGCGATTTAAGCAATAAAAACTGAAATGCTCATATCTCGAGAACAAAACAAGCTAGACAGCTGATTCCACAGTATGTTTTACAGGTTTACATCTTCTAATACCACAGCAAAAATGAACCTCCTAGGATGTTTAGTTTTTCCACAATGTCAATTTTAAATTGAAAAAAATGACATATAAATCTCAAAAATGTTAACTTGAAACTTGTGTTATCACTGCTAAAATGGCTTTTCTTTGTTAGTTCTGACCTGAGAAGTGGTCAGACAAGCAAGATTTGAAGTTTGAGTGAGTTTTGTGAAGTTTGAGTGAATTTGTGAAAGTACCCTAAATAAGCTATTTAGCCTCTGAAAACGCGATTTAAGCAATAAAAACTGAAATGCTCATATCTCGAGAACAAAACAAGCTAGACAGCTGATTCCACAGTATGTTTTACAGGTTTACATCTTCTAATACCACAGCAAAAATGAACCTCCTAGGATGTTTAGTTTTTCCACAATGTCAATTTTAAATTGAAAAAAATGACATATAAATCTCAAAAATGTTAACTTGAAACTTGTGTTATCACTGCTAAAATGGCTTTTCTTTGTTAGTTCTGACCTGAGAAGTGGTCAGACAAGCAAGATTTGAAGTTTGAGTGAGTTTTGTGAAGTTTGAGTGAATTTGTGAAAGTACCCTAAATAAGCTATTAGCCTCTGAAAACGCGATTTAAGCAATAAAAACTGAAATGCTCATATCTCGAGAACAAAACAAGCTAGACAGCTGATTCCACAGTATGTTTTACAGGTTTACATCTTCTAATACCACAGCAAAAATGAACCTCCTAGGATGTTTAGTTTTTCCACAATGTCAATTTTAAATTGAAAAAAATGACATATAAATCTCAAAAATGTTAACTTGAAACTTGTGTTATCACTGCTAAAATGGCTTTTCTTTGTTAGTTCTGACCTGAGAAGTGGTCAGACAAGCAAGATTTGAAGTTTGAGTGAGTTTTGTGAAGTTTGAGTGAATTTGTGAAAGTACCCTAAATAAGCTATTTAGCCTCTGAAAACGCGATTTAAGCAATAAAAACTGAAATGCTCATATCTCGAGAACAAAACAAGCTAGACAGCTGATTCCACAGTATGTTTTACAGGTTTACATCTTCTAATACCACAGCAAAAATGAACCTCCTAGGATGTTTAGTTTTTCCACAATGTCAATTTTAAATTGAAAAAAATGACATATAAATCTCAAAAATGTTAACTTGAAACTTGTGTTATCACTGCTAAAATGGCTTTTCTTTGTTAGTTCTGACCTGAGAAGTGGTCAGACAAGCAAGATTTGAAGTTTGAGTGAGTTTTGTGAAGTTTGAGTGAATTTGTGAAAGTACCCTAAATAAGCTATTTAGCCTCTGAAAACGCGATTTAAGCAATAAAAACTGAAATGCTCATATCTCGAGAACAAAACAAGCTAGACAGCTGATTCCACAGTATGTTTTACAGGTTTACATCTTCTAATACCACAGCAAAAATGAACCTCCTAGGATGTTTAGTTTTTCCACAATGTCAATTTTAAATTGAAAAAAATGACATATAAATCTCAAAAATGTTAACTTGAAACTTGTGTTATCACTGCTAAAATGGCTTTTCTTTGTTAGTTCTGACCTGAGAAGTGGTCAGACAAGCAAGATTTGAAGTTTGAGTGAGTTTTGTGAAGTTTGAGTGAATTTTGTGAAAGTACCCTAAATAAGCTATTTAGCCTCTGAAAACGCGATTTAAGCAATAAAAACTGAAATGCTCATATCTCGAGAACAAAACAAGCTAGACAGCTGATTCCACAGTATGTTTTACAGGTTTACATCTTCTAATACCACAGCAAAAATGAACCTCCTAGGATGTTTAGTTTTTCCACAATGTCAATTTTAAATTGAAAAAAATGACATATAAATCTCAAAAATGTTAACTTGAAACTTGTGTTATCACTGCTAAAATGGCTTTTCTTTGTTAGTTCTGACCTGAGAAGTGGTCAGACAAGCAAGATTTGAAGTTTGAGTGAGTTTTGTGAAGTTTGAGTGAATTTTGTGAAAGTACCCTAAATAAGCTATTTAGCCTCTGAAAACGCGATTTAAGCAATAAAAACTGAAATGCTCATATCTCGAGAACAAAACAAGCTAGACAGCTGATTCCACAGTATGTTTTACAGGTTTACATCTTCTAATACCACAGCAAAAATGAACCTCCTAGGATGTTTAGTTTTTCCACAATGTCAATTTTAAATTGAAAAAAATGACATATAAATCTCAAAAATGTTAACTTGAAACTTGTGTTATCACTGCTAAAATGGCTTTTCTTTGTTAGTTCTGACCTGAGAAGTGGTCAGACAAGCAAGATTTGAAGTTTGAGTGAGTTTTGTGAAGTTTGAGTGAATTTGTGAAAGTACCCTAAATAAGCTATTTAGCCTCTGAAAACGCGATTTAAGCAATAAAAACTGAAATGCTCATATCTCGAGAACAAAACAAGCTAGACAGCTGATTCCACAGTATGTTTTACAGGTTTACATCTTCTAATACCACAGCAAAAATGAACCTCCTAGGATGTTTAGTTTTTCCACAATGTCAATTTTAAATTGAAAAAAATGACATATAAATCTCAAAAATGTTAACTTGAAACTTGTGTTATCACTGCTAAAATGGCTTTTCTTTGTTAGTTCTGACCTGAGAAGTGGTCAGACAAGCAAGATTTGAAGTTTGAGTGAGTTTTGTGAAGTTTGAGTGAATTTGTGAAAGTACCCTAAATAAGCTATTTAGCCTCTGAAAACGCGATTTAAGCAATAAAAACTGAAATGCTCATATCTCGAGAACAAAACAAGCTAGACAGCTGATTCCACAGTATGTTTTACAGGTTTACATCTTCTAATACCACAGCAAAAATGAACCTCCTAGGATGTTTAGTTTTTCCACAATGTCAATTTTAAATTGAAAAAAATGACATATAAATCTCAAAAATGTTAACTTGAAACTTGTGTTATCACTGCTAAAATGGCTTTTCTTTGTTAGTTCTGACCTGAGAAGTGGTCAGACAAGCAAGATTTGAAGTTTGAGTGAGTTTTGTGAAGTTTGAGTGAATTTGTGAAAGTACCCTAAATAAGCTATTTAGCCTCTGAAAACGCGATTTAAGCAATAAAAACTGAAATGCTCATATCTCGAGAACAAAACAAGCTAGACAGCTGATTCCACAGTATGTTTTACAGGTTTACATCTTCTAATACCACAGCAAAAATGAACCTCCTAGGATGTTTAGTTTTTCCACAATGTCAATTTTAAATTGAAAAAAATGACATATAAATCTCAAAAATGTTAACTTGAAACTTGTGTTATCACTGCTAAAATGGCTTTTCTTTGTTAGTTCTGACCTGAGAAGTGGTCAGACAAGCAAGATTTGAAGTTTGAGTGAGTTTTGTGAAGTTTGAGTGAATTTGTGAAAGTACCCTAAATAAGCTATTTAGCCTCTGAAAACGCGATTTAAGCAATAAAAACTGAAATGCTCATATCTCGAGAACAAAACAAGCTAGACAGCTGATTCCACAGTATGTTTTACAGGTTTACATCTTCTAATACCACAGCAAAAATGAACCTCCTAGGATGTTTAGTTTTTCCACAATGTCAATTTTAAATTGAAAAAAATGACATATAAATCTCAAAAATGTTAACTTGAAACTTGTGTTATCACTGCTAAAATGGCTTTTCTTTGTTAGTTCTGACCTGAGAAGTGGTCAGACAAGCAAGATTTGAAGTTTGAGTGAGTTTTGTGAAGTTTGAGTGAATTTTGTGAAAGTACCCTAAATAAGCTATTTAGCCTCTGAAAACGCGATTTAAGCAATAAAAACTGAAATGCTCATATCTCGAGAACAAAACAAGCTAGACAGCTGATTCCACAGTATGTTTTACAGGTTTACATCTTCTAATACCACAGCAAAAATGAACCTCCTAGGATGTTTAGTTTTTCCACAATGTCAATTTTAAATTGAAAAAAATGACATATAAATCTCAAAAATGTTAACTTGAAACTTGTGTTATCACTGCTAAAATGGCTTTTCTTTGTTAGTTCTGACCTGAGAAGTGGTCAG